>VYXH01012609.1:94356-169214 GCA_013397275.1 Burhinus bistriatus | reverse complement strand
CCCCCCCCCCCCCCAAGTGGATATTTGGAGCGCATTCTCCAGTCATAGGATTTTCACCCTCTTCAAGCGTGGAATTTGTTCCTGTTTTTCCACCTGTGTACACATCTACGGTGCCACCTCACGCTGGGAAAAACTGGATCGATAAAAGGCTACCGAATTGCAAAGTAAGTCTGATCTTGGTACGTTGAAGTATTTTTAAGGCTAAAGTATATAAGCTGAAAAACATTACGAGTTTTGTGAATTGGGTGAAGGGGTGCGAAAGGTCAGGCAAAACCCCGTGGAGGAGGAATGTTGTAGGGGACGGTTAATGGAGGGGGCTGCTTCAGCAGTTATGCATCTTCACTTTTCTGAAGTTTTAAAAAGACTAAAATATCTTTGATAGCTTTATTATAGCCTAATATCTTTAATGTTTATCTTTATTACGTTGAGTAGAATGTTTTCATTTTACCATGGGATGTGATTATGAGAGTTTGCCATTCCCCCTTTCTTCTCCACTGTTTATCCCCAAAAGGGATGCCATGGTACAGCGCTGGCAGCGGTGGCGTCACCGTGAGCACTGCCACCTCCCCGGCACCAGGGTGTCGGTCCTGTGCCCTCGTCCTGCCCACAGTTACCTACATCTGTACCTTTACCTATCTGAATAATCAAATCGCGGCTTTGTGACTTCATCCCATCTCCCTCCCTCATCCCCATCTCTCCAATTCAGAAGGCCACCGAAGTCTCGGAGTTGCTCCCGAGTAGCCGAGTCTGGGACACAACTGCCTTCAGCTATTCTTTTCTCTTTGTCATGCTGCATTGGCTGATTAGTCGTGTTAAAAGCCTGTTAATTTTTAAATGGTCGGCTAAACTCAGCCTACAACACTGATGGAGCAGAAATCAATCTATTTTTGCAAGTTTGTCCCCAACTTGAGATACTACCTGTATTGAAATACTGAGTTAAAGATACCTTATTCTCACTTTCATTTCTGAATTTTCTATCTCAAACCTTAACGTTCTTTTACTTACTTATGTTGGACAGATATACTTGAATAATGCGTTTGCTCTGGATTCAGCGTGGATACATCCTGAGGAATCAAGGCTCTTCCAGGGAAATGAGAAACCCCTGTTAATGACCAATCAAGTAGCTATGGCTATAGCCAGGCCGGCTGCTGCCTCCAGGCCTCTGCCAACGGTGGTGTTGGCACCTCAGCTGATACCAGGTCAGTAGGACATAAATAATTAAGTATTTACTTTTTCTTTTTTTTTTTTTAATGCATCTTCCCAAAGACGCGTAAGCCATTTTCTAAAGTAAGGGTTTCATTCCATTCAGCTGAAAATATTCTGCTTGGTCTGAACCTTGATGGCAAAGTGCATTTCATCCTCTAAATTACTTTTAAAGAAAGAAAAGACCATGTGCAATTACAGAAGATTGTAACAGATTATTTCATAACTGGTTGTCGACTTCTGGAATGAAAGGGCCAGCCACTCCCAGCGTACTTGGCTTATTTTCAATTAAGAAAGTGCCAACATAGTTCATGTATAGTTCTCCTATTGACTGCTAATTTTAAGAATTTGGTGTGGTTTCTGTAGACAGCTATCAGTAGAGAAAAGCAATGGATCCATCGTCTCGTTAAGACTCAGTTATGCACAATGATATTTGTGAAATAAATTCCATTAATCTGCATAACTCGGGTATGTCACAGCTGTTAACAGAAGAGGTAAGCTTTATACTTGGAAAAGGACAGAAAATACATTGCAGTAAAGCTGAATCTCTCGATCTTGGTGCTGCAGTAGTAATTTGAAATAGCAGTGGTCTCATAGAAAAGGTTAAGGAGTAAAAGACCACTGATATTTAAGCCCCTAACGTATATTCTTGAATTCAGAATCAGGAGATTCTTAACAGCTTGCTGTCATTGTTTCTTCCTTTCTTGGACCGAAGGGGATGTCCGTTCGGTTGACAGCAGAGCCCTCTTACCTTGGTCTTTTCCCTGCAAAGTACTCCCCGTTTTGCAGCTGCGCAGCACGCAGGAGGTTTCCTTGTGTCCTGCCAGCAATGCAGAGGGTCGGTGAGAGTGTGCTGGAAGGGCTCCTTACTGCTTGGGTTCGTTTGCCAGGCTGATTAATTAGCAGGGATTATTGTTCTGTATTGAGACACGTTGAACCGCTCGAATCGGTTCCATATTTTGATGTTTTAGCAAGCCGTTGCAGTAAGCTGCCCTCCCCTCCTGCCGGGATCGCCCGGTGCTCGGCTGGAGTGCCGCTCAGCAGCGCGCGGGAATGGGCACGACCCTGGCGGAGCCCCTTCCATGGGCGCGTTCCTCCCGGGCTGGGGGGCGTCCAGCTGGGCTCCGGGGCGGGAGGCACCCCCAGCCGCCCCGGTAAGCACGGGTGCGATGGCGAGGGAGGTGTCCTGCGCAGGGCAGCGACAGCCCGTCATTGTTTATCCGTGTTCAAAATATTTCTTTTAAGCAAACACATTTTACCAGCTACGGTATTTCCGACGTGGAGCAAGAGTGTACCTGGCAGGGTTAGGGAAGCGTGCCCGGCAGGACAGGGGCATTCCCAGCCTGATGCCATGTTTGTGCTCTGTGAGTCGCACAAAGGAAAGAAGATTTTCGTCCCCTGGGACCATGTGTGCCCGCTCAAGCCTGTTTGTCCAGGAGATCTTCAGGTGGATCCGAACGCTTCCTCCGGCAGCACGCTCAGCCTTGGCTCCTCGGACACCCCCGGAGCGCCACTTCGGGGAGAGAGAGGTGCGGGGAGGAGCATGAAGACCCCCGACCACCTTTCTAAGTCTCCCCATCCCTCTTGAAGTCCTGTTTCTGACGGATGTGATCAGTGCCAATCCAGTAACGTCCCCGGCCGTGATGGCATTGCTGCAGGATGGCGATGTCGGCGCCCCGCAGCGGGAAGTGTTATGGTAGTACTTGAAGAATTTCCTATATAATCTTTACACTTAATATGAAGAGTAATAAAAATGCTGAGGGCAAATTGCTTAGTTAAGTGGTTTAAACTGAGAAGTTAATAAGCTTTTTGCAGGCTCTGCAGCTGTATTCATTTTGAAAGCCTGTCTTACGGCAGGTTTGCCTTCCACAGTTATCAGTAATGATATAATTGTTTTCTCAATGTATCAGCAATGTTACGAAGATAAAGGAATGAGGCACTGGAGTTTGGTGAATGGTAATGCACATAATTTAACAGCTGCGAGCTCCAGCTACTAGAAGGTGTTATTTTCTGTAAGAAAAGGAAGCAGCTATTATTCTCGTGCATATTGCAAAACATGAATTTATGTACTTACCATTTTGTGTATCTAAAGCGAATAGTGACATTTTATTTTCCCACCTAGGAATGATAGCTTGTTTTATGTCTACTGGATAGTGCATTTCTTTGTGAGGAAAGTGGCGCCTAGATATTTTTGCAGAGAAAGGATTAACATTTTTGTCTCCCGCATTGCGCTCTCTGCCGTGCAGATGAAGTCAGGGCTGGTTTGGTCCCGAGTCAGGTGTGCCCCTATGGCATCTGTGCGTTCTGCGCATCCCCGTGTGGTCGGTGGCCACTGGAGGTGGGGTGAGGGAACTCCGGCAGGACCCCTTGGTGACACTTGTTAGATGAAAGCTGGAGCCCTCTGGTGCATGATGTTCAGTGCTTTTACTATTATTGATGCTGTTGTAAATGGTTGAAGGTATGTTCTTGCCGTTTGGCATTCCTGGCTCTCAAGAGCATTGCTGGCAGTGGTTCCTTGCACAGCAGGCATTCTCATTGGTGTGTTCGAGAAGGTTTTCCTGGGAAACCTTGGAGAACAAGCCTTTCATTCAGCCTTCTCTGAGGGAGGGAGCATGAGATGCAGATGGAAGGGTGTTGTCTCCTCAAGAGGAGATGTTCCCCAGAAGAGCTTCATAAGCTGCCGGTGGCGAGCGCTGAGCAGAGCCTGCGGCTGGGCTGGGCAGCGAGGGGAGCGTCCCCATGGAGGCCATCAGAAATGCAGTGATTTTGTTATGGTGAGATGGTGGCTCCCAGCTTATAGCCCTGGAAATCCGTGTTTGCCTCCTGCTTGCTGGAGGGTGACGGTGAAACGCAAGGTTAGCGAGTCAGTGTCTGCTGTCATTGTGAGCGTGGTCCGGCGTTGCACGGTCCAGCGGCTGCAGGGACGGAAAGCTGGCTGGCTCTGCGGGAGACCCCAGCGCGATGCGGGACGGCTCTGTGCTAAACCCAGCAGTGTGGGAGGGCTCCAGTAGAACCAGTAATAGAATGTTGTTACTGGGCTTCTTACTGCAGATCATAACACTCTGCAGTTCGTTCCAGGGTATCACACCGTGAGCAGATGGTCTGCGTACAGACCTGGCAGTTCCGCAGGGAGACCCTCAGCCCATGGTGAGGACTTCCATCCACACCTGAACCAAGTCCTGGCCCCAGCCGGTACTGGAAGTGCGTAGAAACGAAGGTTGCTTCTGTTAATGCTGCCAAAGGCTTATTGAAGGAAAACCCTCAAGAGTTCCTAGGGGTAAAAGTCATGGGCAGTTGCTCAGCAGCAATTTGGAGACCTGCGTAACCTCGAAAACAGAGTGTTTATGGTGCAGGAGCTTCGGTTAGTTTGGTGGGTAAATGGAACCTGGATGCTGCCTTCTGCACTTCTACTCAGAGCAAGGTAAAATCCAGCATTTGAACATCCGTTTTCATTCTGAAACGTTTGACAGTCCTCAAATGGTGTGGTTTTTTTTTTTTTTTTGTTTTGTTTAACACATTTCAACAGACGTTGCATTTTCTTACTGATCTTGGGTCTTGTACTGGCCCTGGTACCATGGCCGTCTTCAGTAGTAGCTGCGAAGCTGTGTGCAGAAGAACGCATTATGGCAAACACACCGCGTTCTCAGAGGTCTCCTTGAGGGAGCCTTCTCGGAGCCGGGAGTGCTGGGAGGAGACACTGAAGAGGTGAAAGCCTTCTAATGGTTTTCATCTCTAACAAAATGCTCAGAATATTTTTTTCATTTGTAACAGGAGCAATCTAACCTGAAATGAAGACTTTCAGTGTTGAGTTTCTTGAAGGAAAATAGTCTTAAATCAGATATTTTATTTTCTTTCTTTTTTTTTTTTTATGGAATGATTTTTCAGTAGAAAATATTTTCTGTTATGTTGCTGCCTCTACATTTCTGCATTGTCTCTTTGGAGCAAAGCAATCTTTTTGCTCTTTCATCCATTGGTGTTGAAGTCAGAAATACCAGAATGAAGAGTTCGTGTATATTCTTTCACCAAATTGCTTTAGCATTACCAATCCTATACATGGATTAAAATTTTGATCCTTCTTATTTTTCTTTCCTTTCTTTTAATCCCACTAACCTTTACAGAACTGAGCCAATATTTTTCATAGCGAGTATCAGTATTTGCATTTATGGGCATATACACATATCTGTACAGGTACAGTTTTCTTGGGAATTTCAGTTTAAATTTCAGACATTACAAAACTAAGAAGTGGTGCAGTTGCTTTGTGTTAAATTTGTGTTCCATCCTCTTGTGGTTTTTAACAGTTCTGAAATCCATGACAGGACCTCTGACCTTCTGTGTTTCCTAAACAGAAGCTTTATATGTGAAGCACAGGCGTGCGTGTCTGTGAGTAGTCAGGTTTTGGGCCTCTCAAACTGGGTTCTCTTCAATGTGCGTGTGCCAGGGCTCCCTGTTTGTAAAGCAAGAATCGCACCGCAGGAACCTGAATATTCCTGAAATGCCATGAAAACCCTCTTTATCCATGCAGCTCTCGGGCACTGCAGAGAGGAACACTTCGTTGTCTCTGGGAGTGCTTGACTTCAATCACAGCCTTTACAAAGTTTCTCTTTTGCTTATTAAGTTTGTGCTTTTTTGGTGCTTTTCCTGTTACCTACCCAAATCAAGTGCAAACTTTAGCCCAATTAAGATTTTTTTTTTTTCCCCCACTTAAATTGTAGAAATAAAACTACATGTAATGTGTTTATGGGAGAGGCCTGTAGTTCTCACCCTTTCATAATATTGTCCTACCTGGCCCCAAGACCTCGTTATAAAGAAATCCAGATCTTTCAGGGATTTGCAGCGGCTGGTTGTGTTTGTGAGGAGCCAGGTATTTTTATTTATTGCATACGAACAAAAAGGTGAGCTGTTAGTGGTGCTGTTACCGGCAGACTCATGCAATACCTGGAGTTTACAAGTGGAAAAGACATTAACGTTTTTTCCCTCCCTTTGGGCTACAGAAGGTAGGGATGTCAGTATGTTTTCCTTTGCGTTGGGACAAATATGCTAATTAAGCCAATCCACTGCTTCCCTTTCTTGCCTGGGTTGCTCAGCAGTTGACATTTCGGACCACGTGTGGTTTGAGTGGTGGGGCCAGCGGTCCTCGGCGCTCTGCGTTCCGCAGGTGTCGGTGCTGGACACGTCCGTGCTACGGGTGCCGGGGGGAAAGGCAACCTTCCTTCCAAGAGGAGTCAGAAGATCCCGTTGGAANGGGGGGGGCATTGCATGGGGGGGTGTCAGGAACCGGAGTGAAATTCCAGGTGGCCCTCGGGCACCCAAACTGCGGGGCTGGGGAGTTTATAAGCTGCTGTTCAGTGAAGTCTGGATTGTGTAAGAACTGATGGGAGGGGATTAACCGGGATCCAGCTGTGTCTCCATCTTCAGAGCTCACGCCCATCATTTCAAGGATGCGCTTTGCTGAGGGAGAAAGTGGTATTTCTGTCCTGATTTGGAGTGCCGTCCTGACCCTGGCCGGTGCTGGGCTATGGCTGGCTATATTTTAGCCTATTTCTACTATCTTTTTTTTTTTTCCCCTCTCCATCAAAAGGCAGTTGTCAGTTTTAATTCTGATAACAGTCTAATAAAGAACTGTCATCTAAAAGACTTTAGTTTACAGATGAAGGGAAAGGGAATAAGGGATAATAAACAATAATTCACACTTCAATATTTTTTTTTTCTCTCTTTTTGAGCTGTTTTTTCATACATCTATGGAAGCAGTGTGTTAAGTATTTCATGACAGCTGTTGCCTTAGAGCTAAACCAGCCGTGGTGCTGGGACGGCATCCTCGCCAGGTTGGGTTATCACCTCTGTTTCCCGGGCTGGTGCGTACGGGGGGTGAAGGTGTGGTGGAGCTGCCACCTCAGCTCTTCGTTATCGCTCCCTCCTCTCGACCCGTCTGGCAGCGATGGCTGATGAGCGAATTTATTGTGTGACAAGCGTACACCTTGTCAAAATATCTTGGCTTCAGGCGGGTCCCCCGCAGCCCTGCACAGGTCCCCCGCAGCGGGCTGGGGCTGGGTTATCCCGCAACCCCCCCGGTCTGGGCTGGAGCTCGTTTGGGCAGCGTAGCTGAGATTCAGGGAATGTTTCTGAAATGGCTTTGTAATCACAAATGTTGGACTTCTAATTTTTATTCTTTTTTTTTTTGAGAGCAGCTGGGACTGTGCAGTGGTAAGAGAGGGGCTGTGCAGCAGTGCGGGTGCCCGCAGAGCAGCGCTGTGCCCGAGGCCGGGGCGGGCAGCAGGGAAACCCCAAAACCAGGGATACGGGCAGTCGGGGTGTTAGGGGTCTGTTGGTTTAGGACTAAAAATAAGGAGCTTGCATATTGCTTTGAAAAGAAGCGAGAATGGTTTACATCCTTCTATGGGTGAGGTTTAGGACCTCAGCATTACTAACCTTTATTAACTCTGGAGTCAAAGTATTTAACTTTTGTTTAATTGAGTTGCTGTTTAATTTTATATGACTTCCATAGCACACACATTTAAATCAAAACCCTTCAAAATATTTTTTGTTTTAAGTATACATGGAAGACATTTCAGACCTCTTGGGAAGCTACGCTATACTTGGTGTGATTTTTCATAGTAGCGTTGAGTTCTGGTGTGCTTTTCCCGTGCTGAACTACCACAGGTGAGCGTGGGGAAACGGCACCGAAACAGGAGGTCTGGTGGTTGGAAAACTTTGGTAGAAATCAAGTGCTGTGTGGTTCCATGTGCCTGGGGTGCGTTCACCTGGACAGAGGCAGATCAGCACATTGCGGTGGGAATCCATTTGTGTCCTGATTGTGTCATTGGACTGTTCCAGGTGGAAAAGAAGAGGCAGCCAGGTCAGCGTCTGCGTTGGGGTCCTTTGGTCCTTGCCTGAAGGAGGACCTCCTAATGCAAAAGAGCTCTTAGAGGGCCTTTGGGCACTTGCAGTAGTTCATGGGCTGAAGGGATAAGCAAAACCCAGCAATTTGTTGGGTCATTAAAAAAAGTTTCAAGGAACACTATGCTCATGTGTATTACTACTTTTTTCTCCAAGAGAGACAAAAAGTTCAAAAGGTCTTTAACCTGCTTGAAATTTTTTCCTCTCATTTTTTTAATGTGGGTCTTTTGGGAAAGATATTCATAACCCTTTGGTAAAGGTATTTTCCTGTAGGCAAAACTGAAGACGAAGACCGAAAGACTATAATAATCAAGTGCAATTTGAAATTCATTACAGTGTCTCTACAGTAAGTTTTCACAATACCGACAACTTTTTAGTCTGAAAGGGAAGGTTTTGAATGACCCTTTTTGGGTAAGAGTGGGTCCTCATATCTCACAAGTGTTAGTAGTCTTTACTTTTGTCTTGTTACATAATTTCTGTTCTTTTGGGCGTTTCTTTCTCCAAGGAGGAAGATCTTGTGGTTTCAGTTGTTAATGTCTTAGGCAATGTCAGTAGCCTAAAGGCAGTTTTGGTGTGCTCTGGCTGCCGAGACCACATGTGAGTGTCGAAAGGGCACTGGGCAGAGCGGGGGGAGCGGAGGAGTTTGGTGGATTTTGGTAAGGATGCTGAGCACGCCCCAACGCTGGTCATGATGCGTCTGGTGGGTCTCAACAGGGTCGGCCTTTGTATTGCCGAGGGTCGCCTTCCTCCCTGGCAGGTGATGGAGACCACTTGCAGGCATTGTGCTGCATGACTTGGCATGCGCCACAGGACCACCATGTCTGGCTGTGTGCCGGGTTTTTGTACCTGCCTGGGGAAGGCTCACAGCCTGCTCTTGGCGTCCTGAAACCCTGGGAAGGACGTGCTGGCTTTGGGCAGTGGAGGCTGTGCTGTTCTGTCAGCATGGCCCAGCCTGGTTTCTCCTCCACCATGAGTGGAACCTGGCTGTTCAGTGACGTAGCTGGCAGGCACGGATCTGCCATGTGAAAATGGGTCTTCTCATCAAGAACATGAAACTGCAATTCACAAACTTTTTGTAGATGATGCTGTGCTAGAAGAGAAGGGAAGGCACGACAGAAACAGCTCCTGTGTGTAGACCCTTTTCCACAATGACGTTAACAGGTAGATCTCTGGCGATCAGGCGTCATCCTTTGTGATGGTTTTGCTGCCCGGTTCCAGTGCCTTCACTGCACTTAGTAGTTCACTGTCCATGAATTATCTCTGAATAATCTTTGTTGCTTCTTCAACTGCTCTCTGCTCTGCAGTTGCTTCACATCAAAGCGTGCTGCCCATCTCGGATGTTTCCCCTCATCTGTTTGCTTGAGAGGACACTGGAACGGGGTTTGGTATTTCAGCAGACGAGGATTACCTTTCTACCCAGGATGTAGCAGGACGTGGCAAAAACAGATTTGGGGAAATCACCATTGCTAGGAAAAAATTTACAGTTTTTCTTCCCTCAAGGGTATATTGATGATACTATTTTACTACTATTTTTAAGGCATTTGACTCTTCAAATTCATGTAAGCGTGCGGTGATTAATGATGATTCTAAAAAGCCCTTTCAAGAAGTTTTTGGAAATACTTACAGCAAAATCTGGCTTGTTTCTGAGAAGAAAGTCTTCTCTCCAGCTATGCCGAGTGCAGATGAAAGTCCCTGGCTCTCAACAAGTCCTGGGCCAGCTTTCCGGTTGCTTTGGCAAATCATGTGTTATGTTGGAGGTGGATAAATTGCGGAGATGATCGCTCAGTTGACTGCAAAGCAAGAGAGTGGGCTTGATGACCCCCGGACAGCCTGTCTGTGCTCTCCTCTCAAGTATTAACAGTTATAGGGGTAGTCCTTTCTTCACGGAATTATTTAGCAGGAGAGAGGGAGAGAGAACTTCATCAAAGGCGGGGAAATCACCAAAACTTCTCTTTCAACTGACTGATGAAACTTTAATAAGGGAATTGATGAAACTTTAATAAGGAAGCCCTGCTACAGGAGCGTTACTCATCTGTGCTGGTGGAAGACTTCGGCTATCCAAGCAACTAAGGCTTACATTATTTTGCTGCTTTCCTGGGCTCTTTGGGGAAATTGCGTCTTCTTCTCCAAAATAAAAGAATGAAATGAGAAGTAAACAACCTTTCTGCTCCTGTACCCTGTAGGAAACCAGTAGAAGAGACATGTTCTAGACAACATTAGTTTTCATAAGATTTACAGAAGATGTTTTGTCGATTTTTCCCAACTGCCGACAGCTGGAATTAGGAATGAGTGCAGGCTCTTGGAGGCCAGGTGCTCGACCTAACCTAATGGCCTGTGAATAAACAATAAACTTGTATTAAACAGTTAGATTAGTTGGATACTTTTTTTTTAATTTCCATTGTGACTGTGGCAGAATAATCTGTTATTCATCTATTCACAGTTGAATCATCAAAACTTTAATATGTGTGTTTTTTTGCATGCATGCCTGTTAATTAGTGCACATGCAGGTGTTTTAAATGAATTCTCTTGGAGTTGACAAATGCAGTAGGAATAATAGAAGGTTCTTTTGTGATGCTTACTGAAAATATTTGTCTTCTGTTTTGTTAATGCAGAGCTTATTTTGCTGGCAAATAATTGTTTATAAAGAGTTAGGAGCAAAGCTGCCAAAAGTTAGTATAATGGGTAGCCTCAGGAGCCCCAATTAGTTGCAACCAAAGCAGGGTCCTTTCCAAAAACCACTGACCTGCTCCTACCCCAACGCAGCTGAGAGCAGAACAGCACTTGGCATCTGAAAGTCAGAAGTCTTTAGGTTTCTGGAGCCAGAACAGGATGGAAAAACCTGGATGAGGTGTCAGGGCTACAGAGCTGCGTAGGGAATATGCCCTGAACCGGGCTTGCTCGGCTGCAGGGGGCTGCGCCACCCCCCAGCACCCCAATGGCCACCGTCCCCATGGCCAGGGGCCCAGCCCCAGCTTCCCTCGCGGGGAGGCACGTAGGGAAAGACCTCCTGCAAACTCACGGAATGCCTCAAGTGAGGAGCCTGATCAAATAGTGATTTTTTATTTTTTTTTTCAGATGGCTCTTACTGCCTGAAGGATTTCCACATGAACTGAAAACATTTGCTAAATGACATAATAAGCTAATGATTGCTTAATTTTTGAATACATAGCTCTGTGTAGAGGGAGTAACAGCTGGTGTTTGTCAAATTAGGTTTTCTCCTTGAGATTTTTTACTACTCATTTTCTTGTTTATTTAACATATTTAGCCAAGATTGAGCTCTGAAGGTCTTCCCCTCACGATTGTTGGACTTAAAGGTAAATGTTACCTAGTCTAAAGTGCTTTTGAGCCTAGGTTTGGGGGACTTCTGAGCTCCCATGTGAAACCACTTGAAGTTTCCTGCATGGTGTGTTTTCAAGATGAAGGATGCTGGTACCTAAAACTTGTAAAACTCAGGTATTTGGATGTGTATTACAGGAGAACAGCTGGGCAGGTCACACTGATGTTGTCTGGTGAATAGAGCAAGTAACCAAAACACTTGGGTTTGAAATCAGACAACCTCGGTTTTGGAAAAGTCAGAATAAGGGTGGTCGTCCGTCGTTATGAAGCTGTGGGAGCTGAAGAAAATGCCAACCAATCTGTTCAAATATTTGACTTTTTTTATTGAGGGTTTTCATTTAAATTTAATAATTCTGCACAGTTTATATATGACTCACTACTGCCTTGTCCCTCTGGGCTATAATGGTATGTTCACATATATGGGGTTTTAATATCTAAAAAAGCACCAACCACAAACTAGAATGTTAAGAATAATGGTTAGGAAAGGGGCTTTGAGAGTACTTAGAAAATATATTATACAATATATTCGGAATCTAGTGTCTCGCTGAGGTGGACGTGCTAACAGCAGAGGCTGGGTGGGACATGTTGCAGGCTTTTGTTCCATCTTGCATTGAAATTCAGAATGCTGAAAGCATCGTCCTACGTAAATCCACTGGTTTCCAATTGAAAATAAAATCTGTTGTATTTCACCCTTCCACAGGTGGTTGCCAGAATAGCCTTAAACCAGTTGGCGGCAATCAGACCCTGGCGTTGGCCACCGCCGCGATGGTGTCGGTGGAGCCCGAAGTCCCCCAGGGACCGTCGGCGCCAAGCATCCAGCCCTGCCACGTGCTGACCTTCTCCCCTATCAAAATTCCAGTCTTGGCGTCACCTTTTCCAGGTAAGGTCACTCCTGGTGGCGCTAATAAGCAGTTTTTTAATATTTGCTTTGCAACACAGAAAGGCTTCCGAGCGTGCGGTTTGCTGTCGGTGAGCAATTAAATATTGAGGGGATATGGGTGGCATTACTGTAATCCAGAATTAAAGTTATTTTTTACGGTGCTGCTCAGAAGTGTGTTAAAAGTGAGTCCAGAACTCCACCTGTATCTGCAGTGTGTATGTTGCTGGGGCGTTTGCAGGCGCTGTATGAAGTGAGCTGCGTCCCGTCCTCTCAGTGAGTTCGGTGAGAAAACGGGGCCGTAACGTCACCGAGGCTCTGAGCAGATCCGCAGGTGGCAGGGTTGGGAGTTGGAAGGTATCTGCTCGACATACAGGAATATTTGGTTAAGGCTGAAGTAGATTGTTGGGGTGTTTATAATCACAAAATATGCTGGAAGAATGTAGCCATGGTTATGTATGTTTTCTGATAGGTTTAGGTGCGGTTGCTTACTGGAAAAAACGCTATTTTCTTAACATGACTGTGTTGTAACAACTTTCTGAATATGCCGTCTGGGGGCGTACTACGGCATCCCTGACTTGCTGTGGAAGTCTGACTGATTTAAAGTCTTTAGGGTAGTTTTTGAAACTGTATTTTGAATGCTTAAGGCTATATTTAGAAAAGTTATCTACCAATTAAGTTAAAAATTTAAATTAGGGTGCATTTTCCATCTTTTTGGTACTTGAAGTGTAACACAGCAAGACACAGCGAGATTGAATTTTGCAGAAGGTATGCAGTTACGATTTTCAGTGTTCAGATGAAATCTTTTTATGAGCAATGTATCTCGGTAATTATTGTTCCTGTTGAGCAGCCATTAGAATCCCCCAGATAAATGCCTGCCAAGGGCGTTCGGCAGCGGGTTTGTCTTTAGGGAACCTGAGGAGCAAACTGGCCCATAGGAGCAGAACCACAAGTCTCTCGGGCTTGTCGAGAAGGGACGGTACCGGGGTGAGAACGGGAAGCCGAGTGCGCGGCTGCTGGAGGGCAGGGAGCCGGGGGTGTTTCCCATGGGGTATTGTGGGNGGGGAATCCCCATTCGTTTTCTGCGCTGAAAAGCAGACTTACGTGCCAGATGTGTTCTTCCCTGAATGGAGGTGCTGGGGCGCAGAAATCCTGGTTGGCATCCAGGGGTTGAGCTCTGCGCGAAGGGTGTTGGACATGGCAGGGCGGGATAACGCCGGGAAGCCCTGCCGCTTCGCTAACTGGCGCAGGCTCTGCGGTGAGAAACACGTCAGGCCATGATAATTGCGGCTTTGCTTTGGAATGGGTGTATGATGGGCTATCAAATATCACGCTTTGAGTGCCTGAGCAATCATCCTATTATCAATCGTTCACAGTAAACCACACGCTTCTGGCTGTTTTCTCCTACAGAACATGCAGAAGCTTTTTAGACAAGAAAGCTTGAGTATGCCGTATGCCCAGTCCATGGACAATAAACTTGAGATCCAGCTAACTGCTTTTCTCTGTTAATCGCCACCTCCGGGGGGAAGGCGGCTGCCTTTGCCAAGGCTTACATGAAACACTTCTGTGACGTTCCTCTCGGTTGCGCTGGCCCAGAAGGTGTTGGGTTTAGATGACCTTTGTCAGCACCAGCTCGATGGGTGGTGGGAGGGAGGGAGGGAGGGAAGGAGCCTCCGGGTGTCCCTGGGGCAGGGTCCGCTCTGCAGCCGGGCTGGCATCCCTGCCCGGGATGCTTTTCCTGAACTTACAGGGGGAAAAAATGCTCAGTTGGCCAAAGGCAGCTCTCTGCCTTTCAATCAAAAATAAATGTCTCTGTTGCCATATAAGTTAATGGCAGGGAAAGGATCAAGAAATTGTAATCCAGTGTACAGGTAATCCCGAGCGCGGAGCATGCTTTATAACCCTGTCGGCCTCTCGGTTCAAAACGTCCGTGTGTTGGCGTTTATTAAAGGTGACTTACTGTTTTCGAAGAGAAACACATCTTGGAGAGTGCATAATCTGTGGACCCTGGGGGCACCTGCTTTTTTTGTGATCCATGTGTGAGTTATAAAGTAACATGGTAATTAATGAACTTTCCATGTTCTCCTTGTCTAAAGTTTACGCAAGGCAATGTTCACATAATAGGAATGAACTCGGGGAACAAAAGGTTAAATTATTTCCAAGTTAAATCTACATGTATATGGGTGCCTGTAAGGCTGAACATTGTGTGCTTGGTAATACACTGTTAATTGGTTACACTGGAGATTGGTATTATAATACTACCTTGCACAGTTCTGTGTTTCTAATCACAGCTGTTTGTTCAATCAATAATCTTATAATGGAATATTTACTTTCAAGGAGGCCTTTTATTATGATTAGTTCTGTGGCCTTACTGTTCGGCTCTGTTACTTTCTGCCAGCCTAATTAGTAAACTTGGTGAATTAGTAAGAAATAGCGAGTTTGTGAGACAAGGTGGGCGGTCGGTGTGGCGTGGCAGTGGGCGGCGCTGGCCGGGACAAGATCCAGGCTCCGGCACTTTTCCAGCCTCGCAGGGGGAATTTCTTGGAGCTTCCTTGAAGCAAACCGCCAGGTCCCATGAGTTAAGGAGAACTCGAAGTATGCAGAATGCGGTGGTAATTTTCAGTTCATGTAAATACAATTTATTTTTGCATTTTGTAAAAGAAAATTGGAAGTAGAACTGTAATAGAGAACAGGATATTTGGGGAATTCAGAACCTCTTGCAGCCTTTCCCTCTGTGGGATGCTGTGAATGTCCCCGCTGGGTCTCTGGCCCTGGGGATGAGCAGAGAAGGGTGGGACGCGCTGCTCAGGAGGGTGGCACAGGTTTGCTGTGCCCTTCGCTCTCTGGTGGGAGAAACGTCTGTAATCATATTTGCCTTTGGGTATTAGTTTGGCACCATGCTGATCTTGGAAATGTTTAATGATGAAAGAAATTTCTGTAAAAGAAGAAACGTGAAATACCCATATATTTAAGGCTGAGGAAACTATTTGTCTCTACATGAAGTGGTCTGTGATCTTCTGGAGGGCTAAGGTTGCATGTTACAACGTAATGCAGAACAAAAATACAAAAAAGGCTCAGAGCACCAGTGAGCAGTCAAAAAAAAAAAAAAGGCCAAAGAAACACAACTTTTTCTCACCCTCAGAAGTTCATGCTCGGCTGTTTGTATATCCCCTTGGTTTTAGGTCAAGGACTCGGCACCTCTGTACTGAGGCTAAATGCCTGCTCAGAGTGTATCATCCCTGCCTGGAACAGCCGTTATCAAAACCAACCATCCTGGGGGCAGTGGGCTGGATATATTCCTGTTTTCCAGCTGTGAGATATTTCCTTTGTCCTGAGGACCCACTGTAGGTGCAGACCCTCCTAGTACCAGACGTGAGTTTTCTGCTCTTAATGCTTCTGGAGTTGAGATTTAAACAGTTAATATCTGCAAAAATCATAGAATCACAGAATGGTTTGGGTTGGAAGGGACCTTAAAGCTCATCCAGTTCCAACCCCCCCGCCATGGGCAGGGACACCTCCCACTAGACCAGGTTGCTCCAAGCCCCGTCCAACCTGGCCTTGAACACCTCCAGGGATGGGGCAGCCACAGCTTCTCTGGGCATCCTGGGCCAGGGTCTCACCACCCTCACAGGCAACAATTTCTTCCTCATATCTCATCTAAATCTCCCCTCTTCCAGTTTAAAACCATTCCCCCTTGTCCTGTGGCTCCACTCCCTGATCCAGAGTCCCTCCTCAGCTTTCCTGGAGCCCCTTTAGGGACTGGAAGGGGCTCAAAGGTCTCGCCGGAGCCTTCTCTTCTCCAGGCTGAGCAACCCCAACTCTCTCAGAAACCCAATTGAATTTCAGTATGTTGTGGTCATTTGAATCGTATTACTAATCCTTGTCTTTGTGCTGCGGGGAGTTGAAATGGAATACCAGCGTCATTCTCCTGTTGTGTTTGGGTTTGTTTACTGCTTATATGATTGACAACAGTCGTTTCTGATCCATAAAATATGGTTTCTGCCATTGTCCTGATCTGGAGCTGTTGAAATGCATTGCGCAGTTCATGAAGGAGTTCAGTGGCTGCTCAAGTAACTTGCTGGAAGTGAGGACTCAGAGTGATGTTCTAAGCAGAAGAGGAAGGAGCAGAGTGGTGTGCCTCTCCTTCCCGCGTCCTACCTGCGCTTCAAAAGAACCTTGACTTTGAATGAGCATGGAGAACGCGTGTATTGGAGTTCTTTTTTAAATTATTTTTATTTGGTAATAATTTCAGATAGAGCAAATCTGTTTTTTCTTAGCCACCTGAAAGGCACATTATTCCTCCCTGCCCTTCAAAAAACACTCTAACGGTCATGTTCTTCATGGACTGGAGTGTGAAGAGGCCACCAAACGCCTGGTGCCCTGAGTCCAGCTCAGTAAAATCTGCAAGGGCTTTGCTGGTGACTTGACTGGCCATAGGGTCACACCTACAAATAAGGAGTAGGTGTTTGATAAGGCTGAAAAATCTTGAAATCCATGTATGTGGTGTTGCTGAAGGATAAAGCTAAATGCAGACCAAGTGTGATGTGGAAAGCTAATGGTGCCTGGAAGCAGTGAGGCTCCAGGGTATTACAGAAAAAGTTGAAATAAAAAAAAAAAAAGAAAAAGGAAATAAAAATTAATATAGAATACAAAGTCAAATCTGTTTGAACTATGGCAGCTGATGGTGCTGGCTGCTCTAGCTGTGTGCCAGGGAGATGCAACGGGAGGTCTCAGGGGTCTGGGGTTCTGTTTCCAGCAGCTGGAAGAAAGTGTTCTCCTTCTGCTCTCTGCTTTTCTAGCCTGGTTTGGTCTGGTTAGGCATTTCTCATTTGGTTGTTTCTTTTAAAAAAAAACAAAAACAAAACCAACCAAATGGTGTGGAAACACCTGGGGAAAATCACAGAATTCTGTTCCAGAGAACAGCTCAATATTTTTGTAGGAATGTGATATTTGAAATTTTTCCAGATGAAAACTGGTGCCCCTTAGATTTGCCTTCCAAACTTTCAGACATTCCTGTCTCAAAACTGCTGATCTCAAACAACTCAAGACAAGTCCCGTGGCAATCAGGTTTGTAATGTAGTTGTGAGGTATTTTTACAATTGTCAGATACATTATTCTGTTTTCTGTCCACCAGAATATAGAATTCAGTCTTCATTCATTATAGCGTTTTCCCCCAACCTCCAAGCATGCTGCATTGATGCCATTTTTGTTTACAAAAGTCCCTCTTTTCTCTGATATTTGTTAAACAAAAAGTTAAATGGTTCAATTTTCCGTTGTCGACAGAGTCTTTGATGCGCTTGTTTTCTTTTATTGAGGTTTGATGGGGCTTCACATGGTGCCTAGTGTCTTTCCCTTTCGGTGAGCCCTGCTGTGCTACGCTCAAATGCGGAGTGGTGGCGGCAGCCCCTCGGACAGCTTGGCTAGAGCACTCGTTTGAGATTTAAACTGGTAAGAAACAAGATCTATGGGGTGTCTTCCATAGAGTATATAGAGCAATGCCAGATAAAGTGCTGATTTAGCCATCTTCTAATGACGAATATCCTGAATATTATAACTAGACTTCCTCCTGAAAGTGGGTAAAGCGGTATTTATTGGTGACTCCTGCAGTGATAAAATTAATTCTTTGGGACCACTTTCACTCTCTTTAAGGTCGGTGTGTGGTCAGCCAGCCCTCGCTCCTGGAGACAGAGATGTTCAAGATGGCTGTGTGTAGCCTAAAATGCTTTACCGTGCAATTATCATCTGGCAGCTTCTGGAGCATAAGATGTAGTTATTTTACCTTACGTTTTATCTATGATAACTTGAGACAAGCCTCAACCAAGCTGGACATACAATATCGATCCTGTTGGCTAAACAAATGTGAAAATGTCGGCAGCTGAGTCATTCCTGAGCTGTTCACCGAAACATCCTTGTGTCTCTAATGTAGCCGCGTGGACACTCTCTTCAGTGGGCTTCAGTCCTTACTGCCTGGTGGAAAAAATACCAGATTTTCAATACTAGCAAATACCCTTATCCCTGGAAAAACACAAAAAAATCAACTTAAGCAGAGGGCAGCCAGCTGGGTGGGTCTGACATTGATATGCGGCACTGTGACCTTTGGGATGCAACTTTTGCTTTCTGACAGTTTTGCATCCCAGAATGTGTTGGACCTCTTCTGGCTCTTTTGTTAAATGATCGTTTTGCTCATCCTTTTTCTAGAGAACCCTGTGATTTAAGTTAAATTGTTTGCAAGCAGCAAGTGTGTTACAAGCAACGCTTCTTTGAAAAAAAAAAAGAAAAAAAAAAGAAAAAATCATGTTTCTTTGAATAACTCTAATCTCTGTCAGCTGGGATTAAGAGAGGGTGTAAAAGCTCATAAGCAACAGATTCAAAGCAGAGTGGAGCCTGGAGTTCATTGGTGATGCAGGGATGGGCCTGGCCATGGTCTGGCATGAAGCATCGCCTCTGTCCCTCCCCCAGTCCGGGGAAGCGTCCCTTGCTGTTCAGTTCTCCCTTGAAATGGGTTTTGTCCCAACAGTCCGTGCTGGGGACAACCTTGTCCTGGGGATCGTGCGTGGGAACGTTCACCAGAATAAACCTCAGGAACCCGGGGGTGGAGGCCATTCGGAAGCACCGTGCAGTGAGAAAGGTCTTAGCTCGATATTTCTGTCCTTTCTGCTGAACACGGGGTCAACTGTTCTCACATCCCTGACTTAAAATGGAGAGGGTTCCAGCAGTGCTATTGGAGCTCCGTTTTGGGTTATTCGTTCCTTTTTTTTTTTTCCTTTCTTCTTTTTTCATCTGCTGGTGGTTCTGCTCATACATGTACCAGGCAAAATGTTCCGTTAAATATTTAATGTCAGCCTTGCTGTTAACTTGTTTTTTGTGCCAGACTTAACATAAAGACTAAATAGAGGCTGGTGGAGATGCAGCTACTCAGTGATCTGGGCTGCATCTTCATGCTTATTTGCTCTGCTGGTAAAGAAAAAACTTAATTTTCCAGCACTATCAAGCCAAGTCTTTGAAGAGGGCTTTATCTTTAAAAAAAAAAAAAAAAAGGCAATAAACTTTGGGAATATAAACAGTTATGTGGAGTAATTCAGGTATGGCTTATGCAGTAATCTCTAATACCGCTTTTATGGCTACTGTATTAAGAATTGGGTATTTATTTTCTTACTTTCACATATGACTTCTTAATTATTTGAGTGAAAATGGTAAGATATGAGTCTGTGGTTATGGACTCTGTAAATTAGCAGTGAGTACAAATATTAAAAAAGGCACCATCTGCCATATAAACCATTTGCCACCTGTTCCCTTGCTTTCAGAATTATTTAATGGTTTAAATTTAATGTTTTAGCCTGCCACAGAACAGCTGGGAAGTGACTAAGTATTTTTCCTATCAGTACCTTAACGGCCAAGCGACATTGTATGTTAAAACCAGCTCTTCATGCCAGCGTTTTTCTACATGCTCTTTCATGTGTCTGTCAGCTTGCTTCATTAGCAAATTCTGCTGATAGAAAACACATTTTCATAACAACAATTACTCAATTATTTTTATGGCGGTTTTTGGAAGGAACAGCTCTTCTGCAGCAAACCGACGTGCTGGCTACTGCCGCGTGGTCACAGCACAGCGGGGGGAAGGCAGGGGGACAGCAGAGTTACTCATGTGAAACCCTTCAGCTCAGCCTGACATCTTCCCTCCCCAGTTGCTTGCTGCCCTCCTAGGTGGGACTGAAGGAGTGAGGCGTGATGAAATTTGTCCGCAAGAAATATTATTCCCGGGAAAAGGGATTTAAGAAATAAAGGAGTAAGGTTAGACGTTGCTAGCACCTTCAGGTTACATGGAGGTTTACTCTGCTCATCTCCTCCCAGCGCCCGGCTGGTGGGCTTGGGGTGGTCCAGCAGGGCTGAGGAAAACTGGTTGGGTTTTCGACAGTAATGGAATCAGCATTACCCTCCAAGGTGTGCTTGTCCAAGCTTTATGGAAACTACAAACACTTTTCTTTCCTTTCTTAATAATGAGATTGAGAATGGAGTGAGAGCAGCCCTGAGGAGAGGGACTTGGGGGTGTTGGTGGATGAGAAGCTCAACATGAGCCAGCAATGTGTGCAGGCAGCCCAGAAAGCGCCCCGCATCCTGGGCTGCATCCCCAGCAGCGTGGGCAGCAGGGCCAGGGAGGGGATTCTGCCCCTCTGCTCATCTCTCGTGAGATCCCACCTGGCATACTGTGTCCAGCTGTGGAGTCCCCAACATAAGGACATGGACCTGTTGCTGCAGGTCCTGAGGAGGCCATGGAGATGATCTGACGGCTGGAGCCCCTCTGCTGAGAGAGTTGGGGTTGTTCAGCCTGGAGAAGAGAAGGCTCCAGCGAGACCTTATAGCAGCCTTCCAGCCCCTAAAGGGGCTAGACCAAATCTGGAGAGGGACTTTTTACAAGGGCCTTTAGTGATAGGACGAGGGGTGATGGCTTCAACCTGGAAGAGGGGAGATTTAGATGTGAGATATTAGGAAGAAATTCTTGACTGTGAGGGTGGTGAGACACTGGCCCAGGTTGCCCAGGGAAGCTGTGGCTGCCCCATCCCTGGAGGTGTTCAAGGCCAGGTTGGACGGGGCTTGGAGCAACCTGGTCTAGTGGGAGGTGTCCCTGCCCATGGCAGGGGGGTTGGAACTAGATGGTCTTTCAGGTCCCTTCCAACTCTAACCGTTCTGTGATTCTATGATTAATTAAAAAATGTAATCCAGTGAGTAATACTTGGAGAGCTTGTGCAGTACAGGGCATTCAGATGTTTCTCCCCACTTGGCTGAGCCGGCTGCGCTCCGCAGGGCTGCTTCCCCAGGTACTCATTCACATTATTAAGATGATCCACTCAATGGGGATTTTCCTTGGGCGTTTCTTATTTAAGACAGTCTAGCGATTGTGTGTACCAGAAATCCTAGATGTTAGGTGAGCAAGAAGTACCAATTCTGGAAAATCACATGAGCAATTAGAAATATTCCAACCAGCAATGTGATGGTCATGTACTCGGGAAGCTTTTCTTTCCCCATCCTGGGTGTCCTACGTGCCTTGCAGTAAAACAGGCTTGACTTTGAATACTGAGTAGTTCTAACAGGCTGGTTGTAAATGATCTGCCCAGCTTTAATGCTGTGTAACGAAGCAAGCAAATGAATGTTTATAGTTATTAAAGTGATAACTTCCTACTTGAGCTAATATTCAGCATAAAATTACTTTTCTGTTTCATATCTGTGTTGGCACATCCAAGGAAGGCATGCGTGTGCAGTGGGTTTCTGAGCTAAAATAATGCCAGAGATCACATTTAAGTGAGTCTCAATTTTATTCTACTGTTGGACAGTAAATCTCTGCTAGAAACTGCAAGTGCTCAGCTGCCCAATTGAGACTTTCTAAGAAATGGGATGTTCATTCCTAAGATGGTTCTTAGGGTTTGTGTGAAAATTCAGCCATTTCTTTGGGTTACCAAGGCAAACATATTGCCTCAGAAGGAGAGGCAGAGTGATACCAGGCAGAACTTTTTGATATTGCACTTTTTTTACACCATCCACATTGCAAAATAAAGTCAATCTTGGAGCAGTTATTGATGCAGATACGTGGATTGACTAAAGTGGCTTTATGGTCATCATGCAGTTAGTCTATACAGACAAACGGTGATTTCTAAGGTATGAAGGTGATGTCTGTCTGAGCCTATCTTATGTATCTGTAGGAAAAGTCATCTCTAATCCTCCTTTTCCTGGAATATCGTTGACATGACTAACTAGAAGTAGAATTGAACATCTTCTAGTGGGATAAAAATACACTTGCAGAGGGAATGTACTGCTGTGGAAGTTCATCTTATCTCTTGCAAGAATCCTACAGCCAAGCTGGTATCAGTTACAAATTAGTCCTGCTTCAACTATGCCGTGTTCTTGGGTAAACAGCTATTTTCTCTAGTGGGAACCAGAAGAAACTGGTTCAGTGTCTTGAATATAATATCAAGATATGGACACTAGCAAAAACTTAATTAAATGTTTTATGTAGTAGTTGGAAAAGACAAACAACCCAAATCTTTTCATTCATGCCCAGCTGTTTGCTTGGTAAATGTCATGAAAGTCAGACTAAATTTACTACATGTTTAACTGCTTGTTAAAACAAGTAGTAGTTTTTTTCCATTGAAAAATGCCAGTGCACTGCTGTAGAGAGAGTTTAAATCAGATTTCACGTGTTAGTAATAGCATTTACACTGTTAAAATACCTGCAGGGTTGTTTTTCCCCATTCAAGAGACGAGTGGTGCAGACCTAGGCAGTTAGTGCTGCTGACGCTTGGAAGACTAACACTAATATAACAGTTAGCAATTTTCCCTGTAGAAGGCACAGGCACTTGGAGGAACTTTGTCTGAATTGGTCGTGTTTTGCTCTTTACCCAGCAGGACGGGCTTCCTGGGCTGTGGTGGGCCACGGTACTGCCAGCCCCCCTTGCTACGGCACATGGAGAGTCAGCTAAAACCACACTACATATCACTTTTCTTCCTCTTTTATGCTTTAGAATCATATAATCATAGAATTGTTTTGGTTGGAAGAGACCTTTAAGATCATCAAGTCCACCCGTTACCCTAGCACTACCAAGTCCACCACCAAACCATGTCCCCCAGCACCACGTCTACACGTCTGTTAAATACCTCCAGGAGTGGCAACTCAGCCCCTTCCCTGGGCAGCCTGTTACAATGCTTTGCGATTATTTGGCCAGCCTCATAATATTTTAATCTCAGTCTTGGGAGTGTTGAGCTCCTGCCTTGGTGGGACATGGATGCCTTAAATCTAGACCTTGTGCCCAAGACAATGGGTTGCAGTGGGGGCAGGACTGGGGGGATCTCTGCAGGTCTTGCTCACTGCTTTACGGGCTGAATGCCTCCCACTGTGGCAAACGGGACCACTGGGGGTCCATGGGGGAAAGGTCACCTTTTCCATATGGCTCCTGAGCTCCCAACCTGCCCACTGGTGTTCCTGAACTGTGATCCCCAGGCTGGGGCAGTGTCGTGTGTCGGGGTGTTTCACACCCTTCCTCAAACATTTCATTTCAAATCAGTTCAGCTCCTCCTCGTTACCTACAAGAGACTCCTGTTTTCCCGCAGGAAGACTTTTCAATAAGGGATTCTCCTGCTTCATGTTTCTTCTGTTGCAAACTCAAGTTTGTAGCTTAAAGCCGAGTCCTAGCTAAACTTGATATATTGTAAGTGGAGCAGAAGCCTTAGAAGAAAAAAAAAACCAAATTGACTGAAATGAAGCAATAGGTCTTGCAAGCATAACGGAATAGTTTCAAGAACAGATCTGTTGGATCGCCCTGCTCCAGGAGAAGATGAACGGGTGAGAATTACTGTTTGTGATTGTGAGTTTTAAATCAGAGGCGAAGAAACACACTGTTTTTGTGGCTGCTGTTGTTGTTTCCTTAAATTTATTTGTGCAATTAAACCATTAGGAACTTTGCATGCATTGCCCAGGCTTAGTACAGTTACGATGTAATGTTGCTGTAATGCAAAATAACTCAAGTTACGATGACGCAAAGCCATCTTTTCTGAACTGCTTATTGGTACCCACCAGAAATACTGGGGAGATTTTGAGAGCGGTACGAAGCAGCAAATTTTGCTAAAGTCCGTATAAAAAATGGAAAGATGCAACAGGACTGATGTTACTTTGTGCGCATTTCTCTTGTGCTAGAGAAAATTGTATGTTATCAGTGAGAAGAGAAATGCATGCTTTTTTAAAAAATTATTTTTCATAATAGGTTCAGCCAACTTTATTTTTCAGATTTTTTTTTTTTTCCTGGCATATTGGATATTGTAAAATGAAGGTGTAGTGTGGGTTTCAACCAACATGTTCTCAGTGTTTGACCTGAATTTGTGGTACTGAATCGGGTCTGTATGTAGTGTAAACTTAGTGCAAAATCAGCGCCTGATGGAGGAAGGAATTCTGTGGTGTCAGTGGATTGATCTCGTCTTGTAGAATCTGCGTCTGCAGAATCTTGTACCTTCTGGTAGAAAATTCTCAGTATGATGTGTTAGACAAAGAAATAATTTCACAGCATTCCCTGAAATAGAATGGGTTCTCAAAAGGCTAATAATTTGTTAATTTACTCCTAACAGTTTGTTTGATGTAATAGTGAACTGAGTAAACCCCATGCCACAAAAGTGTCCTTCAGATAATTTAAGAATGCCATTTCATTTAATCTTGGTAATTAAAAATAATATAGAAAAACCTGTTTGGAAGGTTATTTTAAGGAAATGCAAAGGTAAATATAAATTTCAGGGAACTCTAGCAGTTATGTGTTCTTGCCCATGAGCAGCTCGGAGCAGATGGGCGGTATCTGCAGGGGCGAGACCTCAGGGTGGTTCCCTGCTAGCCCTTCTGCTGGTGGCTTTGGTCCTCCAGCACCGGTGACATGCAGGTGGCTGGCACACCCCAAGGGGGGAACACGGGGAATGGGGGGGTTGCTATTGTCATTATTTTAATTTATCCAGTAAAACCGCTATGGCCGGTCAACCACTTAGGTAGTGGAAAACAAATTTATAGCAATTTTCATGGTATTTTTAGCCAGTTACGGTTGGGAGTCAGTGGATGTTTTCTGGTTGACTTTGTGTTTCTCAATCAGGCCCCACTATATAAGTGTAAATAAATTTAACGAGGTAAAATGAATCTTAGTTTGTTGGCCAGAATATAAATAAGGAAAATTAATTAAATTCCACAATTTTAAGTGTGCCATAGATGCTTCCCTAGAGTAGCTAAATAGGATTTCATTGATTTTATTGCAAATTTAGTTCTGTTTACCGCATGCAAAGCATGACGATGGTGTTTCTGCGGCCGTGGCAGGAGCTCTGGCAGCCCGGGAAGGGCTGGTGCTGGCCCCGTGCAGGTGGCAAACACGGGGACGTGGCGACAGGAGTTTCTCCGAACGGCAAATCCCAGCGTGGAGGGGGCTCTGCCTGCCACCGCACCTGCAGCGTGCTGGACCTGCTGCAGTGAGGTCAGGGGAAGGCAGATGACATCACGTCACAAAAATCTGGAGTAAGATCCAGGGGCGAGAACTATGCAGCTCAAGGTTTACCGAAGGAGCCGTGCGGTTTGGCTTGAGGAGCTGGCAGCAAATAGCCCAAAGCAGAGAGTCCGTCTGTCTTGGGCTGGTTTTGCAGAATGGATAAAGGAGCAGAGGAAAGTCCAACCAGACCCCTCAGGGTTCCAGGAAAGAAACCCCTCCTGCCAGCCCTCTGTCGTGTCGACTTCCCTGCTGTGATCTCAAGAACCAGTTATTTTTTTTAAAATCGTGGCTCAGATGCCATTATAAGGAATCGTGCAAGAATTGAAAAAAGAGAGAATTGCATTTCTGGTTTCTACTTTACTGGTTTTAAAATTCCAAACCTGATTTGTAACTCAAATCCTCCTAGAAATAGGTATTTGAAGATTTTACTCCGAAATACAAGGATTAGTTCATGCGGAAATAATTACTCTGATACGACGGAGAGAAAGTGGAAGTTCTGAAGGTTTGATACTGCATAATTTAGTGTATTCTCTCAGAATTACATCCTATTAAATGAAAAGATTGAAATTCTATGCTGGAGTTAGTTTTCATAAGGCTGGGGAAAAAAAAAATTATAAAAGTTTTGCAAATGGGACCGTACGAGGGAGCAGCAAGAAGCGTTATGGGAGATGAGCGGTGTGGGGTGATCATCATCGTCCCCTTCCCCTCCCCGGAGTGGGCGGGTGCTCCCCAGCCCCGTGGGCGCAGGACGGCCACTCCGCAGCGCTCCTCTGCGTTCGCTGGCGCATCTGAGCGCAGCCTCCGCTCGGGGAACCGCCACGCTTGCAGCCGCGGGGACCCTGTTACCTGCCAAATGTGCTGAGCCGCACTCGGCATAAATCACAGCTCTTGGGTTTGGGGACCTACGTCCTTCTCTTCCAACTTTGTATGATGGGTTGCGTGAGTAATTCCAAAGGAGCCTTTCATCCGATACTGCCGTCGCCTGCCTGGGTTGGGCAGGTCACCTGGGTTGGGTGCTACTGCATTGAGAAACTTGCCGAAAATCTACTGTTAACTTCTTTCCGTTTGAGGGGGCTGCACTGCGCTCTGCAGCGCAGCAGGAGCCAGCAGCGCCTGAAGTGATCTCGGTGGAGCTTTAGACGTGTGTCCCTAGAAACACATAGGAACCACGGCTAGAACAACACAGCGGCTCAAATGCCGCTCCTGAGCCATCAGTTACATCTCATTTGTGTTTTACTGAAGAGTAGAATAGCGATGCCACGATCATGCCCTTTATAAAAGGGAATTAGGAGGAAGTAATCTTTAAAATCAGAATCTAGAAAAATTTAAAGTATTGATACTTCAATACCAATGTTAATAATGACATTATTTCAAATATCAATAAATAATTTGAATGTTGAGAACGTACTGGTTCAGTTCTGGATCTGTAGGGTACAACGGCAGAATACAGAAGAGTTTAGTGTGCTGCTTTTTACGTGTGGGTCCTGGTGGGGGGACCCGGTCCAGAGGACACAGTGCTGTCCTCTCTCCAGCCCAGCCCAAACAGAAGAGGCTTTCTAGCAGGGAGGATGGTGGCATTGTGTCTCTGTGTCCCAGCAATCCATATCGGTTCCTCTGGTGTCGCGCAGGTGAGATCCGGGATCTTCTGCCCAGCATCCGTCAGCTGGGGAGGCCAGGGCAATTCCGGGGGTTGGTTGCTGGCTTTCCCGGGCAGGGGAGGCAGGAGCGGGGGACACTGCACCCGCGGGACCTGCCTGCCATCCCTTGGGAGCGGCATTGCTTGAGGGACGCGTGGCTGCGGAGGTGCTCCTGCGCTGGCTGTCCATCCATTGTCAACAGCGGTAAAGGTCGTGCTGGAGACAGAGCGTGGACCCAGAGCCCACCACAGCCCCCAGCGCCGCCAGCGACTGATGCCTGTTTGTACGTTCGGTAAGTCACTGCAGGAGTGACAATCTACACGGTGTCATCTTTTGTCGGATGGCGTTAGTTTTACTAGCTATTAAAAAGAAGCACAGAAGGGAAACAGTCTTTTAAAATAAAAGGGTGAACACATTTTTTTTTAATTTTTTTTTTTTTTTTTAACGTAAGCAGAAGAGCTTGGTTTCGCTTCACACATCGCTTATTTTGATGGTAAATCTGGAGGATGATTTAATTCCATGGGCTTTGTAAATCACACAAACGAAGCATCCGGATTTCATTCGCTTTTAACGAATGAACAGCCTGAGACTGTGCAGTATTGCACAGATCCAGCTCTGGCTCTTGTTATGCCTGGCAGGCGCTCTGTTTACTGTGGGCAAAGATGATTTTGCTGGGGGAATGGTAGTGTTTGGGGTTTTTTTCTGAATTAGCATACTGTTTGCTTTCCAGAGGATCATATTCACCGAGCTGCTTGAGCTTAGAAGGCTGTAGTCGCTTTGGGAAGGATAACTATAACTGTCCTTTTGCCGTAGGAGGACTTGGTACCGTTGTGTACGTTTCCTCTGCAAACATTCGGTGCTGGCCACGTGTTCCCCAGGTGTGTTACAGGAATTAATTTAGTTACTATATGGTGATGAGCTCATACCATGCATGGCAATGCAAATGAATATCCGTGCTACCGCCCAGGAGAGCAGGAAAGTTTGTTTGATCCTGCTTGGTCCCCGTCTGCAGGTCATGGGTGCCAAGATCTCCGGACTCTTCCTCCTGGTTTCTGGTGGCATCTCGTGTCTGACGAGGCACCCGGTGGGCTCTGTCCTGCTGAGGTGGTTTTGTCCCTGGCAGGTAGAGCGTTTCCCTTTTCATTATTTTCCCCTTCCCTTCTGTCTTTTCTTGTGTCTTTTCCCTCTCCTGCCTCACAGCCCAGCTCAGCTAGAAAAGTTTTCGGTATTTTTTGTTTCCGTACTGAATCATACTGCCTCAAATGTCGCCATCGTTATCATCTCATACTGGGATCCAGCTCGCAGGTGCCTCATTTTTTGGCACAATTCTGGCAAGATTTCTTTTTAATCAGTAGTACCGCATTGACACTTTTTTCTCAGTGTAGTATTTTGAAAATCAGGAGAATATTCAGCCAGAAAGGTATTAATGTAAGAATAGCAGATCTGAGACAGGATCTCTGTGATGATAAATGGTGATAAATGGCATGAGTTTATCCCGGGAAGTGTGGCAGACGGTGCCATTGCCCATGTTGCCAAAACAGGAACTCAGAGAAAGTTGTCATAATTCAGAATAATCCGGAGAAGTGTGCCTTCCGAAATTGTTTGTGGTTTCCAGTATACATTTTGGCATCCGTGGCTGTCTGGTCCCCCTTCCCATGGAACAAGCCAGAGGCAGTCTCCGGGGGCACTCTGGTTTCCCTGGGCGCCCGGTGCAGGGAAGGGTCTCGCAGGTCGGCTTAATACCGGTGCAGGAAAAAAAAGAGGAGAAAAGTGAGTAAAGGTGATGGTTTTTCTGTACTGTGCCTCATGGCGCTGGTGGTGTGTGTGTGTGCACAGCTGTATGCGTGCTGGCAGCGGGGGACGGCGCTGGCAGCTCGCTCTGGCACCAGCACCTTTCCCAGTGGCTCCCAGCCAGTGCTGGGAGCCGGAATCGCACGGTGAGAGGCAGAGAGTGAAGACTTGGGGCTTATTTTCTTTGTTGACTAGAATTGCAGCAAATATTTGTTTTCCTCATTAACAGTTAATCTGTGAGCAGTGGTGTTTCCACACGGATTTTCATGGGCAGGCTCACGGGAGGAATTTCGCTGGGCTGCTTCCCCCTGACCGTTGGTGCTGCAGGGGCTCAGCCTGGTCTGGAAACGATGGCACTGAAATTTAGAGACTTGAGGGGTGCTTTTTGGAGAAGTCCACTTGGCTTACTGCTGTAAAATACGTGAGACTTCTCTAGCCTGGTACCTGGCCTTTTTTTTTTTTTTTCCTTCTTTTTTTCTTTTCTATGGAATTGCCTTCCCTCCCTTATCAAAGTAGGCAGAAGTAGGTGGAATTACTCACGTCTAATGCTACTGCTTTTGAAAGAAGGAACAGCTCTTTGGTTTCTAGATATAAGGAAGAAATTTTTACACTGAGGGTGGTGAGACCCTGGCTCAGGTTGCCCAGAGCAGCTGTGGCTGCCCCATCCCTGGAGGTGTTCAAGGCCAGGTTGGACGGGGCTTGGAGCAACCTGGTCTAGTGGGAGGTGTCCCTGCCCATGGTAGGGGGTTGGACTAGATGGTCTTTGAGGTCCCTTCCCACCCAAACCACTCTGTGATTCTGTGATTAATACAGAAAAATGAGTAAGTTGGCGCCAGGGCAGGCTGGGTGGTGGTCGGGGGGTTGGAGGGGTTAGTCGGTAAGGGCAACCTCCTCGCCAGGAGAAGGAGGAACCCCTGGGGAGGGGGAGAGCTGGAGCTCCAGCCCTGGGTGTTGCACAGTCTGTGGTTACTGAGATGGATTCCAGGAGTTAATTAATGAGAGCAAAAGCAGGGAATCTCATTTTACACTTGATGTATGCAGCTGTTAGGAAGCTTGCTGTAAATGGTGCTAAAGTTCTCTGTTACTAAATATATCAAGATCTTTCTGGGGTTGAAATCTTTGGGGCGTCTCTCAGTTCCCTTCTGTGGCCACCCAACCTGAAACACTGCAGGAAAACCTGAAATAGTAGAGATGGGGAATTCCAGCTTTAGGACTTCAGGTAGGGAATCAGCGTTTGATGACTCAGAACCTGGGTACCTTCTGGGTTGTACTATTCATCTTTAAAAATAAAAAAGGTGAGAAAAAACTTCCAGACAGGATTTGTATTTTCAGTCTTCTAAAGATGTGGAATCTAACCCAGAGCAAAGTGTCTCGAGCATTGGGTTAGCAGAAGTCGAGGCAGCTGAGCAGTTACATGGGGACACCAGCTGAGACTCTGGGGATTTGCATCATTTGCTTTTCTAACTGTGGGGCTTAAAGTGGTGTTTAATGGTCTCGTTATTTCTGTTATTAAATATGTCATTTTTAATACCATTATTATGATTCTTGCTTTTACGGCTATTGTGATGAGAAATCTCATTAAAAGTTGGGAAATGGTTCATTTTAACTTTTGCTGGTCACAGAGCTCTCGCTTAAATTTGGACTTCTTTTTCAATTAAACGCCAGTGAGAGGAGATAGAGCTGATGTGGTGCACAGAGGGGATTAATTCCCACCCCAGACCCCCGACGTCTAAAGGCTGTGCCAGAGGAGGGGTGGAGTGGAGCGCTGTCGGGTCTGGGGGAGGGGGTATGGACTTGAGAACCGTTTCTCCCCAAAAGGCAAGAAATGAGGGAGGCAAAAACCGATTTAAAAATAATTCCTCCTAGACATCTTTTAAGTGGAGAAGCTTCTGCTTTCCCAAACGTGGCAACAAGACTTTGGAAAAGCAATCAGAGTTGTAACTGCCTGCAATTAACGCCTGTTGAATGGAAAAACCACAGTGGAGAGAGGAGCGGGGAGGTTTGGGCAAGGGTTCCCTTTTGGGGATGTTTCACAGACGTTGAAGCAGCCGGATGGTGGTGTGGGAGCTGCTCCCCCTGCCTGTGTGTCCCCTGGCTGGGATGGGGCGGGGGTCACGAGGGGGGCTGGTGGCTTCTATTGACCCTTTCCCTCTCCCTCAGGTCAGACAGAGGTTTTTTGGTTGTTTTTTAACCAATGCTATTTACAAGCATCAATAACGGTACACAATTTTTAGAAAAGGCTAAACATTGCACTTCAGCGGTTAGCTTTTAAGGGGTTTTGACTAGTTTTGACTTCATTTTGGTTTTGAAGCCACTTTGGCTTTACTTGTTTCTCTGCTCATCTGTTGGAAATTGCAAAAAAACCCAGGTTGTTAAAAGAAGAGAAAGTGGATAGAAGAATCTTACCCAGCTCTGCTTGCTGGCAGGAGATGCTCATTGACACTTAGTACTTACTCTGCAGGTTTACAGAAATATTTGCTGACTTTCTGTCTGCATATCTTCAGTTCCCACTCCAATGAGCAATTTGCTCCAGCATTTACTTGTTCCTAAAGCGGTTGTGTCAATGCATACTGAAATGAAAGCTTAAAATTATCCTGCAGGAGCGAAGGTGCAGCCAAGTGCTTGCGGCTGGGGTGCGCTCGGCGGCGTGCCGGCAGGGATTGTGCATTTGCTGTTGGAGGGATGCAACAACTTCAGCATTTCCTACCTTCAGTGGGAAGCAAGGGCAAAGCCTCGAGTTTTTTTTAGAAGAAACAAATAGAGAGCAAGGCTGTTGGAGCCTGGGTGAAGGAACAAAGGAAAATTTTGAGGAAGACCGTAGGACTTTTGCTGTACTGGATGTAACTAGGGAGGACGTAGCTAGCCAACTAGTTGGTGGCTTACCTGCAGGGAGACAGGGAGAAGAGGTAGGGGAGGTGGTGGGAGAGGACCAGGTTGCAGCAGGCAGTGACGGAGGACGGAGGGAAACCGTTTCATGTGAGGAGCAACGGTGTGGGGACCTCTGAGGGAAGGGGCTGAAACCCACCTTCCTTCCAGCCTGCATCCCCTCTTGACCCAAAGATGTCCAAATTACTTTCAGAGTTTTCCAGAAGTGTTTGGGGCTGTGTTTCATTATTTTAAAGTATTGGGCAGGGTCAGCTGCCCGTGGCATTCCCACAGACGTTCCTGCTGCCTTCTGCTCGTGGTTTGCCATCTTCGCTTCCAGATGGTTTTCTCCAGCTATCCAGTTAGTGCATGTGCTTGCATTTTCCAAAGAGCATGGCATAGTCAGCTTTTGATTTTCTAGGATCCTACGTCTGATGAAGCTATATCCTCATGTTGTTTTCTAGAGCAGCTTTTCTGCCAGATCTGCTGTCTATCTGATCCCTTCTGCCACCTGAACCTGTCCTACTGAGGAGAGTTCCGTGTCTTTCCTCAGATCATGGCTCCTTATTTGCCAAAATAATTTCAAGAAGAAGAAACAAAATAAGTCTGTTTTCTCTTTCGTGTTGTTATTTACCAAGCTTCTGTTTTCTACTAGGAGCGAAGTAATGGAAACTAAAACCTGGCTGGAGGTAAGGGTGCCCTGGGTGTCCAACTCTGCTCCTTGGTGGGCTGGTTAGGTGGCTGTGGAATTTTTGAGCCTTTTATACCTCCAGGCTTTCCAGCAAATTCACTTTAGTTGCAAAAATTGACATAAATGCGTAGTTGGAAAATTCAGAAAACTTCCTGATTCAGCCTTCCGGAAAAGCCAGATTCTGCCTTGAGATGTCCAGTTACTGCTCTGGGATTTCTGTGGGAATTTTGGTATCTGGCTGAATCGGCATTGTTTGGGTTTGTGGTCGCTGCTGCGGTATTTGTTAGGTGTGAAGGACGTGGGTGAAGATGTAGTGGTGAGTGCTGGTTCGAAGTTTGGAGTTGGCTGCAAGCGTGTGGATCCCATGTGGGTCATTGACTGGTGAAAGCAGCTGCTCGAGCACGTGCACGTTCTTTTTTAGGATTTTAAGGTCAACATCAGATGTATTTGCACTGCTAATTGTTCCCTGCACTGGCCTCGTTTGAGCTGGAGATTTTTTTAATGCTCTCAGTACAGCCCAGATGTGTGATGCTGAGAGCACTTGGTGTCTGTTGAGGAAAAGCCAAGGAGTTGCCCATGGAGCCAGTGTGGCATCAAGCGGCTGTGGATGGAGCCTCGTGTTTTGCAATCATGGACCTCAGTGCCCGGTTTCTTTTTATTAAAGGTGACGAATTTTATCTCTGGCTAAGCAGCTGTTTATGCCCCACTTAGTTTGAAGGTGCATTTCCTGGAGACTTCATAAATAATGTTTTTATAGGGTTTATGTTGAAGGAATTTATTTATTTTTTTTTTTTTTTAAGGAAAGTCACGGTAGCACATTACGGAAGGTCCCTGTGTATGTGTCAGATGAGTGCCCAGTTACCTTAAATGCTGTTGCTGTCGGTCTGTCTGCACATTGTACGGTCATCCTCTAAGGCTCAGAGTGATGGGGAGTCCAAGCTGGAGAACACGAACAATTTGCTAAATATGTCTCATCACAAAAGTGGCTGATTTTGTTCTGCTTCTCTCAAATTATTATTTTCATGTGTGTGTCTGCAATATATACTTGATATCAAAACAGATCATTTTGAAGGAAAAATTTTCTGGCGTAAGCTTTAGTAGAAGTGAAGTAATTTAAAACCGTGCCAGTCTAGCACAGATTGTAATCTAATATTTGTAGCCATGTTGTCTTTATGATTTGTATCTTGTAAATATCCGCCTACATGAAATGAGATGAAATCATATTTACTCTTCATCCCTGAAAATCAATTGTCCTGTTAAAATCATAGTGAGTAAAAATTAGACATTGCAGATCAGTATCATAATTTGCAATCATGTAGGGCAGCCTGACCTTTCTTCTAGTCTGTTCTTGGATATGAAGACAGTTATCTCCGTCCTTCCTTTGTAGAGGACAAGGGATGTAGGATGTAGTTAAGGACATGTGGACATGGCTTTGTACCATGACGGGTCCGAGGGACACACTCCGAGCATGGCACATCTCCAGCTGCCCGCCCCAGCTGAGCAGGGACCCAGCACTTGTTTCTGTAGCACATGCTGGAGCCAAGATACATCTCCAGAGACAAACCTTGAGCTTTCTGCTGCTCAAAACGTGGTTCCAGCAGCTATTTGTGGAGTTACAGTTTGTACAAAGTTGGCAGTGGAGAACCTGCTGTTGGGGTACAGGAAGAAATGCAATGCCAGGACGTTGGAGATGGGAACCCCAATGGAGATTCTTGAACTTCTCCTGGTATCCTAAACTGCAACCTGGCTCCTGCAGAACTAGCAAATGTTTTAAAAAAAGGAAATATAGGAGGAATAAATGATACCAAGCCCATCTGTGCATCAAGGCATGGGACCTAAGAGCATCCCGAGGTGGGAGACTCTGTCTGGGAGCCTCCTGGATGGGAAGGGCTGTTGGTCCATCCACCTCGGTGGGCTGGGCTGGGTCAATCCGTGCTGGCATCGTGCACTTAAGGAGTCATCCAGAAATGCCATGCAAATTCTGGCTTCGGAAGGATGACGCCAAGCCTGCTGTTACTAAGCAGTGATGTGAAAGCAGCGGTTTTGTTTTTCCAAAAGCTCTAGATAGTTTAAGACCCAAGTTTAAAACAAGACAGTAATGAAGAGGCAGGAGGAGAGTGCTATATGATCTTGACTGGGCTCTACAGAAGTAATTGCCATCTTACTGGGATTTGGCTGTGCTCCAGAATACATCTCGGTTATCTGAAACTGATAGTGACACACAGCTTGGCAATTATTTGACATGATAATTTATTTTTTATTTTATCTTTAAAGGAACCAGGGATGATTGCACATAAAAATATAAACCCCTTAAACTCACCAGTGTTGTTTTTTAAAAATTATATCAGTGTTTCCCTTAGCACCTCTTCATATTGTTTTTCTGTTAAATGCTGTGTATTTCTTCCCTGAAGAAAACAAACAGTGCTTCAGAGTCGATGTAACCCACTGCTTCCTGGACAATGAAAACATAGCTAGAAATTATTAAAATGCTCCCAGGAGTTTCCTCCAAATAACTACAATAGTAGAAGCACTGAGTTGCTTCATAAGTTACTAGCAGGCATTTAGCACTGCCTTCTCCAGTTTAGCCCGCTGCAGCTGAACTGGGCTGTGGGTCCGATCCGCCAGCCTCGCTCGGGGGGGTTTATTCCCCGTAACAGCAGCGCCCGGCTCGGACTCTCGCTGCGCGCTTCCTTTTTTCAGCTTTACAGGAGGGTGGAGAAAAGGGTTGAATTCAGGATGGGGCTCAGGAGCCGCAGAGCCGGCTGGAGGGCGGCGGGTGGAGGTGGGGAGATGCCGTGGTGTGTCCAGCGCGCCCGGAGAAGAGCACTGGGGCTGCAGAGCAGCCCTGGGACATGCCTGCGGGCTGTGCCTTCTGCCTCCCAGAGGTGCAGAGAGCGGTCGCTCTCCGCAACGTCCAATTCTGCACCCAAAAAATGTTTGATTTCAGTTCCGTTCATTTCTGATGCATGGAGTGCTGCTGAATGTACAGTCCTGACTTTACCGTGAAGATGGGTTTGCATTTCATTTCTCCTTTTGGTTTGGAAAAAAAAAAACAACAGAAAACCAGTGTTGCTTCCACTTTTGGCCTTAAAGTTACGGAGTTGATGGCAGTTCAATATTCAAGTTCCCAAATCTGTCTGTAAATCTGAGCTGGGTGGGTTGTGCACTGATGGCTCTGTAACCACATCAAAGTTATGGACCCTCTGCGCTTCTGGAGACCAGTCTGACGTTTGCTGTAGAAGATTTCCAGAGACAGGACACCTTAGGCAATAAAATTGTGATCTGGGAAAATGGCATGAGTGAGAATCCCGAGTTGTGCCCTTTAGATAGGGGAACGGGAGTTTTTCACCGCTTCTAAAGCCTCCCTGCCTTTGGGAGAGGGTATTCATCAGCAGTGATCTCATACTTTATTTCAGTTTTGGTGTCAGGTGAAACATGCTTTGTTTTAATTTCTCTTTGCAGTGGTAACTAGCCCATGTTCTGATTTCTGTGCTTAGCCAGACCTGAGAATCACTGAAAACAGAGGAAGCTGGTCACGAGGGGGGAAAAAAAAAGTGTCAAACAAATTTGTTTTCTTAGGATCCCTAATTTCTTTTTAATGAACTATAAAATCAGGCATAATTTTAAGCACACATTTTGCGCATTTTTAAAATGTATTTTTTGCAGAAGAAGACTGTGGCTGTTGCCCATACCACCCAGCTGATCTGGATCTGGTGCGATGTTCTGGTTCCTTTAAAATTTCGTGATAAAAAAACGTTTCTAGCGCAGAACAGCTATTGTTTGTGTAGCTGGCAGAAAATCCAAAGTGTAACACTCCAGTAAGTTTGCATTACTGTGGATTGGTTTGGCTCAAGAAGAATCCCTTTTTTTTTTTATCCTTTTAGGCAGCTTAGAAGGTGCGCCATTTCATTTGTTTTCTGTTGCTGACTTGTTTCTTCAAAGAGGTATTTAAGAAGTAAGGAGTTCAGTCTGAGGAGAGCAGCCTCTATGCATTAGCAAGGAAGCCAACACGTTTCCATAGGCATTGCCAATTAATCAATCTTTTCCAAAAACCTGAGAGAGTTCCAATATTTCCAAATATGGGAAACAGACAGAGACATGTTAAGAGCATACCAAAGCTGAGGTCAAAGTAATTCAGTGAGAATTCCCTCTGCAGGGATTTCCCCAAATTTCCCATGCAGAAGGAATGGGAGGAGCAGATGAGGAGGAGGAGCATCCCCTGCAGAGGAGTTGCATGGGAAACGGGGCATGGCCACCCAGTCCCGACCTGTGTCCACCCAGTGCTCTGGTGACACTGGTGTTGGATCTTGTGGGTATTCCCTGAGTGCTCACTCGTGTTGACATTGGGGAGGACATCAGGGAGGATCTGCATAAAACTATGGAAAATGGGAATGAGTTGTGGGGGTTCCGTGTCTTAGGTTTTATTTTGCATCTGAGTGTTGATTTCGTTAAGATTTTGAGAAATTTATACACGAGGGTTGGGTCATGGCTGATAAAAACACAGAAACTTGTGTCGAGCTTTATTATGAACCAACGTTTTCCCACTTTTTAAAATAACCCTTTCCCAAAAGAAAGAGCTAGGGGAAAGGGAAGATCAAAGAATTTGTTTCTTTGCTACAGCTCCTTAAACCTTAGTCCATGTAGCAGACTTGTGTCTAAGGGAGATTATATCATGAGAAGCTTTTCCACAGGCAAGGTGAAATCTGAAATGATAGTCCTGTCTGAAAATCCCACGAGGATTGCAGTTTTTCAAGGAAATCTAAACTAGCATGAAGAGGATGTAAGACCTGGAGAGTCGGTCTCAATTTTAAGCACAGTGGTGGTGTGGATCTGCCAGTTCTGTTTGCCAAGGTAAGACAAGGGTGGGCTGCTTTTTCGTTGTGCTGAAGTACTGCATCTCTGTAAAAGTACTGGGAGAGTAACTGGTATGAGATTATTTTCTGATCTTAGTACACATGAAGACTTACTCAGAGACCCTGAAGGGTCACCATCCTAGTGTGCAGATGGCCAGGTCTCCACTGGGGAGAAGATGATGCAAGGGCTGGAGCCCCTCTGCTGTGAGGACAGGCTGAGAGAGTTGGGGTTGTTCAGCCCGGAGAAGAGAAGGCTCCGGGGAGACCTTCAAGCTGCTTCCAGTGCCTAAAGGGGCTCCAGGAAAGCTGGGGAGGGACTCTGGATCAGGGAGTGGAGCCATAGGATAAGGGGGAACGGCTTCAAACTGGAAGAGGGGAGATTTAGATGAGATATTAGGAAGAAATTCTTTCCTGCAAGGGTGGTGAGACCCTGGCCAGGTTGCCCAGAGAAGCTGTGGCTGCCCCATCCCTGGAGGTGTTCAAGGCCAGGTTGGACGGGGCTTGGAGCACCCTGGTCTAGTGGGAGGTGGTGTACCTGCCCAGGTCAGGGGGCTTGGACTAGATGGTCTTCAAGGTCCCTTCCAACGCTAACCATTCTGCCAATCAAAGACCACTGCACCACTTCCCTTGAAAATCCAAATATGAAAAATATTATTGAGTTTTCTTGTGGGATGCAGGGAGGAATCATAGTGTGTGTTACAGTTGCTGTCTGGTCATTGGAAAGCGATGGAGAACTTTGGCAGATTCCTGAGCGGAAATGCTGCCACAGTCAGAGAACTAAACAAAAATAAATATTGTTTGTTTTGTGAGCCGCCATGGTAAATATACACATTTGTACTCATCCTCAGTAAGGATATTGTCATGCAAAACAAACAAATATTTATTTTCTCTACTTTAAGTGTACTTTGAGAGCTGAATCTGTCTTCTCAAGCACCTTTTTCAGGCATCACAGCCCTTTCCTATGTAGATTATCAGGAGAATTCCCCATTCCTGCACTAAGCAGAAGGAGCTGGAGGATGCTGCCAGTGCTGCTGGTCTCCCTCCCCCTGCGAGTGCCTCTCCTGTGCTCGGGACTGCCCTGGACCAGAGCCCTAGAACCCTCTCAGTCCATGCAAGACTACTGATAACGTAGAGGAAAATATTTTCCAATAATCTGTTTTGGTTTTTTTTTTATGCAGAACTCGTTCGCCAGCCTGGCACTCAGACTTGTAACAGAGGATCGTTGTGATGGAATATAAATATTTTCCAAACGCAGGGCATTTTCTGCTGGGAGCCTACTGCTGGCTGGGCCGTACCCCGGCACGCTGGCTCGGTCGCCTGTGGGCTGCTCGACGTGCCGGGGGGCTAGTGGCACGGCCGGGCTCATGACCCTGCCGAGGGGTGGCAGGAGCGGGCAGGGAGCGTCGCTCGCCCCTTGTACCCAGGAATTAAACCTGGGCAGAGCCCTCACAGCGGAAACCAAACAGCCCTTAATTCCTCAGTGATAAAAGATGATAAAATAGGGCTTTCCGAAAGCCGGGTAGTTCAGTGGCGGGTGGTGGAGATGGCTTGCACTCGATTGTCGAGCCAGCCGTGTGTGCTGGCCGGTAAGCGCGCAAGGAGACGGGCAATTAGCTCCTTAAGTAATTCTCTGACCTAATGAGGGCTAGTTTCCTACAGATTTATGCCTCCTGGTATTCAAGTAAGTGTAAATTTCAATTGAAGCTTTTTTGACATTCAGAGCACTTTCTCATGGATGCTTGGGCACTTAAGAAAAGATGAGGTTTTGCCGTCGCCTTCTTTCAGTCCGAGCAATTAGAGCATCTCTCTTCTCCCTGCCCTGCTGGTCCTGACAGCAGAGGTATTCATTCAGTCTTCGGAAGATCGACCTTGCTTTTCAGATTTGTACAAAGGCTGCTAGAACTTTCAAATGTGTTTGTGGAGGAACACAGGTATGTTTGGGCAAATATCCCCTAAAAAAGACGGTGTGATGAAAAAACTTTGCTTCTGTAGGATCCAGGCTAAGGAGCCCGGAGCCGTGCTGGGGCAGCTCCAGGGGGATGGACGCTCATCTCTAAAAAGCTCATTACTGACCTTCCAAAAGTTTAGTGACGAGAGCGAGAGATGAAGGGCTTTGCACTGATGCTGTTGGCAGCTGGGTCCTCAGGGCGGCGGCCGTATTTCTGCACCTGCTTTTTAAGAGGTGTCTTCAGTCCGGGTTTCTGTTCAAAGCTGTGTATACTTGTCTGTGAAGTACCCAAGTACTCTGTAAGTCGGGCTTGCGGAGCGCAGCCAGCTGTGGTGCCTCTTGGTAGCACCGTGCCATCAGCGTCACCTCCCTCCCGGCCAGGGACGGGGATGCGGGGATGCGGGACAGGGGGTGCTTTGGGGCTGCTGGTGCTTCGCTGGCAAAGAGCTTTCTGCCATGTTTACCTTCTATAGCCAATCCGAGTAAAACAATCGTAATTAAGTAAGAATTTGTTTATTTCGGTATTAATTAAATGGTTCTTGTTGGTACCATTTAACTGAATTCCAGTGTAAAGGTGGAAAAATGGCTCCATCCTTTAGAAGAGAGTGGTGATAGGTCTCCATATTGTCTTTCTGCGTAGACTTATATATACGCACGTGTGTGTGTATCTATCTGTAGTTATGTGTGTCATGCTACTATTTTTCATTTAACCAAAGAGTGAAAGTCCTATACTAATTTTCTGACCTCCTTATAGGCCAATTTATTAATCTGATGGAATAGCAATGAGGTGACTAAGCTTCTACATTATCCATTTTTAACAAAAAAAAAAATTCGGTGTCAGAATTCATAAGCTAGCTAATGCTTTTTCCAGCTTGCTGTGGTGCCCTCGAGTCCTTCGGGCCTGTGCCAGGCGGTACCATAACCTGCTGAGAGCTCTTTCTTTCTAAAAATGGGCATTCATTTTGGTATCACCCTTCACCCTTCCATCTCATTGCCAGTCTTCTGTTTTTCCATCCCAGGTCATTGAATATATTATTTTATTATTTTTGTTACTTTCCAGTACAGTAGCAAAATAGATCTTCAATCGCAATTTCTTTTTTTTTTTTTTAATTTAAAAATAGGAAAACTCAAACAAGAACAAAACGACAGGAAACCTGGACAAAGAACTGCAAAGCAATCAGGGTAATTCTGCCAAAAGCAATGATGCTGCCAACATTTAAATGGTTGTTTCTATTGAGATGAGAAACAAGGAAAGTCTTTATTTCCAAAATCCTCCTTTTTTCTCCCTGCCTACAGAAGTGGTCCATGGGCTGTCCATCTCACCAACCTGGCTCGGTGCTGTACGTCAGGTGGGGGATGGCTGGCGCTGGGGTCGGGTGCCCCGGGGATGTGCCACTTCACCTTCCCACCCTGTGGATGGAACAGCCTGTCACTTGTAAGGCCTGAAGATGCTTCAGGGGGTTATTTTGCCTAAAGACTTGCTTAAACATCCATGTAAAGGATCATGAGAATGGCTGGGGTTATCCTGATCCCCGTGAACAAGGTGAAGTACACAAATAGCACAAATCCAGGCTGAGCAGAGGATGGATAGAGAGCAGCCCTGAGGAGGACTTGGGGGTGTTGGTAGATGAGAACCTCAACATGAGCAAACAATGTGCACTGGCAGCCCAGAAAGCCCCCCGCATCCTGGGCTGCAGCGTGGGCAGCAGGGCGAGGGAGGGGATTCTGCTCCTCTACTTGTCTCTCATGAGATCCCACCTGGCATACTGCATCCAGCTCTGGAGCCCCCAACATCAGAAGGACATGGACCTGTTGGAGCGGGTCCAGGGGAGGCCACCAAGATGATGCAAGGGCTGGAGCACCTCTNCCCTGCCCACAGCAGGGGGGTGGAACTAGGTGGTCTTTAAGATCCCATCTAACCCAAACCATTCTGTGATTCTATGAAATGCCATCTGCTGGGACTCGGGGGGCAATCCCATGGGGTGCCTTCATCACGTTCTCACAGTACGGCTTGTCTCCTCTAAAGGGTGTCATGGAAACTGTTGCTTTTAATGACAGATCTGTAGACATTTGCTGCTGAAAACCAGACCATTTTGAGACAGTTTTATCGTCCATGCTCAGGAAAGGTCCTTGCTGTGCTAACCAGCTTTCCAGGTGTTTCTCCTCAGCACCAGCCTTCCCTTTCGGTCTTAGCTATGAACCAGTAAATGTTTGGTTTCCAGTTTAGTCCCATTCACTGGAACGAGCAAAAACTGCTTGCAGATTGTCCCCTTGCACTTGTATTGCACAAGAAAAAAGGGAGAATCGAGGGTGAATCCTGCACCATTTTGGCCAGCAAGTCTGGCTGTGGCTCAGATGGGGTCTAGGAGAAATGCTGTTGATACATGGCCTGTCCTTCTTAGTAAGCAAGCAAACAAATCCTGTTTGCATCTCACTGTTAAATTTGCTTCAGTTTCTGGTTTCCATCTGCGATGCCAAGGGGCCAGCAGCACGTGCCAGGGGAGGGAGCGCTCCGTGCACAGGGGTCCTGGTTTTGGCCAGGCTGACCACTAAACTGAAGGACAGACGCTCTCCTTTACTTCTCTCCCCTTCAAAGAAGGATTGGGATCAAAGGCAGACAAACAGACAGAGTCCTCCTCGAATGCCAGCCACTGAAGAAAGAGAGCTGACCCTTTGATCCCTCAGCTTTTATACTGAGCATGAGGCAGATGGGATGGAATACCCTGTTGGTCAGTTTTGGGTCACCTGTCCTGTCCGCTCCTGCCCGCAGGTGTGACCCCTCTACGCTTTTCCACTTCCCACCCTCCAACGGGACAAGTAACAAAGTTGGCTGGCCTTGGTTGTGACAGCAATAAGTACAAGCAAGAGCCTCTCTGCATCCCATCCCTTGGCATCAACTATAAACATGAGTCTTGTCACTCTGGAAGCAGACGCTGTCGGGAAAATACGCTGTTGATTTCAGAGAGTTTAGTTAGTTAGAAGAGGTGTAACTGGAAAGTAAAACTACTGAACAGAAAATTGGTTCTGCTTTACCTCAAACCAGGACAGCAGGTACGCGCCATAAATCATGGTTACCCTCTGTAACTTCTTTCATGGTAGACACTAGGGAAAAGTCTGAACAGCGATTGCCGTTTCCACATCTCCCCCCAGCTTTGGGTATTTTTTGGAGTGTCTGTGGTCACTACGCCTTCCTATGCACCATCATGGTGTACTGCGGTGATGCTGGAGAGTCTCTCCAGTAGCCCAGCTCCGGAGGGGAGAGGCTGGCCGTGCTCTGCCGGACTGGGGCAAGACTGTGACTGTTGGCTGGTCGGAGGTCGGGGTGGGAGGGAGGACAGGGCGGACGGTCCCAACACTGTTAGCAGCTGGCCAGCGTCCCTGCCAGCTCTGCTGAAGACGTTTCTTGCAAGGGTTCGCCCAGCAGCACCTCTACAGAGCGGCAAGGGCGGCTTCTGCTCAAACAAGGCAACATGTTCTGCGGTCTGAAGCAGGGGGAAGATAATCGGGTTCAGGAAGTGCTGAATGTTTTTAATAAGTGTGTCTGGGCCTTTCAAGGAAATGAAGTAAGGAAAGAGAATTGAGCAAAGGTGGCTTCTAGGCCAGCTGAAAACGGCCTTGAGGAGAAGTGTGGTGTGACCTTGAGAAGGGAGAAGCAGAGCTGAGGGGATGAATGTAGCTAGAGGAGTCTGCGTGGTTTGTAAAAACTGATTTTTTTTGTTACTGATCAATTCCTCCTTTGGTCAAGCAAAGAGACTTCTCTTGTCCTTTGCAAATAAGCAGTATTGCCCCAAATTACTTAATCGTGATGGATGTTGCTTCAAAGTGAAGCAAGTCCCTGGGCCCAGATCTTCACTAACTTCTGCAGTCATAAAATGATAACAGCAATAATAAAAGTAAATTGGTGTGTTTCTGTGTCTGACTGTTACTGGCTATTAGACACAGCGATTGAAATCACTAATTTCATTGCTCTCCTCTTTTCAGTAGGAAACTACATGTTTTACGTTCCAGGAATTTTTACAAACTAATCCTCCCCGTCGCTGACAGTAGTTTGGCTGGACCAAGATGAGCAAAGGAGGGGTCCTCATGGGGGAGGAAGGTGACAAGTGTCTGCATCACCTTGTCCTGCCGTAGCTGGTGCAATGTCCTTCACCTGGGTGAGCGCCCTTGGGGCTGGGAACAGGCAGAGTCCTCCAGAGTAGTACCTCAGTAATGAAAGAATTGGACCAGATAAGGATTTATTCTGTTTCCTTATTACCCAACTGTCCTGCTGTGGGCTCTTCTGCCTGTGACCTTCCTCACCAGCAGAAGGACTGCATTTCTCTGCTGGGCTTGGTGTATATCAGGTAGTGGGTTCCTTCTGATGCTTCTTGCCTGACCTGCTTAATGCTACTTACACAATTCTTTAGGTTCTTATCTCTGTTTTCAAGATTTTTGAACTTTACCCCTCTTTCTTTCTCTCAAGTCCAAATCCCACAGGAGACATTAGAGTGACAACAGAAATGAGTTAAATGTGAAATGTTGTCAATGATTTTCATAAGCAAGCTGAGTTTCCCTGCAGCATCATGCATTGGATTTTCATTCCCAGTAGTTAGCTCCAAACGACCAAGCTACCCGCAGCAGCAGCTGCGTATTACATGCATTTCTCAAATCAGACAAGGGCTGTGTGTAGTGCCCAGTATCAAATTACAGAATCATGGAATGGTTTAGGTTGGAAGGGACCTTAGAGATCATGCAGTTCCACCCCCCTGCCAGGGACACCTCCCACTGGACCAGGTTGCTCCAAGCCCCGTCCAACCTGGCCTTGAACACCTCCAGGGTCTCTGGGCAACCTGGGCCAGGGTCTCACCACCCTCACAGTGAAAAATTTCTTCCTGAGATGTAGTCTAAATCTACTAAATCCCTCTCAGGCTTAATGCCTCTAGGTCTGTGCATCAGACAGAGAGGAATATTTTGTAAAATTGATCAGCCACCGTAGTGAGAAGGTGACGCAGATGTTGCATTGGGCACAGGCACCTTTCCCTCGTACCTGTCACGGTGTCCGTGCTGCGATGGCTGTGCCTACACGGGAGGGCAGCATCTTCCAGGGACGGGATGAGGCTGGCATGTGCCTGCCTGGTGGTGCGGATGTGCTCGTTAGCTGCTGCTGAGGAATTGATTACTGCATGGCTTCACTCATCTGCTCTTCAGTTTTCTATTCTGGGAGTTTTCAGGAATTTGGGTGAGAGTCCTTCACAGTTCAATGTTTTTCTTTAAACCAGTTTTGTAATTGGGCAGTGTTACAATAGTTTGATTATTTTTGAATGAGCCATATATATATATATGTATATATTCATCTCTAAATACAGGTCTTGATTCCTGTTTGTTGATGAGCCTTTGGCTGCACAGCGTTCAGGGCAGTGCCAGAAGCAACCTTGTGCTCTTCAGCTGGAACAGGGACGAAGGGCAGGGTGGGAGAGGACGTGATAGAGGTCTGTAAGGTCATGGAAGATGAGGGGAGTGTAAGCAAGTACTAGCCTCTTACAAAAACACAGTTAGCAGATGTTGGACAAACATGACATAGAATATTTGGAAGTCCTTCCTAAAGAGTTTTGTCTATGCAAAAGTTTCTGTGTGGTTTTATCTTGCTGGGTGAAAAAGAATTACTAGAGACATTTGTGGACAAAAAAGAGCCTATTAAGGTTTACTCAATTCTTTGAGCCGTGGGTATTTAAAGGGTTGGAATTGTATCTTATTGAAATATTATGCTGTCTCCGAGCTTTTTTCTGACACCTTTTCCCTGTCTATCACTACATCCTCTCTCCATTCCTACACTCTTCCTGCAGCATTTGCAATTAGCTGTGGCGGGGAGCTGGTCGGGAAGGACCTTTGCTCTGCTGCAGTGTGTCCGTCCTACACTTCACGTTCTTATGGGTACAGTACTGCAACACGTTTTTTCATGTTTGTGAATTCACACCACGTTTCAAACCAGGGGTCTCCATTTGCAGCGCTCCCACTGTGCTTGTGGCTGTTTTTCGGGTATGTGCAAGGGTTGCTTCTTTGGTTTGTTATGTTTTCTCTTAATGGGATGTTATATCCCATTAGATTATTAATAGGTGCTCCATCCTTTGCTCAGCACAGACTTTAGTCTGAAAAATCCACAGAACCCAGGAAAATGTTGAGTAAAATTCTGACCCTTGGCGGAGAAGGGAAGGTTTGATGTGCTCATTGCCGGAATTCCTCCTCTCGTCCCTGAAACAGGTTTCACAGCACCATGTTGATCCGCTCCGTGAGTTTGTACGCATTCAGGATTATTATCAGAAAGAAATAAGGAATTGATGGCAAGGTTTGTGACATGTGTCCTCTGCTCCCAAAACTGTTGCTTCCTGTGGGTACTCACCATGAAACGAAACAGCAGCTATACCTGCTGATGTGAGGAAAGCGCTTTTGAGTGTTTAGATTCAATATTAGTGTTTTTTTTCATATTTATAGGTTGTCTCCTGCTTTAGGCTTTTCTAGGGTTGGTTGGTTGGGTTTTGTTTGATTTTTCCATGCAGAAGTGGAATTCCTCTAAATGGTATCGAAAGGGCAGAGCCCAAAGCCTGCCTTACATCAGCATTGCTCCGCAAGTCCCTCGGGATGCGTAAGGTAAAGCTTTTCCCAAGCAGAGCCAGACCACTGAATATTTAATACTTTCCGTTAATACATTCTTATTACATTTCAATTTGGATGTAAAAAAGAATCGTTGTGGCTCACATTTGACTTAGAAATAAGCATATCTTGGAGTACCTGCTGGGCTTCTTATTGAGCGTGGGATTTTCAGTGTTGCATCAGTGACTTGAAAGTCAACAAAATTATACTGTTAATAGCTTTTCTACTTTTTCGTCATGGGCTCACTTTTGAAAGTTACATTCTTGAGCTTTATAGCACTGAAAATTTCCGCTGTCTTTAGAAACCAAAGGTGATCCTGTCTGTGCACAGCAGAATGTAAGGAATATACATGTAGACAAGCAAGAATAAAATTTCTGACAAAGCAGAGGAATTAAAACACTGCTGTGCCAGGAACAAAACAAGGTGCCAAAATAGATTAAAATGGCATAGGAAAGGAAGCAAAAGTCCCATCTTCCCACTCCTGAGACCAGCTGCCCTGTCAGGAAGCTGCCATCCCCGAGGAAGCTTGGATTTGTTCGGATTTCATCCCAGTGGCTCTGCACTTCAGCTGGTTAAGCCATGTGAATCTTCTGGGCCTTTGCCTTGCTCAAAAGATTAAGCAGGAAAGCCAGAGGAGCGGAGACCCCAGGGTATTCCTGGGCATGGAAAGCGCTGTGTCGGGCAGGCCTGTCGTTGGCCCGGGGAGAGGATTCCCTGGTGCCGGAGCGGTGCCCAGCCAGTGTCCCGTGCCCAGCGGCTGGATCTGGGCTAGTGGCACCGCAACGTAGATGCTGGTGTATGGTGGAGTGCATGCACCGATTAACCATATGCCAGGGTGCTAAAATGTATTTTCTGGTTTTTGTCTTGTTTCTGAACTATTTAAGGTGTCAACAAGCATTAAATGTTTGTCCTCTTTCCGAGGCTGTTGGTGTTTTCCCGTCGACTCCAGTGGGCTCTGACGAGAGCTTTTCAGTAACAGGTAGCACCCCTGTGTACTCTCCATCGCTCACCAGCAGAGGCACAGCGTTTTTTCTTGTTTTAAGGCCATGAACTTCATGATGGGTGCCATTTGGGCAGTGCTGTCCAGTTGAAAAATAACTTACCTGATGTAAAGATGTTTTTTAAATAACAAATACATTAATGATCTGTCCTCATTTTCTTGAAATATCATAGAATTTGTTTGAAATGTACCGAGGCAATGAAGCTGAGCGGGTCCAGAGGAGGCCACCAAGATGATCTGAGGGCTGGAGCCCCTCTGCTGTGAGGACAGGCTGAGAGAGTTGGGGTTGTTCAGCCTGGAGAAGAGAAGGCTCCAGGGAGACCTTAGAGCCCCTTCCAGTATCTGAAAGGGGCTCCAGGAAAGCTGGGGAGGGACTTTTTACAAGGGCATGTAGTGGTAGGACGAGGGGGAATGGCTTCAAACTGGAAGACAGTAGGTCTAGACGAGATCTAGGGAAGAAATTCTTTCCTGTGAGGGTGGTGAGACACTGGCCCAGGTTGCCCAGAGAGGTGGGAGATGCTCCGACCCTGGAATCATTCCAGGTCAGGTTGGATGGGGCTCTGAGCAGCCTGGTCTAGTTGAAGATGTCCTTGCCCATAGCAGGAGGTTGGACTAAATGGCCTTTAAAGGTCCCTTCCCACCTAAACCATTCCGTGATTCTATGCGTCACTGTTTCAGAAAGCTACAGTCAGGGTTACTGAGCTGTTTGAAGAGCAGCTCTGGCAGGTTCATGCCATCCTTGGGCTACTGGCCCAGTGTCATTCACTGCGCTTCCCGAGCGTGGGTCAGGGCAGGCTGCGCTGACAGCGAAGGCGTCAGGTACCTGCGAGGCACCGTCGTCTCCAGCCCTGGGGTAGGGGGGCTCCCGGCTGCCCCCACAGAGGCCGAGGCTGCCAAACCTGGTTGAGAACCAGCAGAACTGTTGGGATGCTTTGCCCGCTCTCTGCTCCCTGCGTAGGTGATGGGACAGCCATCGGAGCCCGGCTCCTGGGAGCAGGGAGTTGGGTACCAGCAGCAGCATGTCCCCTTAAGGGAGGGAACCATTCATCATCAATATCTCACCTCTTTCTCCCCATTTTTCTAACTATGCAGCAGGTGGGCATTGGGGTACGGTGCTGGAGAGGCATTTTCTCTGCCTGTTGTGGTGACAGCCCAGAAGATGCCATTTCGGTGCAGTGCTTTCTCTCCAGAGTTACCCCCTGTGCCTGGAGCAGGTGGGATGGATGGGGATGGATCCCTGCAACAGCGACTTCCCTCTGGGACGCTTCAGTGCTGCCTGGGAGGGGGCTGCGGGACCCCCTTGCACAGCTCCTCCTTCTCCCGGGCACCTCCTTCCCACTTTGAATAATTAGTTTGTATTTCTTTTACGTGGTGTGATTTATTGAGGATGTTTGCTGTCATTTAATCATCGTCAAAATAAATATCGTTATTTTCTTTCTTTTCTCTTATTGGTAGGTCAGAATTTGACAAGCAAATACAGGCAGGTGGTTATTAGCGAAAAGTAACAGTAGGAATACTTCTTTTTTTTTTAGTTTTTTTTGCTGAGAAACAATCTTCTAGAGGTACGCCAGCTAAGGGAAATAGGCTGATGGAGATTGTGGGGGGATTTGGTATTCCTGAATAGCACCCACAGCGGGTGGGTCATCCTCTGTGGGAACCTGCTGGGGTTGCTCTGCTGGAGTGGAAGTGGCTCGGTATTGAAATCAATTAGAGGACTTGGGATTCCTAATGCTCAGCGTGACCCCAACTGGTTTTGCATGTAGTGTTAATGAAAGTGTGCCCCTGTCTTTGCACGCGTGAGTGCGTGGCGATGGTGGCCAGGCGTGCTTGTCCTGGGCACCCTTCGCTGGGGATGAACCGGTCGATATTCTGAGCAAGGGCGTGGGAGGGATCGTGATTATGATGGAGGGTGATTGTGCACTTGTATACGCTATTTCCTGTAACCGATCAGGTGTGCAGACCGGTAGATGGATAGGCAAAGTCTGAGTTTGTGATTTCTTTGAAAACTATTCCCGGCTGGATTATTTTGGGCAAAACAGGATTCATATTCTCAAAAATGCCTTCTGTTTATATTCCTCTTTAGCCATCTAATCCCAATGGTACAGAAAGAGTGTTTCAGTTAGATGTGTTTTTTATATTTTTGAAAGAAATATGTCACTACAGGCAAGTACGAAGTATACCATTGTCCTGGTTTAACCCCAGCTGGCAACTGGGACCACAGAGCTGCTCACTCACTCCCCTTCCCCACCTCCCCCATAGGGCAGGGGGAAGAGGGAGAAAAGGAGGGGGGGAAAAACCTCATGGGTTGAAATAAAAACAGTTTAATAGAACAGTAGTGGAAGAGGAAAATAACAATAATAATGGTAAAAGAATATACAAAATAAAGTAATACAACACAGGTCACTCTCACCACCCAATGATCGGTTGCCCAGCCCGTCCCAAGCAGTGATTGCAGATCCCAGCCCCCGGCCAACCCCCATTTATGTCCTGAGCATGAGTTCTGTGGTGTGGGACATCCCTTTGGCCAGCTTGTCCTGTCTGTGCTCCCTCTCAGCTTCTATGGGAAGCTGAAAAATGTCCTTGACTGATGTAAACATCGCCTAGCAACAACTAAAACAGTATGTATCATCAACATTCTTTTCATACCAAATCCAAAACACAGCAGCTACTAGAGAAAAATTAACTCTATCCCAGCTGAAACCAGGACAGTCATAAAAGGTGAGAGAAGGTGAAAAAGATGAATGCAATGGGGATGCGTTTAGGTATATGAAAAATACTCGGTTTTTGAAATGAGAACCTCCGCCTTTTCTTCCCTGCTGGAGGGGGTGGCGGGGCAGGCTGGGCCATCGCTGGGCACTGGAGTATCCTGTTCTGGTCTCCCCGTGGAGCCCGGTGGCTGTGGCTGCGGTTGGGTTGAACGTTCTGGGAGCAACCAGCAGCTGTACCTTGCTGGGCAGGTGAACAAAGGTGGCTGTTCACATGCGGGGAGCCCCCTACTCTGATCCAACCCTTGCACCCAGTGTTTCCATGCTGGTTTGCTCCGAAGGTGAAGCCTTGCCATGGCCGTATGTGAAGCCATGTCTGACGGGGAGCGCTGCAGCCGAGGTGCTGCTTTGCCATGGCCACACAGCTTCCAGGCAGGTGAGCACTGAGTGTCCATCCTCGGTGCCCGGCATCTCAGCCGGTAGAGCATCACCCACCCTGCAGCTCAGTCCATAAAACCTGGTGTTGGGGCAGCTGGTTGCTTCAGAATCAGCGTGAGACCCTCGCAAAAATCCTGGGAACGTGGAGAGCGGCACTGGTGATGCTCCTCCATCTCTCCACCCTGCTCTGCAGGAAACTCAAATTTCCTATTCCATTGTGGGGTTCTCACCAAACAAGTATTTCGATTGTGTAGTTGAGTTTTAGAAGTTCTTGCAAAGGTTGCCTGGATCGGTTCCCAGATGGGCTGAGCGCCGTGTTGGCCCTGCGTGCCATGTGCCCGGTGCCGCTGCCACCACATGGGCACGTTCTGCTGTGATGGGTGATGCCGTGCCTGAGGCAATCTTACAAAACCATTAATAAAAACAAGTTCTGAGATATATTTAGCAAAAATAGGTATGAATGACAAATTATGCTGTTCAATAATGCATTAATATCTTTTGTCCCATGGCATGAAGAGTAGCTTTGTGTTGCAGGAAGGAATGCTTTGATTTCGGGAGCGTGATTCAGTGCCCATAAAGCTCAACAGAGAGACTTGTGCTGACTTCACCAGGCGTAAGATTATGCCCATGCTACGGATATTTTCGATATGAATATGTCAAAATAAATTATATGGCCCCTCTTCTTTTGGAGGCAGTGCTGTTAAAGGCTCCTTGAATCACAGTGAGGAAAATTAGGCTTAAACCCTTGCTGAACTGCTAACCTAGCTTTAAGACAGTGTTGGAAGTGCCGTGGTTTAATTGGAAAAGGTACGAATTAAAACTTAACAGCAGGAGCAGGAGAACTCTGCTGCCGTAGCCAGCTGTGGTACAGTCCAGGACTGGCACCACATTATTTTGCCACGGGTAGCACCACTCCGCTTAACTGGAGTCATTAACATCCACATGCTGTGTAATGGAATGAGGGCCGATGGGTCTGCTGAAGCACAGAGTAAACATTTACAAAGAAGTTTTGGCCTGAAAATCTGTCCCATCCCTTTCAAGTGGGTCACGAGCATCAGTAACGTATCTGCTCCCTCTCTTGAGGTCTCTTTTGGCCATGAGCAAGTAGAGGAGGGAGCTGACAACAGTGATCTGTCTGTATGGTGTGGGGTAAAACAAGAAATAGCCTTTAAATACTGCTTGCTAGAAATAACAAAGATGGAGCAGTTAGTTGTCTGTTCTGGGAAAAATCTACTGTTGAATTTCCTTTGACTCGTGGTGCATACCTGGGGCCGGTGGTTTCTGCTGGAGGTGAGGCGCAGTTGGTCAGTTATGTGGTGAGGGGTTTCCCATTCCCGTCTTCAGGTGCTTGAGCAACAGCATGAAAATACCAGTTCAGACACACCAGGTGACGGGGTTGTCTGTTACCACCATTCCCAGTTTGGACAGTGTGGCTGTAACCGTTCTCAGTTTGGCCAGTGCAGCAGTGGGACTCGTGCTGCCCTTGCCCGTGCGCAGAGGGGAGAGAAGACGTTCCCGGGGCTGGGGATGCTCTTGCCCCGGTGCTGCGGGAACCTGCGCCCGGGCTCCGGGCTCTTCCCTGGCTGAGCCCTGGGCAGGGTTTGGCTGCAGGAGGGTTTGCCGAGCTGGCTCCAGCCCAGGAGCTGTGTCCGGCGCCGTCCTCCTGCTCTGCTCCCAGTGGCGTGCCACCGCTCCTCAGGTGGGCACCAGCCAGCGGGAGGTGGGTGGCTGGAGCCCGCAGACCCCCGTGCCCCAGCCCCGGCGGCGGAGCTCACCCCGGCTCCGGGTTCCACCATCGGGGATGCAAATCAGCGTCTGCTCATCAGGGATGTAAATCAGGGCAGCGTATCACTTGCAGAGGATCTTCGGATTTCTGAACCTTCTGCTCATCTGCTGCTGTCCTCCTTTGTCCTTGTAGTGTCCTCGTTGCAGTTGAGTTGAGACGTAGGTTGCTTGTGTTTGTGTTTGTAAGCGACAGTAAAATGCCTCTGCACTGAAAGAACCTTAAAAATGGACAGATGTTCTCAAAACGCACGACTTGCTAGTCAGGGCTCCTTCGCTCTAGCAATAATCAGAAACTTCATAGAAAAGATCACTTTTATCTTCCCCCTCCTCGGTGTTGTTTTATAGTAAAATTTGCCTAAACTTAATCATAAAATGCACAAAGTGTGTGTGCGTTCATGTTTAGCTATTATTCCAGCCCAGGTTATGTTCAGTTCATACTGAAAGTTTATATTGCATCATGACATTATACTCAATCCACAGAGTTTATTTGTATTCCAAATCCATCTATTGCGAAGACTGCTTTTTATGAGCACGAAGAACTAGAAAGCATAAATATTTATTCCTTAAAGGTTATGATTGCCTTAAATCATTCAAGCTTATTTGGTGAGCATCAGATATAATTAAACTAAGCAGTTGAACTCGATCTGCGTGTATGAAATAATATATATATGTATATATATGTATATGCTTGCCTCCAATATGGATGGAAGCTGTGAGCTAATTGCTTCCATCACATCAAAAGATGCACTGATAATTTGATTGTTCCTGGATGTGATAATAAATCAACATAAAGAAGCAGTTGAAATTATATACTGGAAAGTCATGTTTCAACATGCAGCATACACTGTGGTAACAAAATGAGCAGAGCTGATCTCAAGTGGTGTATGTCTAACTATAGGGAGATAATTAAACACATTATGAAAATTATTCCAATTTTGGGTGTAGAGAATTGCTTGTGTACTGAAATCCATGTGCATACCTGAAAGTGAGCTTATCTCTACCTGGTGTCTCTATAAACCTCAGAATTTGGGGGTGAACCTTCAGGCATCTGCATGTGTAGCCCACATGTGGTTCATGGGCTACGTGCTGGTGTCCCAGTGCGGCATCCCAGTGCAGCGTCCTGGTGCGGCATCCCGGTGCAGCGTCCTGGTGTGACGTCCCGGTGTGGTGTCCTGGTGCGGCAGGCTCCCGTGAGCATGGGAGGCAGCAGTGGGATGGGATGGGGGGTGGTTTGGGGGCCAGGTGTGATTTTCTCGCTTGCACGGTAACACAGTCCCCAGTAAATGGCAGTGGTGGGAGCCGTGGTGCCCGTTTTGGATCAGCATTTCTCAAAGAGCTTGTCCAGAAAGCGTGGAGCAGCCTGAGACAAGCCTGTCCCCCCAGAGACCTGCAGCAGCAGGAGGGGACCTGGGCTGAGCCTGTTGGGTGGCACAGGTTCACATCTGTACGTGTGAACCTTTCCCTCTTCCTTTGCAAATTTAAAGGTGGGAAAGGACAAACCGGCAATTCCTGGCCATGCTCATCTCCAGTATTTTTCAATTTGTTGTTATCTTTAAAGACGGTAATTTTGGATAAATTCAGCATAGCTGCATAGCCTTTTCCGAGTATATTTGTTGTAGGTAGCGAGGCAGCCATGTGCGTATACCTCACCCGGATCGAAAAAGACCAGATGATGAAATACCATTTTAATCTGTCTCTGATGCGTCTGAGAGTGGTAGGATGAAAGTGTCCTATTTGTTATCATTAAAATTATTTTGAAAAGCCAAAGAAAACCGAACAACTCTTGCTCTATAAAATATTACTCACGGAATCAATTGTGTAGTGAGGTACATCTAAGTTACAGATGGAAATCCTGGCTTAAGGAATGGTCTCCAAGGATATGGGAACCAGAATTTCAGTCTGTTCACGTGTGTGTCCTGCTGGGCATCTCCGTAAAACTGGAGGGGCTCTTGAGAGTCTGCTGTTGCGTGGACTGCTCCATATAATCAGAGACACCTTGGACTTCAGTGTTGGAATTGATGTTTCCTCAGCGTTTCTTTATATCCAGAGAGCTCATCAAAGTTAATAGTTTTGCCAGGGGCTTTGACAGAAGCAGAAGAAAGAAACTGTCATTGCCTGAGGTCCGAACATCATCTCGAGCTGGAAAATGGTTCACTGTCTTGTTAGAGATGGCCAAGGTACAAGTGCCTCCGGGTATGTTATTGTGCTCTAGGTAGCACAACAAACATCACACCAAACTGTTCCTCTTCCATAAATGCTTTTTTTATCATTCTTTCTTCAAAGCAAATGTGGATTAAATTTGTCACGGTACCTTGCAGGGTAATTTCTTTATCATGCTACTGATCGTGTCTTGGAGGAATTTCTCTTACCNGGGGGAGGGGGAGGAAAAAGAAGAGAAATAATAAAATGTTTCTTTTTCTGGTGTTTTTCCTGCAGCTACTTGCTGTTAATCTTCCCCATGCCCCCAGGTAGCCCGTGCTGCCGTCCGGGAGGAGAGACTGCTGGGAGAGAGGCACGGGGCTGCACTGCCGGGAGGGTTAGTGCATCGCAGAGGTCCTGTTGCTGTCTCCTCTCTCCCCCTGCTCCGTTGACGTCAACGATCCAGGAGCATCTCTCAGTACCCATTTTGCTTTGCTCTTGAGCGCCACAAGTTCATGGTGGGCTCTCACCAGTTCCGATGGGCACCTGAGTTATTGCTTAAGAAAATCTGTGCTTTGTGTATATATTTTTACAGGTGCCTTGAGACATGTCCAACCTAGACGATTCTATGTAGTATCCGCCGTTGTCTGTCCTGTGCGAACCTCCGCTGGGCCTGGGAGGTTAAAATCCTGTTGGCACTGTCCTCTCGTTCCCTCCTTTCTTCCCCTTCCACCGGCTGGCTGGCAGGACAGGGGCTCGCTAATTAATCCTTGGCCTCGGAGGGCTGTACGCCAGGCGCGGGTGAAGACTGAGGGGTGGGGGGAAGCCCCTAAAAATATTAAATGTGCTTCTTACATTCTTATGGTTTTCAAGCGTCCTAGGAGGAGGGCACCCCAGTGAAGGCGTAGGGCTGCGGTACACCGCTGTGCGATGGCGGTGGAGCTGGTGCTTGGTGCCGTGCACAGGCACATCCCTGCGTGTGAACACCTGCCTGGGGGTACGGTGCAGATGGTGTTTGTGTGCGAAATACTCATCGAAGGTGACTTCTCCGTTGTCTCGAGGCCTGATCCTGTGCCTGCGAAGCCCGGAGTCCAGGGGCGCTCTGCGCAGCGCTGCAGCTCCTGACGGGAGGGGATGCTGTGTTCGTCCGTGGCTCTGAGCCCTGGGGTGGTGCAGAAGAGGGGGGTAATGGGGGGATCCCCCCAGCGGATGGGGACTGGCCACGCTCTGCCGCTTGGCCATATGGAAAAATTGCAGTTGTCCTCCCAGTTGTTCCATTCAGCACATCTGGAAACGTGTTTTCTTATTTCCTTGCTGAATGGGGATCGTGGTTGTCAGAGGTGTAAACTGGGTTTTCTTTAGGCTTTCTGTAGTCCCAATTTCTACTTTCTTCTTCATTTGAACCATCTACTATGAAATACTCAGGTTCATCTTTTCTTGGAGAGTTTCTGGCTTCCACTGCTGTCTGCTGGTTGTTGGGGTGGGCGACCAGGGGGTGAAGGAGAGAAGAGGAAAAATCACCATGAATTTCATGATGCGTATTTTTACTCATACAGGTAATTCAGATTATATTCAATGGAACATATGTCTGCCTAACAGCAAAATGCATGCTTTGTTAGCATAATTAGCATCATCATTATTATTGTTGCTAAAATACCCCCCTTTTGAGCGCGTCGTGCCTTTCGGAGTACGGGTAGCCGGGGTGCGTGGTCGAGCTGTGGCTGCGGAGCGGCTGGTACCTCTGCCCGGCTGCACGCCGCAGAGCCAGGAGGAGATACCCTGTTGTGCAAGACTCTACTTTTCAGGAAAAGTTCCCTTTTTAATGATAAAATGATGTTTTAGTTGCATTCAAAAATGGAACCAGCGTTCCCATGTTGGTGAGAGTTAGGTTTAATAATGTGCTTCGGCACCTGGAGTCTGAGAAACAAAAATCAATGAAGAGGTTTATAGCAGGCGAGTGGGTTTTTCTAACAGAGCGAAGGTTCCAGAAATGATCCCTATTACTGCAAAATGCAGAGGAGTTGGGATGAGAAGTGTTTGACAGCACACGAGCAGTTAGCGAAAGGAAAGGACAGTAAATTCTGCAGCTTGGATCGTGCTTGGGAAATATGATGTTATTCCTAAAACGAGGGATATGTCCCTGCTGCCAGTTCAGTTTTGAAATGGTGGCTTCTAAACAAGGTACGGAGCCTGCTGGTGGGACACCTGAATTTACGTCTGAAGTGAGGTGGTGTGGTATGGGGTCTTCCAGTCTCTGGAAAATGGTTTTCTGTCTAAATGTACAGTTAATGAGAAACTGGTGCTCCAGGTTTGACCTCAAATTCGGCAATAGCCACACATTCTCAAGGATTAAGTAGCCTAGTTTAATTAGCATAGTTTTAGCAGCAGGCCTGGATTACTACTTTATCATGAATAACGTATATGAGCAATTCAGTGATCTTCTGTTTTATGAATTGTCTCAGCAGACTGTGATTCCCTTGGATAAAGCTGCTGTTTTAAATTATTGGCAAAATAATTTCCCATGGATGGAGTGGAACACAGAGTTTGTGATGAGTAACAGTAGAAACTGTCGGTGTGTTATTTAGTCTTAAATAAGAAAACTAATCTTGCTGTAAGCATTAATATATCCTTGCAAATTCTTATTTTGAGAGCCACATTTTTATTAGTTTAAAATTTCCACCGATGCTAATTTGCTGAGAATCAGTGGACATCATGGCCAGACTAGACCAGTAATTCAACTAAACACAAAACCTATTTTTTTAGGATACAGAGAGAAATGTTTAGGAGGAGGTTAAAAGAGCATTCTGTGAAATACAGCTGGAAAAAAAAAATGAGTTTTTTAAGGGCATTTTTGTTTACTGGGAAAAAAAAGGTTTCTGTATGGTTTGAATGCAGGTTCTGCCTCCCGAATGGATTCTCACGTGGGTCCTTTGATGCCGACGCAAGTCACCCGGGTAACTGCTGTGTCTGCACCGTCGGTGACCTTCATGGCAACCAACTTGATGGATCAGGCATTAACAGGTGTGTTTACGTTTCTATATACTGATTATGTTGCTGAAGCATATGTTGTATATTTGTGTACTTCCAACCAAGCCGTGCTTTCCGTACTGCATGGAAATGGGGGACCCTTGAAAAATCAGCTCAAATTTTATGACGTTTGCTTTAACTAATTACAAGTGTATTCAGAGTGTTTCGGATCCTGTTTACTCGGTCTGGCAGTTGGCAGTAGCTTTGCATTTGATGATACAAAAGGCAAGTTTCTGAAACGTCCTTGGGCTTTTCATTTCCCACGCCGGTGGCGTTCACCAGCATTACAGTGATAAGGTGGTTATCTTTTGGATGGTTGCTCCATGAAGCCTCGTTGGCTGGAGCCTCCGAGGATGCTTTATGCTGCACTGTGTGATAAAGCTGGTTTATTCACTGTCACATAAATGTGTGTGTGTTGCCCTGAGCGGAGGGGCAATGCTGTTCCCAAAGGCTGGAGCAAGTCTTGTGGCTTTATTTAGATTCACATATACACGTTGCAAATCACGATCAAAAGGTGATTGGATTTTGGTAGGAAGTTGGGAACTTCTTTCCTAATCACATGAAAACCCTCTTACGTGGCTGTGAAGTCAGGAGCCCTGTTACTGGCGGTGAGCTGCTGCGATGGGGCCGGAGGGGCTGTTCCTCTGCCTGACCTGGGGACACGCAGCCATGGAGAGCCGAGCAGCACTGTGGCAGCCCGAGCACACCTCCCCTGCTGGGTTCCGTGGGAAACACTGGCAATTTATCGGGAATTACTAGGTATCAGCTCAGGCGCGATTTATCGGATCCTTCACACCTAGGGATTAGCACAATTGTGGAGGTGTTGAAGGGTCAGAAATGAATATACCTGTCCTGTGCTTGTTCATATATGAATTTTTGGTATAGAAGCTCTCACTTGTCCAGCTAAGCCGGTTCCTTTGTGGGTACCTCAAACTCACCAGCTCTACCCACGGCTGAGATAAAAGTTTCATAAAATACTTTGTGGTCAGCTGTGCTAGGGAAATCCATAAGTGGAGCCGGAGGCTCCCTTTGAAGCAGGTCTGCCTGCTGCCGTACCTGTCTTGGATGAGATCCTCTGATTGAATTTATGTTGCTGAGTATTCCAGCTCTGTCTGGAAATTGCTGAAAATTTTATGACACAGACACCTTAAAACTGAAGGAAAGTTCATACACGTCTCTTTTGACATACAGCAGTTTAAAGTTTCTTGTCTGGTTTGGTTTACTTTTGGTAAACACCTACTTCTTTTATCCTCTGTGTCGTTATTGTGCTTGAAGACCTGCTTACTCCTCCTTAAAGTCACCAAGAATGTATTGACTTGCTTTCTTGTCAGAAGCAAGCGAGGTGGAGGAAATATTAAAACTGTTCAGAGAATGCAGGGACAGAAGATGATTTGTGCAAGGGTCGTGCTGATCTGCATCTTGTTGCATGTTGAAAACTGAAATCGCAGTTTCTAATATATTTTATATCAAATATATTTCATAATCTTCTTGGCAGGTTTGAAAACACAAACACTCCTGATTTTATCCATCATGCTGAATAAGGATTTAACTGTATAAAACCCTTTGATGGCTAGATGACTTTTGATAAGGGCCAGTGTGACGTTTGGTCAATAGGTTGCCTAAATCAAGTGTCTATACTGTTGGGAGGCCATCGCTTTGGAAGAGCAACCGTTACGTTTTTATATGCATACAAGTAATGTAAATAGGATGAACATTATATATTTGTTTCCAGCTTTCTCTTGGTAATACAAAATGCCACCTTCTTCCTCCTTTTGTTATCTTTGATTTGCTGCCATCTACGTTTAAGAGAAAAACAGTAATTACACTCAAGTATAGTATGGATTTTTCTTTAATGTTTTTGAGGAGATCACACTCTTTTGTATACGTTGCTACAATCTGTCGTTAGCTCCAGTGGAAAAACAATCAAAGTAGGAATCATAATTAAGAGCAAATAACAATAATAAAGGTGTTTTCACAAATCAGCCTCAAAAGTGCTACAGAAAAACAAACCCGCCCTTTAGGAAGCTGTGGGAAATGCTGGGAACCTGATAAAGTCCTGCGATGACCTGACCCCGAGTCAGCAGGCGGTGGGAGCCGGGGTTGAGCCACCTGGTGGCTCCACCAGGACCTGGTGCTGGGACCTTCTCGTGCCTGGGGGCAAAGTCAAGCATGCCAGCCTGCCCTGTGTCACCAGTGTCAGCCAGGTGGACCGTTCGGGTGGAGACATGGTTTGAGAAGATACCAACCTCCAAGTTTCTGGAGGTTTTTTGTTAGTTTATTTATTGGTTTTGGTTTGTTGGTTTGGTTTTGGTTTGGTTTTTTTTTATCAATTTAAAAGCTCAGGACCTTGAAAAATGCATTCACTGAGTGTCTCCAGCCTAGGAGCCCTGAAACAGGGGTAGTTGTTTCTAAGAGAGGACTAGGGCAGACAACTGGAATATCAACATCTTACATCTAGTATGTAGAGTGCTTTAACATATATACGCAGGCCTGTGCCACCATGCTTTGATGCCAGTGTCTACAGTGGCGGTGTTAAGCCAACGTACAGATTTTTAGATGGCATTAAAGCCATGCTTTTGTTTTGCAATATAGATAAGCCTTTCTTTGACTTGGTTTCTAAAGAGAAAATCGTGTGTTCAGCAAGGCTTGGCACAGTTGGATTTTGCTCATGACAACACCAAATCCCTCTTTCTCTGGAAAGAAAATTAGTACAATTTTCAGTATTTCTGGATCAGAAGGAATAAACTTTGCAATGGTCCTGGCGGCCAGTAAGCATTTATTTTTGTATTGGAAGCTGGAGAAGTCCAGTCTGAAGTACAAATGAGCTCTGCATGATTTTGTAGATATTCAGAGCTCAGATCCTTAAGTGCCTTGAAGATCAGGGCCGAGATCTTGATATTTAAAAAGAATCGCATATAAAGAGCAGAGGAAAGAAGGTCACCAAGACTCAGCGAAAGTCTTTTGAGTCAGAGCCCGGCTTTGCCTGGGTCAGCGTGCAGGGGTGTGGGAGCAGCTGGAGAGGCTGAGAAATGGTACAGGGGCTTAAACGAGGGGGAAATGCAAACCCGGGCAGAAATGCCCTGCTGATGGGCGCGCAGCTGCCTCATGCTCAGGGAGGCAGGAGGAGAAGGAATGGGGGCCCTCTGCAGTGCCTGGTGTTGGTGGGAGTTGGTGCTGCTCTGCGGGATGCGATGCTCGTAGCGATGCTCGTAGCGATGCTCGTAGCGATGCTGCTGCTGCACAGCTCTGTGGGAAACGAACGCACCGAGCCAGTCTGGGAGGTGGGGATGGTACACTGCCCAACCTGCACGGTGTCCAGGGGAATATGCTGTCAGGTGTTTTTCACCTTTTCCTTCTTTAGCAAAGAAACTGTTTTCAGGGTAGTGCCAAATAGCATCTATTGAACAGTGTTGGCTGTGTGCCTTGAAAAGTCCAACAATGAAATGGGTTTGTCCTTGAACTCTGCACCAGGCATGTAGCCCACAGTGTGGCACAGTGGTCAAAGAATTTGTCCTTGTTATTCTACTGTTCCCATTACAAATGTCCAGAAAAATAAAGGGGTGAGTGGGAAGAGATTGCTACAGAAGGAAAAAAAACACTGCTTAAGGAGACTTGTTCTAAGAGGGGAGACACAGCCTTTGGCAGGGCACAGCAAAACTGGTCAAAGCAGAAAACAGACACAAACTAAAGGGTGAAATACAGTGTGCAGGCAGGAGCCAGAGCAGGATCTGTTTCCCTGAAGCAATGATGGGCTGAAGGTGGGACACCCGCCTGCGGGAGTGGGGCACAGACCCGGCTAAGGTAGCTGGCACTGAAATCCCACATTTGGCTCGAGCTAGAACCAAGAGAGGAGGAATTGTGGGTCAACCAGGTATGGGTTTTAGAGTAATCTCAAAAAACCAAAAGCAGTAAGGTTGTGGGGAGAGACAGAACTGACCTGCAGAGACAGTGGTGGGATAATAAAAAGCTGAGTGTTTAGTTGGGTGTACTTGAAGTAAATCCAGTTCTCTGAAACATTTAGAATCAAAATTTTAATCTTCCTTTGAGATTAACAGAGGTTTGGCCTCTAAATACCTTTGCAAAACAAATTTTTATTATCTCTTCTCCATAGCTGCTTCTGGAGTGTATCCCTCTTCCCTCTTCCCTCTTCTCCCTCTCTAATTCTGCTTTTAATAAGATGTTTATGATCATGCACCTACATCCTCTGTGATATACCCAAGATACTTTTGCTACTTCACCTTTACTTTTCATACTGTGAATTATTCATGTCTCTCTACCTGCTGTGGAGCCTCAGAGAAGTCTCTTTAATCAGGTATCTTTATCCTCCCGTCTCCAGCGCATCCTTCGGCAGTGTTACAGCAAGTGCGGGAACACATCGTTAGTAATTATGCTGCCAAGTTTAGGGGCAAAAAAAAGCTGTGTGATTATGTTAGAAATATGTCGTGGTGGCTTAATTGTCAGAGTGCAGTTTATTTTATGCGCTGTTAGTTAGTTAGAGGGGGGACAAAAAGGTTGATTAATGAGAAAACAGTAAACCTGAGCAAAGATGTGCGCCAGCTGCCAATGGAGGGTGAACATGTGTCTCGCTGGCTGTCCTTCTCCAGCGTCTGCAGAGGAGAAGTAGTCTCTAATGATCTGAGAAGTCCTAACATGGGTCTGCTCGGTGTCCTCCTGGGGAAGCAGAGCAGGTCAGTGGCTCGAGCTCCTGCCACCCTCCTCCCACCTCCGCCCCGGCAGCTCCACCGCTGCGTGGCATCCCTCCTTGGCACCACGAGCTCAGCCCAGGGAGCGCTCCCTGCCCCGAGCTCGCCTGGGGACTCCTGAGCTCCCGGGGGGAAGCACAAGCTTGAATTATCCTCCTCTTGACATTATTCTTAGGGAAAACGGTCGCAATGTTCAACTATAGATATAAAAATAAATGACTCCTGACGTGCACAGTGACTTTCAGGACTTTCTTTTCTTACTTTATTTTAATCTTTTTATTTCTGTCTTATATGTGCTGACGGTCCAGAATTTTGTGGTAGTATATTTCATGTGTGAATGTCTAACGAACCGTGTGCTGCAGAAGTTCACCTACATGAACTGCACCGGTGATGCTCTATTTTGAGCGCCCAAGTCCCTCCCTGGGGCTTCAGCTTTCCTGTTTGAATGCTGTGTGGGAGCTTTTCAAAGCGGGGAAGAAAAAGAGTGATTGCCCTGGGTGTTGGCAGCGCAGAGTGTCTCCATGCTGAAGACGTCTAGGTTCAAATGGGAGTGGGAATGGCTGCCCGTGCACAAGAGCCTCCCAGCTCGGTCCGCACTGGTGTGTCCGTGCTCCGTACTTCCAGCCAATCTTCAGTTATTAAAGGGCAGGGTCAGGGCAGCCGTGAGAAAAGCCATTGCCGCATACCTCGTACCTTCCTTGGCACCAAACTGGAGCTCCCAGAGCTGTGCGAGTGGTTTAGGCTCTCTCTCCTATTTAATTTCTTCAGCATCAGCTGTGGGAAACTCCTCTGCCGAATTTCACTTGTGCAACAGTTTGTTTAAATCTGCCAATTGGCATTTATGTATTAATGCTTGTAATGATTAATTAAAAATTGACATCAGCTAGGTAAATGTGTGCATATGCATATACATGAACGAAAGATCTTGGCTACTTCTTAAACCAACGTGATAATGAAGACTATAAAAGAATTGAAATTCTAATAATAATAAAAAAGCTTTTTTTCTAGTATTAGAGAAATAGTTAAAAAGAGAAAGAGGCAGAGCTGGAAGAAGGGTTGATGTGATTTCCCTATTAAAAGAAAAAATAAATCCGAGGTCCATTAAGCATTGTTTCCCAAGCATGGTGCTCCATGTCCAGCTGCTCCGTGTTCAAGTGACAGAACCTGAACAGCAATTTGTTTGTGGCTGTTTCATCAGCAGCTAATTGGCCTTCCGGAGTTGTTGCTTCAGGGATTTTTTCATGGCAAGAGCAGAATTGTCAAGAGCTGGAAATGCCAAGACCTACCATGCAACTCAGCAGCCTTGCCCTCAAAGGCTCCAAGCACGTGCTCGGCCGTGGTGCCTTGAGCCCAGTGCCAGCTGTGCACCCGCAGAACATGGACAATGCCAGCTGTGAGCCTGCAGAACATGGCCAGTGCCAGCTGTGCACCCGCAGAACATGGACAATGCCAGCTGTGAGCCTGCAGAACATGGACAATGCCAGCTGTGAGCCTGGAGAACATGGCCAGTGCCAGCTGTGCACCCACAGAACATGGCCAGTGCCAGCTGTGCACCCGCAGAACGATGCCAGTGCCAGCTGTGCACCTGCAAAAGCCATCCCAAACCTGGGCTGTTCTGGCTGCCTTGAAAGTGCTGCAAAATCGATGACTTGCAAAGGAACATTTGCTGCAGAGGAGGTGTCTCAAGGTTGCTTTCATCCTCTGCAAACATATTTCCAGAAAGCACGCTAATATTTTGGTTTAAAAACCTCATCAGAAAGGAGGGAGGCTGTACAGGCACATTGCGCCTGCCGTGCCACGCAGGGCTGGCTCATAGCACGCTACGGGAGCGGAGAACGAGCTGCCAAGGATATCCCAGGGGAACAGCAGTGGGAGAGTCAGAGTGATGGGAAAACACAGGGCAAGATAATGAAATACCTCTGTGAAACGGTTAGGAGACTGCACATCATCTTTCTTCTGCCATGTTTTAGAGCTGGAGAATGTATTAGCAGGGTTTAATTTAGGCGAGGTGCCCTAATTGTGCCTCCAGATCTCCCATAGCCGTGCCTGCCAGAAGCATCCCCGCTCCTTGGCTGTGCTCTCGCCGTGTTGGCTTTCCTCTCGTGGCGCTTCATGGTGGCCGGTGCCGCCGTTTGCCAGCGCCAGCAGCTGCCCCCTGCCTCCGCAGGCGCTCGCGTGTGGCAGTGCTGCTGGTGGGGCCGGTCCCCGCGGGGTCCCATGTTGTCCCTCCGGTGTCCCTGGCTGTCCTGAGCACTCTGCCGGGATTTCCATCACCTTTCCAGCAGCCCAGCAGGAGCAGGCAGCAGTGGGTGCTCGCAGGCAGGCTGAAGCTGGGTGTGACTTTATTGCACTCAAAAGACCAACGTGGCCGGTCATGCTTTGGTTCCCTGTTACCAGGTGTCTCGTGAAGAAAGATAAATTTAGAGACCCTTTTGGTATGTATTAGCTACTCCCTGCTCCTGGCTCCTTAAATATGGGAATTAATTGGTACGGTTTGTAAATCTTCTTTTTCACTACCCATAAAAATTGACTAAGTTGTCTTCTGAGAGAAATGACATATATTTAAATTTTTATTATTGTGATGTATTCCATGGTGAAGCAGAGTCAAATGGCAGAGACTCCAGCCTATTCCTCGGTGTAGCTCCTGCAACATGTGTGCCTGTTCTGTAGTCCGAGTAATTTTAAAATGAATAGTATTTTGACATGTGAATCTGCTATATAATATGCAGTTCTAGAAAAGCAGTGCTTGCAAATAGTTTCTTGAAGCGACTATACCAAGGTTTTAGTCTCTTTGGCAGACAGAAGGTGTTCCGTACGTCTTGAGATGGATAAGGGGTGAGGAATGTCATGGCTTGCCCTCGTTATGGCACTCCTAATACTGGTAGTACCAGCTGGTATTTGCAGGGTACGGTTGCACTGGAGCTCCCCAAGGAGCCCGTGGTGGCCGTGCGTGGTGCCAGGTTGTCGGGTGGGGGTCTCCCTGCAGATCCAGGGTGGGGGGCAGTGGGTTCTGAGCCATGCACGGGGACAGATCCCCATGGTCCCCAGTCCCGAGAGGTTTGAGCCTCCACTGGCAATCTTACTGCTGTGCTGGAACTCTTCAGGCACATGTGCATGAGAATCATAGAATCACAGGATGGTTTGGGTTGGAAGGGACCTTAAAGATCATCTCGTTCCAACCCCTTACCATGGGCAGGGACACCTCCCACTAGACCAGGTTGCTCCAAGCCCCGTCCAGCCTGGCCTTGAACACCTCCAGGGATGGGGCAGCCACAGCTTCTCTGGGCAACCTGGGCCAGGGTCTCACCACCCTCACAGTCAAGAATTTCTTCCTGAGATCTCATCTAAATCTCCCCTCTTTCAGTTTAAAACCTTTACCCCAATCAATGCTTGATTATGATTATATATTGCTCATGGAGTTTTTATCATGAATGAGTTGAAACATCACCACTGTTTCTTGTTTAACTGTGCCGACACTTTTGCAGGTTTTAAGGTAGAAATCCAAGTGCTGTGGCACGGGGCCGTGGTCACGGTTTGTAGACTTTCCTTCTTGGGGGAACACACTGGGTGATGGAGCTGGGACAGCTGTGTGTCACCGGCCGTATGTTGCTGTCACTGCTCTGCTCTGATGGCTGGAGCTGGGAAGAACAAGTGGGAGGGGGCTGCCTGCGCCTGCCCTGGGACTGCTTAGCTTACGAAGAATATCTGAACCTTGTCCTCCCTGTGGGATGGGCCAGGTCACGAGTACCTTTGCTCAAACCCCCAAATATGTGTTTTAAGAGTAGTGGAAGGACAAGACAATAAAAAAAGAAAACCAAATAGAAAAAAAAAGAGTCTCTTTTTTTATATTCCTTACTGTGAAAACTACTTTTTACTCATTGTTAGGTCTGTGTCTCATACCTGCTGCCTTTTTGCCTTTCCTCACTGCCCCTTACGGCCTCTCTGTTACCGGGACGTACAGGTTTTGTAGCCAGCGGAGATGTTCAGCATTTCGGGATGGTGACAGCTGAATGTGTTCTTACAACTGTGGCCCGTGGAAACGCAATGAAACGCTCATGGGGGTTCCTGCGGAGGTTAACCCCGAGCACCGCGGTGTCTCCTGGCTGGGGGGAGAGGGGCTGGCCAGCCCGGAGCCCCGCGGGGGCAGGTGCTGCTCCGGGGGGCGGCTGTGCCCCTGGGGAGACGGGCATGGCCCATGGAAAAAAGGTCTGGGTTCAGGGAGAGCAGGACAAAAAAACTCAGTGCAGTAAAAGCTTCACTCTAAAGCAGGTGAATGTGTGCCATTAAAATACAGCATGAAACTTTGGAAGGTGATACGGTCCTCGGCACACACGTGTGCGTGTAAATAAGGGACGGAGGGAGGAGGAGGAGGAGGAGGCGAGGAGAGGAGACGTGGAGCCACAGGGAGTGGTTTGAGTTCTCTTTGCAAGTTTTGCCTTGTTGGAAATGTATTTATTACACATTGAAAAGAAATCTTTTCCCCTCACAGATAACGGCAAAGAATCGAGTAGATCCTCCTGCCCACCGACCTTGATTTTACATACGGAGAGGAAGAGTACCCCCGTGGAGAGCGATGGCGATAAGGTCTGCAATGGCGTTTCTTCTTTTAAAAACCTCTTTAAACTATTGAACTGCACAAATCAGAGTCAGGATAAAGGGCTGTCCTGGGGCTGGAGCTGTGCTGGTGATACGGGATCATTTCCTACAGTCGATTTTAAAGAGCTATCCATTTAATTTATCTTGGTGCTGTATAGGAGCTCTGTCACCGTCGTGTCAGAGGAGGGATGCTCGCAGCTGGGTTTCTCCCCATGCTGGAGGAGAAGTGAGTCTATGGGAGAGGGGGTGGATGTGTGACACAGCCCGGGACAAGATTCGTGTCCTGAGAAGCTGAAGTGCAGAAAGAGAGTGTCTGTGGTTTTCTCTGGCTCGCTGCGGCGGCAGGGAGCCGTGGTGCTGGGTCAGCCCCTGCTCAGAGCAGGACCCCTCGCTGGATGTCGTGCTGCTTATCGCAACACCAGCCCCAGGTGCAAGGAAGAATTTTTTCATGGCTCCCACCGTAGTGGTGTTACTGATTTAAAATGCTTTGCACTTCGGTAGCTCTCATTTACAGATAATTGCATGGTCCTTAAATAAAACTGTCAGTTGAACATAATCAGATAGCAAATATGTGCAACTTACAGATGGGTAATACTATATGTGTGTAACTTCATTAGCTTTTTATAAAAAAGCATAGATTATTGTATAAAGGAAAAGAACCTAAATTATACTCCCAGCTTCTGTGAAATAAATGGAAATATTTGCTTTCTGCACAGCTCATGCAGACTTCAGGCAAACGGCTAAAGCTAAAAGAGGGAAACCTTTATCCAAGAGTGGGGGGTGGGAGAACATCTCAGACTCAGAAAGCAGCAGTGCGGAAGATGCTCGAAGCCACCCTGGAGCAGGCGTGGTCTCTTCCCCCGCGCTTCTGCTCCATCCGCTCGTGCTTTTTGCAGCGGGAGCTCTGTCCTGCGGGAGGAGGACCTGTGGACTGTTCGGTTTATTTTCTGTTGGCACATTCCTGTCACATTGCCGTCTTTGGGCTCTGTGCAAGCAAACCTTCCCTGCCTACCAGGCGCTGCAGGTATTCCCCACGTATGCAGCTGCGCTGCTGCTCGGACACATTCCTTAGGGCTTTAAGTTGCAAAATACTTTCAAGATGAAGACCTCTGGACACATGCTTTATTATTTTTTAATTAAGTACGTGCTTCTCATGTTTTGATACCGCACTGAGCTAGATCACTGCCTTCCTCCCACACCTCCCCCTCGCCATTCAGTTCCATAAGCTACTACAATAAATAGCTGTTCTTCAGCTGGTAAAACACCGCCCGTACTTGTCAGCTGTACCATATACCCCCGCTGCGGTGGCTGTTGCTCCGTCCATACGGCCAGCCTTAGGCAGAGCGGCCCAGCCCTGTCGCGGGGGAGTTCGATGGGGATGGGAGTGAAGCTGGGTCCCCCCCATCTCGGGGGTTACTGCTGGATGAACCTGTGGAATCATAGACTCATAGAACAGCTTGGGTTGGAAGGGACCTTTGAAGGCCATCTAGTCCAACCCCCCTGGCATGGGCAGGGACATCTTCAACTACAGCAGGTTGCTCAGAGCCCTGTCCAACCTGACCTGGAATGTTTCCAGGGATGGGGCATCTCCCACCTCTCTGGGCAACCTGGGCCAGGGTCTCACCACCCTCACAGCAAAGAATTTCTTCCTAATATCTCATCTAAATCTCCCCTCTTTCAGTTTAAAACTGTTCCTCCTCATCCTATGGCTCCACTCCCTGATCCAGAGTCCCTCCCCAGCTTTTCTGGAGTCCCGCTAGGGAGTGGAAGGGGCTCGAAGGTCTCCCTGGAGCCTTCTCTTCTCCAGGCTGAACAACCCCAACTGTCTCAGCCTGTTCTCACAGCAGAGGGGCTCCAGCCCTTCGATCATCTTCGTGGCCTTGTCTGGACTTGATCCAACAGGTACACGTCCTTCTGATGTTGGGATCTCCAGCACTGGAGACAGGACTGCAGGGAGGTCTCCCCAGAGTGGAGCAGATGGGCAGAATGCCCTCCCTTGCCCCGCTGGCCACGCTGCTGGGGATGCAGCCCAGGATGCAGGTGGCTTTCTGGGCTGCCAGTGCACATTTCCAGCTTGTGTTGAGCTTCTCATCCATCCACACCCCCAAGTCCCTCTCCTCAGGGCTGCTCTCCATCTCTTCATCCCTCAGCCTGTATAGATACCGGGGGTTGCCCCAACCCATGTGCAGGACCCTGCACTTGGTGTTGTTGAACCTCATGAGGTTCACATGGGCCCACTTCTCGAGCCTGTCCAGATCCCTCTGAATGGCATCCTATCCCTCAGGCGTGTCAACTGTACCACGCAGCTTGGTGTCATCCACAAACTTGCTGAGGGTGCACTCGATCCCACTATGTCATTGAAGATATTTAACAGTACTGGTCTCAGTGTGGACCAGTGAGGGACACCACTTGTCACCGATCTCCATCTGGACATTGAGGTGTTGACCACTATCTTCTAGATGTGACCATCCATCCAATTCCTCATCCACCAAACAGTCCACCCATCAAGTCCATATCTCTCCAATTTAGAGAGAAGGATGTTGTGGGGGACCTTGTCAGAGGTCTTACAGAAGTCCAGATAGGTGACATCCATAGCTCTTCCCTTGTCCACTGATGTAGTCACTCTGTCAAAGCCAGGGACAGTCACTCTTGCCAGTGTTATTATGTCTTTGGAAAGTACCAGAAAAACTGCTCAGAAACCAGTAGCCAGGGATGGCAGCAAGTGCGCTGAGCTCTGTGGTGCACCGTCTGCTCCCCGGGCTCGCTCCGCTGCTCCCAATGTGCCCGTGCAAGTGATGCCCTTCAGTCCCACGCTGCCACATGTGCTGCCCGCGCTCCTTCCCTGGCCATTTCAACACCGCTCCCCTGCATGCACTGCTGCTTTGTGCACGGCCCTGGGGGCCGGTGGCAGTGGGAGCACCCTCCTGCCTGCCCCTGCCCTTCCTTAGGATGGGCATCACTCCCCGTGCTCCGTTTCTGACGAGGCGGCTCTCCTCGTTAGTGCAGTACGCACAGTTATACCTGCTGTCCCAAGTGAGCTGTTGGCCTGGACAAAAGCACGTCTGCTGGTTTTTCATTTGTATTGCTGTAAGTGAGGCGACATTTTTATTATTTCCCGTTTATCTGGGCTATTCTCAAGGTAGCTGGTTGTTCATAAAGCCGCTTGTGGGATAATGGCAATAAGGGTAATCCACTTCACGTTAAAGTGAGTGATTTGTGTAACAATAACAGTCTTCTGCATCGGCTTTATTTGTTGACTAATCTTTATCTGTCTTTCAAGGATCATTCTTTTAAACTAGTAAATGAGGATGACAGCACGTCAAACGGCAACAAGCCCGTGGCATCCACTCCGGTGCCAGGATCACCATGGTAAGCAAATGCAATCAGACCTGCTGGAAGCCATTCATCAGTGCTGTTTCACTCGCCAAACATGCATTAGTGGTCTGGTACGTGGGGAAAACGCGCTGCCCTGGGTGTTAAGTAGCAATGCTGGGTTCCCCTGGAGCTTTTCCTCGTTAATCATGTACTCAAGGAAAATGCGGGGAGGTAGGCACAAGCCCTGTGTGAGCCAGTTCCCAGGGATCTGCGAGGCAAGGGCAGTGTCCTGCGGAGCTGTGGCTCCGCCAGGGACCGGGTCTAGCAGGAGGCAACCGATGGTTTGTCTGCCTGGTCCTGCGGGCATGCGTGGCCACTTGCTGGCTGGGAGCAGGGCTGTGGTTGGCCGTGCTCCTTGAGCATCTCAGCTTGGATGGTGCTTGGGTGGGTCAGAGACAAAATATAAGATCTGTAAGAAATGTTCTTGCTTTTTACGGCCAGATCCTCTTTCTCTCCCAGTTATTTCATTGGCAGTGGATGACTTTTACTGTCTTGCAAGAATGGGATTGATTTCAGGTTCTATCAGTGAAAACAGGTTGTGTCTCATGACCCAGGTTTCCTGACCACATTCCCATTTAGGGTTGGGTAACTGAACCTCTTGTGTCATTTTTAAATAAAAACTTTCTTCACTTTCTGTCCTGAATGGCTGCCTAGAAGGATTTTTTACCTCCTTTACCCATATGCATTCTTATGCCAGATGAAATAATCAGGTTATACTCAGTGGCTGACATCTGTGGGATCTTTGGCTAAGGCAGTGCACATAGACATCAGCCATTATTTGTTATTATCATATTGTGCAATTTTGCAAACCAGTGCTGTAAGTGCAGTCTGACGTCCTACTTAATCTCAGCATCATAAATACGTGATTTACATCAGTCGTTTCTCTTCCTGACAGTTACTACTCTGGCGTAGTGCAGAGGAACCGTTTGAGTCCAGCGGTGTCATAGGCAGGTTCTGGTTTCATCCGTTCTCACAGAAAAGACCCATAGCCTGTGGTACCCGCAGAGGCATCTCACCACACCCCCTCTTCTCCAGCAGTGTCTGCTGAGCGGTGGATGGGCAGCCGGTACCTCCACCGAAGTGCACCACTCTCAGATCCAAACTTGTGATATTTCAGTCTCTACGGAGAAACCTGACATTTCCAGGTTTCCAGAGGACTGTTTAGTGGCCCAGTGAGTACTCCAGGTGTGAGAAAAGGCATAAAAACCTGGTCCTTGGGACCAGAGGGAGGGAGCATAGTCCTTATGCTGACAGTTGTCCCGTGTTCTGAGGTGACAATGTCTCGTCTGCCCCATGGCTCATGGTGGAACGTGCAGCATGCCTGTAGGGTGCTTCAATCACAATTTATAAAATTGTTTGATAGGTTGAAAATAGATATGCAACACAATTCTGAATTTACTTCAACCACTCCCCACCCATAGGGTGGCTCCTTCTTTCTGTGGGACCCGTGGTTAGTGTGACATCACCAAGCCCCCATCAGGACTAGCTAGACCATTTTTAGTGGCAGAAAAATGTTCAGGAATGTTACCAAATCTTACCTACCTTATGAAATAAAAAAACCCCAACAAACTAATATTGTCATCGTGTGCCCTTACTCATTCTTAAATTACAACTTTCTAAAGGGAAATATGAACATAACAATATCTGCATTTTCAGTTTATGCTCTGTGACTGAAACAAAATACCATGCGTCCCCTGCGGATAATTGAAACCGTTATTATACCAAAGAGGAACAGGTGACGTGTTACATGGGGAAAGGGACATTAATTTTAAATTAAATGTCAAATTATATTAGTCATGGAAAAGTGAAGAGGTGTCACAAGGGACCCCAGAGTTTCTAACCGAGGGTGATGGCACGTGAGACCCGGTGATACTCAGTGATTAATGAGCACCGTCAGGATCTGTCTGCCTGGCCAGAGGAGCAGTGGGCACAGCAGCGTACCAGCAGAAACAAAACACACGTTTCCAAACCCACTGGTTATAATCGCTGTCAAATAACAGCTTTGACAGTCCCGCATGCACGTGGTAGCATCGCACGTCCAAAAAAAGATGCTGGTTTCAAGTTTCCCCGTCATTTGCAACTAATTCCCCGAGCAGTTCAAATCCTGCAGGGTGTGTACTTGCTGGTGAGAGAAAGTACAGCAAGGGGCATTTCAGAGCAGGCGTTTAGGATTAGACCATAATTTGAATATTTATGAAAGGATAACAATAACCCAGTTACATTAATCAGCTGCATCTGTCCTCTTCACCTAAATCCCAAGATGTTTTCGCTTCCTTCTGGGATGACCATGGTGTTTGTGGGAGCATGGAGCCTTGGTGTGAGACGTTCCTGTGGAAGTCGCTCTTGGTGTGTTCTGCTGAAGACGCTCGGGGTGGTGGGTTGGTGTTTTGGGAGAACAGAGGTTCCTGTAGCTCAAAGGTACAAAGTAAGAAGTAGTAATTACACCGAATCGTTGCAGAACAGAGGATTAGAGCATCTGTCTTTTGTGCTCCAAAACATCTGTGTATTAAAATAAACAGAAAGTTATTAAAATATTTGTCATGTCTGAGCCATAGAATTCAGGATGCCAAGACTTCCGTGGGGTGTAAGTGTGACCAAAGTCCGTGGCTGGGTTTGTACAACCAATTTTGTGCTCCTGTTCATCGGGAGAACATTTAACTCCACAGAACAGAATTACTGTGATGTTGGGGCTCAGTAACACACTTACACCGAGCTGCTCCCGGCGCCCTGCAGCTCCCACCACGGTTTCTCATAGAGGTTATGTATTTTTCATTACATGTTTGGGCAAGATCAATGGTGATGTCTTACCAGTGGTACACAGAGTATGTTGGATTATCTTATTACAGTTCTCTGCAATGATGGAGCATTTTTCGTATTTGCAGTCTTTTACCCAGACCAGACTTTTTTTTAGACCAGTTTTGTTCGCTGCCATTAATAACAATTAAGCATCGGATTTTCTAATGGTGAGTTGTCTCTTCCAGGTATTTATGTTTCAGAGAGACCAACGCTTTCCCGTTATAAGCGTATGTGTGTGTGTGTGAGGAAGTCAGAGTGTGTGTATGAACTTTCTGAGTTTTCATTATGATTCAGAAAGTGCAGGCTTGAGATTGATATTCTGTTTGTTTATTTACATGTAGATTTAGTGAAATACAACTTGAGCTTTTTGAATGTCTATTAAGGATAGTGCGATAACTTATTTTCATATTATTTTAGCTGATTTAAAATGAATGTCAGGACAAAAAGTTGGACTGCTGTCATGCATATTTTAACTGGCCAAGTCAAGAAACTGCGGCTTGCACAGCAGCACTTGGCCACACTTTTCAAATTTGAAACAGAGCCCATAAAAATCAACCTAAACCTTTGTGGCAGAATTCTACGATGGCTGGTTGTACCTGTCCAGGGCACAGTGCGGCGGGAGCCAGTGGGGATGCCACTGGAGTGCCATCGGGATGCCATGAGAATGCCACTGGGATGCCATGGGGATGCCATGAGAATGCCACTGGGATGCCATGGAGATGCCACTGGGATGCCACTGGGATGCCATGGAGATGCCACTGGGATGCCACTGGCATGCCATGGGGATGCCACGGGGATGCCTGTGTTACACCTCCTCCCACCAGTGCAGCCGGACAAGGCTCCCACGGTCGCCTGCCAGGCACAGCCCCAGCCCCAGCCCGTGGGCGTCGAGGGGACGGCCGCCCAGCCCCGCTGCTGAGGCTTGTGCCACTTGCTGCTCTCAGCCACGGCTTTAGAACGTGAAATGTATTTTCCTGTGGCTTCTCGTGCTGTGAGCCCCACGGTGTTCCTCCTCGTCTGGTTCTTTTTCCCTTCTATGGTAGAATGTTTCACCTACTGCTTTTTGGGGGCGTTTAGACCATTTCTATGACATTTTATTGATAAGGAGAGAGTTACTGTGCGCGAGGTGAGTGGCGTGGGCTGGCAGGGCCTGGGGCAGGCTGTCAGTCTCACCCACGCGCTGCACACGGAGATGCAATAAGCCAGCTGCGGGTTAATTTCTTGTCCGTGGGTGTATCTGACATTATCTAAGCATAGTTTATCACTTGGAATAGGTGTGTAGTCTGGACTGGAGATGACCGGGTCTTCTTCTTCAACCCTACAATGCAGCTGTCCGTTTGGGAGAAGCCGGTGGACCTGAAGCACCGCGGCGACATAAACCGAATCATCGAGGATCCTCCTCACAAGCGCAAGCTGGAAGCTGCAGCAAGTAACTAAAACCCTGTGATTATTTGCCTCTATTTAAACTCAAATGTCGAATGAAACTTGGTGGCTAAATACATTTAGTGAAAGCCTGATAACTGTAATTAGAGTGGTTTTCCTTTTGAGATTTCATATAACGTATTGCATTAAAATTGATGTTTATTGCAAAATCCTTATTTTCTCTGACATGCTGAGCTGGGGGATAGAACATTTTCGTTATTGGCAATGAAGAAACAGGTGGCTTCTTATACTGGATGAATCTTTGATGTATAGAGTACATCTCGGAAGGCACTGTCTTTATGTTTTATTACACTTATTTCCAAGATGTACATTAGGAATGCATTGCCAATGCATTATTCAGCTGTTGCACAAAAGCAGATACTCCGTAGCTAATGACTATCCAACCAAGTTGTAGAGGGGAGAAGAAATCCCAGTAGTAAACCTCTAATGAGCGCTAAAAGGTTTGGTGGAAACGCGGGTGCCTCTGTCTAAACATGACTCTGGCAGTCACCTTCCAAACACCATGGATTCCCGAAGGGGAGAGTATGGCCAAAGACCAACATGCTGATCTGCAGTAATCCATGTTCAGTGGCTCCAAATACAGTCGAAAAGACACCCCTTGGCTTGTCAGTCATCCAAGGTGTTTGCCCCCTGGTCCCCCCCAAGACGGCCAGGTCACAGAGGCAGTTTTCCTCGCCTGGTTTGCCCATCTCATGCTCCTCACCATGCCGTCTTTTTTTCTGCTGTCTGTGCCTTCCTCGTTCAATCCGGATTTTGTCTGTGCTGGTGACCAGTGCAGGAGCAGCCCAGCATGCCAGCCCGTGCTTGCAAGTGCAATAGTGGCTCAGTAGTTTGTTCCACCACATTTCTCTACAAAGATTATGTTTCACCAGTTTTTGTGGACTCCCTGTTACTGGGAGCTGCTCCGTGCTGTGTCAGTGCTCCTTTTATTTCCTTGGCTATTTTATTGGCTTTCACGTGGGAGCGGTGCCAGTAAGACCTGCCGTTCCTGGGAAGACGTCAGGGTGCACGGCAGCCTTTTGAAATGCTGCTTGGAGTTCTTGAATATTCTGTTTTACAGCGGCTCAGTGGAGAGCCTCCTTCAGCCGATGGCTGCTCTTTAGTGGTGAGGTCTAGAAAAATGGAGGGGGG
>VYXH01012609.1:57358-94303 GCA_013397275.1 Burhinus bistriatus | reverse complement strand
GGGGGGGAAAATGAGACTTTTGTCATTTTTTTAAAGTGTAGTATTTTATAACTAAAAGTACGGTAGCACTGCCAGTCTCATGAAGTGAGGACCTGCCTTTTACACTCCGGCCATTGGAGGCTGCAGTGCCCGCACCACTCCAGTTAAGTGCTGCAGACCAGGGGCTGGGAGCGTGCATTTGTGGACTTGAAACACTGTGTCTGCAGGTAGCTAAAAGTGAGAGAGAACCAGGATTTATGTTATCAGTATTAGCAGAATTTTACTGAAAAAAAGCCACAAAGAATGGTTTTCTATTAGTGTAGTCCTTGTCAACGTGTAATGTCATTACATTTTTCAATATAAATTTCAGTCGTCAGATGCTTCTATACATATGAGTTTTGTATATGGCTTGAATAACTTTAGCTGTATATCTAATAATTCCAAAGCGTTTCTGTTGAAGTTCATTCTTCAGGAGAAAAATATAGCATACAATTTTAATTACAGGATATAATGAAAGACCAATTAATTACTGACAAGGTGGAATGATGGCCAAAGACAAAACTGAGGGTCATTGTTCATGGTCTGTAATTAATTAACAAGAAGAGTCTAAAGTCATTGTGGATATGTTTCACTTCAAAAATCTATTTTTTGCTGTGTGTTCCATCCTTTTTATTTATTTAATATCTATAGGTACCACCAAGATTTGATGCATGCCCCAGTTTCTTTATGACCATGGTTTTCATTATTGCTAATAGTCTTAATCTTCCTTGGTATAATTGGGACTTGCGGTTGCTCAGTATTTGAGACAGTCAGGTTATAATTAGTATATATTAGCTGCTGAGGTGAAAGGAATTATTTGTTACCATTTCTCTTAGCTTGTAATCTTAGTAAATAAATAACACAAATGAGCTGTGTGTTTGCGACAATGGTTGCCAAATTTATTTAGCTTAGTTGCTGCTGCTGAGTTTTAATTAGAATTTTTAAATCAAAGGCACAAAAAAAGTTGGCAAGCGTAGTTATTCATGGGGCGCTATAGGTTATCTGCACATCGCTCCGCTGAAAGATCAAGTGCATTTATAATTTAGGCATAAATGAAAAATTACTCATTTATCAATTACTCCGCCTCCACAAAGTATTAGTTCTTAGGGAGATTTATGAAGGTGTCACGGCTGTTTTCTAATGGGTTCCCATCAGGCCATCCTGTGGAATCATTACTCCTCTGTCTCGGTACGGTCACAGACCGACCGTAATATCCCAATTTCCCCTCAAAGATTCCTTGAAAAGTTTCTGTCGTATTGCAGTGGAGAAAGACGTTTTTACCTATTCCTATTCCTTCACCCGCTCAAACGGGTTGTCTGGATGTTCGGGCTGAGGACGTTATTTTTTCAGCTAGTTAAAAGACAACTGACATTCTGACTACAGAAAATGGCATGCTGATTCATGGTTGGTATGATCTCTATTCAAAACCAGTTATGATTTAGCCTACACTGTTCCCACGGGTATTTTGGACCGGTTAGCATTCAGACAAAAATATGAAGCGCGGTCCCTAGAAGCAGCTAGGCTTACGTGCGACACGTGGGGGCCAGGTCTCTGTACAAAACCGCAAATCAGATCTCTGCGTGTGGCCAATGGATTGACAACGCTGTAACTCACCTGGTAAATGCTGGTGTTTCCTCTTTGTTCTGGAAAATGAGCCGGAACTTGTGACATGGCTGGGATTAGCTGAATGATTTAATTAATCAGCACTAAGCTTGATAGACCGGCAGATCGGGGCAGTGCTCCGCTTCACGACTTCATGGAAAGATTATTGTCAAGTAATATTCTTCCTCAAAGATTTAAATCAATTATTAGATTTTGTGCTCGGCTGCCTCTCTTCCCTTTCGAAGTCGGTCTATAATCTTATCAGAGGTCCAGTGGAGCGACGTGATTCAGTAGGTCCCTGAGTGAGAGGTAGATACCATTTGTCATGTCTCACTGAGTTTTCCATTGCACTGAAATTTTAAGGGATGATGCTGACTCTGATCTTGTCCTATTTATCCGAGACACTATACCCAGAGCAGGCAGTCATGCAGGCGAAGCGAGAGGGATTTGGTGTCCCCCCATTACTCGCTGGGAGAACCCAAGGTGTGTCAGGAACCGGCAGGTGGAAGCGAACTCTGAAATCAGGGTGTATTGTGTCAGAGTTCTTTTATCTGAAAGCTCTATGGTCATTAAAGATTTGGTTTTATGAAAGACCAGCTCGCATATTTTTCACAGCAAAATTTAAAAATTACATATCCTTTTCAGAAATCTATGAAAGGTCTTGTCATAAGATGACTTCAAATTTGAGTTCACCTACAAGTAGCTGGAGAACCCCACATAATCGTTTGCCATCCCCAGTGAGTTTGCTCTTGTCCTGGGGAAATGTGGAACAGAAGGACTCACTGCCTGGGCCGGGCTTGGCACCACGTGCTCGCTTTGCTAAAAGAACATCCCATCGGGATCCATCACGTCCGAGCGTGGCACAACGTAGGTCCTTCAGCTGGCTCTGGAGAGGCTGGCTGTGGCCTGGGACAAACGCAGGAGGTGTCCCACAGGCACGGCTTTTCCTTTTCTTTAGTAGTGGTGAAATTGAGTAGGAACAGGATTGTGCTTGCCCGCTCACCTTTAACCTCAGCTCTCGTGGAAAACACCAAGTCCCCTGCCATTTCATGTCATTGCCTGCAGCGTCGTTACAGTTAAGATCACCGCTGCCTCTGCAGGTCGATCAACTCCTGATTAATAGCTTTATAATATCCCTGTTGAATTACATTCCGCCTTCTGAGTTTACAGGTTGGTTTTCCTATCTCTTTATATTTTCAATTGGGTGTCCCAAAGAAGAGTTTACCAAGAAGAGGTAATACTTCCAGTGAATTTATGTACGTTTAAAACATGATTCAGTTCATTTATGTATTCATAATGCTCGTATATTGGCAGGAGTGCTGAGATCAAACTCCTTATTTCGGAATGCCATTCGTTGCTCTGTATTATCATTTTAAGTTGCAGTTAGTACAGCGTCTGTTTGCACCTGCTGTGTGTGTATTTCCTCCTCATGTGGTCTCTGTGCCTGGTCACAGAATCACACAGAATCACAGGGGTTGGAAGGGACCTCTGGAGATCCTCTAGTCCAACCCCCCTGCCAGAGCAGGGTCACCCACAGCTGGTTGCACAGGATGGTGTCCAGGCGGGTTTGGAATGTCTCCAGAGTTGGAGACTCCACCACCTCTCTGGGCAGCCTCTGCCAGTGCTCTGCCACCCTTAAAGGAAAGATAGTCCCTCCTTATGTTGAGATGGAACTTCCTATGTTCAAGTTTGTGCCCGTTACCTCTTGTCCTGTCACTGGGCACCACTGAAAAAAGACTGGTCCCATCCTCCCGGCACCCTCCCTTTAAGTATTTGTAAGCATTGATGAGATCCCCCCTCAGCCTTCTCTTCTGCAGACTAAAAAGACCCAAGGCCCTCAGCCTTTCCTCGTCGGAGAGATGTTTCAGTCTCCTAATCATCTTCATAGACCTCAATGTCTTTCTTGTAGTGAGGTCTGCCCACACTGCATCGTTACAGCTGCTCTTTGGGTTCGTTGTTCCTTTTGCAGTGATTTAGTGTATGACATGTTCATGCACTTAATGTAAATAAAAGGTAGCATTTGCTGAAAGCACGCTAAAAACATGTAATTTCCCTAAAATAGGGAAACAAAATGAGTTAAGAACAAGATTCTTAAATTGAAACTAGAAAGAAATGGCCGAATTTCTGTTAGCTTCAATGATACAAAGATTGGATCCATTTTCTAGCAGATGTCTTGGAGTTTCTTCTGATTCCAGTGAGATCAGAACTCACCATAGCAAGTTATTCAAACCTTTTATCTCCATAACCTAAGTTCAATTTTATGTTTATTTTTACTTTATTTCTTCAGTTTCCTAAATAGCAAGACGTGTCTTCATTACCAGTCTAATACAAAAAGGCTGAGGTTTGGTCTTTCAGATATTCCCAAGCTAACCACGTACAGTTTGATTTTTATATTTCTCAACTAACTCATGGTGAGCTACTGAAGAGCCCTCACGCAAACTAAGCACTGGATGGACGTGACTTCTGGTGGTCTGTCCATTTGAATTTTGATGAAAATTGCAGTTTGTATACGTGAAAGAAAAAAAAAAGAAAAATATCCAGAAGTAGATGTCTGCTCCGTGTGCTTCTCATTCGTTACGAGTGACGATGCAACCTCAGCGTCCTTCACGGGCGAGTGTCCAGGCCCAGCCAGGAGTGTAACGGTGCCTTGGAGCTGCTCTGCAGCATCGGGAGTGCGGAGGTTGTTGGTATCTCCACAGCCTTGCTATACTGGTGGTTGAATTTATGGAGAGGCAGCATTATAGTTGCTTAGGTAAGAAAGAGAAGTGGGCTAAGGAGGGAGGTTCTGGAGAGAGTTAGCACCTTCAGGCTGCCAGAACTGACATAATTTTGCAGAAATGTCTTTGTAAGGGAAGGGAGGAGGGAGTATCGGGTGAAACAATAACAAGATTTAAACAGTCGTGTCACGAATGAACAATGAGTATTTTTTCAGAATGAAAACGGTCGGGTTTGTTGCTATCACTTCCATTTGGATGAAGGCAATTCTGACAATCTGATGAAATATATGTTATTTTTAAAATGCTCTGTGGAGAGTGAAAAATAGTAAATACCTGAGCAGCAGCCAAAGACAAGAAATTAAAGGTTAATTTGAGGAATTTGTATTCCCGTTTATCTAGTTCAAATCTAATAACTATTTATTTCTTTTTAGCAGACAAATGTGTTAGTTCTTGTCCAGGGGATGAAAACGATGATCTTAGCATCAAAACTAAGAGAAATAAGTAAGTTCTAAAGTTTACTTATCTATATGTAATGTTGGGAAGCTAATGTCTGGTATGAATAAATGAAAAGAGAAATGCAATTCTTTTCTTTGTGGATAGCTGCACCAATAAATTATGACAATCATTCTTAGGGTATCCAATCTTCATCAAACTCCACGACTCTCTAGAATCTCTGTTTCCCATGAACATCATCCGTTTTGTCTGAGTAACTCTTACTTGCTGTGAAATGGTTAAAAAAAGACGGTAAGGATATGTAGTTATTTCAAAGACATTGGATAAAAGCTTTATCTTCATTGAAGTGAAGCAGATCTTTTTCACTGGTGTCAGGGTTTCCAGGCTACCAGCTCAGAAATATCCAGAGGTATTTCTGTTATTGTGCTTTTATTTGACCTTTATTACCATGTGTGTTTCAAATTCTCATGAAGTAACAGGCAAAAAGCAATGTGCCAAATAAGCAACTCCCTCACCCTTTGCCAAAGCAGTAAGAAAATGAAGTAAACACTTCTGTTTTAAGAAGTACCTTAGAGACGTTTCATTCTGTTTAACCTTTGGCCAGTAACTGCATATAGCGTTAGCTGTTCTTGTGGGCTGGCTGTGATTAAGATACTGGTTTGGACCATTAAAAAAAATAAATCTGTAAAATGAATCTGCAAAATACATCTGCATAGATAGTGTGTTCTATCTGGGGGGAATTTTGGCCAGTAAGCGCAACAAATTCCTGTATATTTCAAGTGAATATATTGAAGATAATTATACTCTATCTTGTATTGCCATTCTTATGCTACTACATTGGCTGGTTCTTTTGACCTCGTTAAGGGTTTCTGTGGATTTGTTTTATTATGAAGGAAGAATCAGATACTCCAAGTTGAATTGTGCATTTAATGTTTGGTATAAACATCAACTCTGAGACTATTGTGCATTTAATGTTTGGTATAAAAATGTGTAGTTATACTTCATATATACTAAATATGTACTTCTACAATTTGCATAATATTTAGTATTTAGAAACTAGTATAAAAGTTTATATTTAGTATAAAAGTATTTCAGAATGCTTTTATTGACATCAGTGGGTCTAACAAAATGGGCCAGTATTATGGCCTGTGTGTAGAAGCAGGTATTTGCCATGTGCTATTAAGGTGATGCCCTTTAGTGGTTGGTGGAGAAAATGTGAAATATCTTTCCATTAATGTACATAAATGGAATTCTGAAACTCCAGAAGCTTGTTCATAAACTCAAGAAAAATGCACTTATTGAAAGAATACTGTATCAAAGTAGACTTGAGCTTGCTGTGCAGCGTGGCGGAAGGTCAGGCAGTGCCTCTGTCACTGTCTGCTCGAGAACAGGGAGTATCGTCTCATCTTCATTGGACTTCCAGGACTTACTCCTGAAAGACTAACTTTGTGTTTTTTAGTCTTTTATCTTCTTTACACTCAAAGGACATTGTCAAAATTGTTAAGACCCAAATGTGGACCGTCTTTTAATATATTTGCAGAATTTGTCTTTTATTATTTTTATTTACTTGCAGAAATACATTTTGGTATAGTTTTATTTTTCCCCAAAGCAAACAGGTGAATGCAGTTCAAGCTGGGCAATCTCCGCCCATCGCAGAGTTGCTGCATGACTCTCCTGCCTTAATGCACCGTAGCATCTTTCTATGTGTACATCCATAGATACCTACATATACAGGTACAAGCATTAATCGTGCAGCCGTACAGCTCAAAGTGCGGTCATGTCAGAAATCCGGCAGCGTGGTGGCAAGCACCTCCCAGTGCCAGCAGCGTCGGCTGCCGTGTCCGCCGGTGCTGCAAAGGCATCTGGCATGGAGAGGAGCATTCATGGGACGGGGAGTCATCCTTTGGGTCTGGACAAGGTCAGTGGAGTCACAGGCAACACAGACTACTCTCCGCTGGGACTGTATGCCACCAAGGTTAAACAGCACGTGACCATAAATGTGTATGGCCTGCTGTTTCTGTCATCACGTGCCTTTGTACTGGGCTACACGTATCTATGCTATGACAAACAATGCAACTTTTATCATACTGTAAATTTGTGGCAAGGTATTCATTGAGAGGATATTTAAAGCTCTGAGGACCCTACCTTAAGTTGTATCTTTGTTTAACTTTTAAAATAAATCTTTCAGTTAGGAGGAACCAATTCTTATTTGCTGTATTTGGACAATTAGTCCTATGAAAGTCAAGGGCAACATTCTCTTAAGAAACAAGTAAGATTTGGCCTGACAGCATAGCATTTTCTCAGACTTCATTGTGGTGATCCCAATTCCCCAGAAGTTTGACCTGTCACCAAGAAGCCATAAAGTGTTTATTTTTCTGTCAGCAGAACATGCATCCCTAAACTATTACATGATTTCTACAGCTGTTTTGAATTTTAAATTCTCTCCTGACATTTCGCTTTGTACCCGAAACTATGGCAGTATATAGAGGTTCATGGATGGACCTTTAAAATACTGACCTTTTACTAAAGAAATGCAGTCTAAGTGCCTGTTTAAATGTATTAATATTAGACTATAGCTAACGGTTCATGCCATAAAAAGGTAAAATATTGTACAATTTTCATTTCAAACTGGAATTTAGTTATCCTCAGGATGAGTAAACTCTTTTGCTATACTAAGGTTGTTTTTGCTAATGTGATTGTGACATCCCACTGGAGATGGGACGGTACCGTCCCCGCTGGGTGTCCAATGCAGGGACAACCTGCCATCGCCGCAGCAGAGACCTGGCCACGGTTGTCTGCACAGCAGTTGAAATCGCTGCTGCCATCGGTGTTTGGAACTGATATTCTTGTTTCTAAGTGCTGCGGGTCTCAGCTGCCTCCATCTGTGTGTGTCTGAACTAGTCAGCAAAAAGCAGAGCCGATTTAAAAGGTGTGGCCCATGATTCCTCGTAAGAAAAGCGGCTGAGTTACCGCGTGCCATAAACGGCAGAAGGGGAATTCTCAAGATGTAGAGTCTATTAAAGTACTGGTTAAGCTCTGAGTTTTGGGTAAGAGGCTGCACATCACCGGCTTTTCACCCTCCAAGTTGCAGGTACAAGGTCCAAATCTGACTTTCTGTTCCCTCTGCTTTGTTTTACGTGGGAGCGGACAAAGTGCAGCTCTCTCCAGACTGAATCCAGATTTGTCTTTACAGAAAACTAAACAAGTTTTCATGTTGGTGCTGGATGGACAGAAAGACTATTTATATTGCTGTCATATCCACATTAATAATTGCGTATGAAGGCAGTGAATGTTAAAGACCATGACCTCGGGAGCGCTGTTGGGAGATCGGGAGCAGTGTCGCCCTGCCGTGCCATGACGCTCCGAGCCCGTGTCCCCTGCAGGTGCCCGGGCTGCGGGGCTGGAGGGTGGCAGGGAGAGCCCCGGTGCCCAGCCCGGCTCAGCACGCTGCTGCCCGCAGCCGGCAGGGCTCGACGTGCACAGCAGAAGCTGGATGTTCACAGCCCTGCACCTGACATCTGCAGCAGAACGGGAAATCGAAGCACATTTTTAGCCTCCCTCCCGTCATGGTTTGGGCCGGATTGGCCCAATCAGGCAGAACGGCAGATGCTCTCTCTCCTGCTCCACTTCGAAGGGAGGGAGGAGAGAGAGAGAAAAAGAGACTTCAGAGTTTAGAAGGAACTAAACTACTTTAATGAAATATTAATAATAAAATAATAAAAAGAAAATAATGAAATATATACAAAACCGTGTCAAGCTCCCAGGATGACAATCACATCACCAGCAGGCACTGGGGAAGTCCCAGACTGGACTCAGTGACGGATGGAAACTGGATTCCGGATCTGGGTTCAGGATCAGGATCAAAGGCAGACAAACAGACAGAGTCCTTGGATAGCGGCCACTGAAGGAAGAGAGCTGACCCTTTGATCCCTCAGCTTTTATACTGAGCATGAGGCAGATGGGATGGAATACCCTGTTGGTCAGTTTTGGGTCACCTGTCCTGTCCGCTCCTCCCCGCAGGTGTGACCCCTCTACGCTTTTCCGCTTCCCACCCTCCAACGGGGCAAGTAACAAAGTTGGTCGCCCTTGGTTGTGACAGCAATAAGTACAAGCAAGAGCCTCTCTGCATCCCATCCCTTGGCATCAACTATAAACATGGGTCTTGTCACTCTGAGAGAGAACAGTTTCTGCACAACATGCTGTTAATTTCAGCAGTTAGAAGAGGCTGAGCTAAAAAGTAAAACTACTGAACAGAAAATTGGTCCTGTTTTACCTCAAACCAGGACATCCTCCCTGGCTGTTAGCCACTTATTTTTGCAGTATCAACATTTTTTCTTGGTTGGGTATAACTAAAAAAGGAGGTGTTACATGCTTTCAAGGTTTGTTTTTAAATATTCTGTATTCCCTATTCTGTTTTATTTAAGTAAAGTTACTTAGTAAATCCTGTTGTTCCTTTGACATACAGTAAATCATCCGCTATACAGAAAGCGATGTGCTAATGATAAGGTCTAATTCCATAAAAGTTCCAGCACAATTCTTTCTAACTCAACTAGAGGGTCATCACACAGAGGTTCACGTTGGATCACCACTTCACGTTGGTCAGAACAGATCTGCTATTTTGCTTCTCCTACTGTTTGCTTTGGTGACCAGGCCAGCAGAGGACCTGACCCAAGGCTGGCTGCAGAAGCCAGCAGGATTCCTTTCATTCTCTGGGGATGTTTGCCCAAGCTCAGTCCAGGGCTTCCAGCCAGAACCTGCATCTCCAGGTGTAGGAGCTCTGGGCTCCAAAGCCTGCCGTTGCATGTTCATTTACTCTTCATTGGGATATAATGAAACTGCTTCAAAATACTGAAGTCAAATTCTTACTCGGGGCAGTGCTCTCATTGTACTCTATACAAAAGAAAAACAATCTTCAGAGAAACTTAGGTCTTCTGGGTTTTCTTCACTGAATGGTAAAAGGGCTGGGGGGTCTCTGTCCCACCAGCTCCCAGCAGGTCGCTCAGGGATCTGTCTGGGGGGGTTGAGCGGCTCCAAGGATGGAGCCCCACAGCCTCCCTGGGTAGCCTGCCCCGGTGTCCCACCATCCGCACAGTAAAAGAGCTGTTTCTTATTCTTGGATGGATTTCCCTCTCTTGCAGTTTGTGCCCATTGCCTCTTCTCCTTTCAGTGGGTACCAGGGATGCAAAAGCCTCTCACCGCCGTGTCCATCCTGACACTTGCAGGCTTCCGAGGTCGTGCTAGCAGGATGCCTGTATGTGTCCTTCTGAGCAGGGAGTCACATAGTTTGTTGTGCAGATTATTATGTTATTTGCTAAAGAAAATTTTATTCGTTACTGTCATTTTTGGCATGAGAAGGAAGTCTGTGTGATTTGCCGCATCATTTTCAGTCGCATAGGAAGGACTGGGGGAAAGAGAGGGTCTTCCGGTGCTGGGCTGGTGGAGTAGTGCACTGTATTTCTCTCAGTTTCAGCTTGAAAAAGCTCTTTGTGTGGACTAGAAATTGAATTGGGCCTTTCATGGATCATGTCACAGAGTAAAATTTGCTATTACGATATAAAAGTCAGTGTCATTCTGTGAAGAACGCCAATTTGATCTCTCTCAAATCAGTAGTAATACAGCATCATTTTAGTATAAATGTAAGTGTAATGTAATTATTTGTAGAAGGAAGATAATACGCTAGGGCTCACATTACATGCTCATCTAATTCATTTGCTTGGAAACAAAAATGTGTTTTCCTGTTGAAATTTCAAACTAAGTATTATTCCATAGAGGTGAAAATTACATCAGTAGAAAATGCAGTCATGCGTAGTAGGAGGCTAAAAATCAAATCGCCTTACTTTCGTTATCCTCACTTGAACCTTGCGATCATTCTGAGGCTCCTGATCTTTCCAGAAAGAGCCTTAATTTTTACTGAACCCGCTCATTGCTCAAAGCATTACAAAACAGCAGGATGGACCCAGAGCAGAAGTCTGATTTCGAGGTCCGGAGTCCGGAGTTGTGTGTCCCCGTCTCCAATCCCATCACCTCCTGGCGCAGCCCCCTGCCCACCTACCAGGTCCCCAGCTCCTTCACCTCCCCCTGCAGATGCTGAGGGCCCACGGGGGTGAACCTGCAGCCCTCCGAACCGTGGGGAGATAGGTGTTGGCTTCCAGCGCTGTGAGGGCACAGTGCCAGTGGTCTCTGGTAAAATTACGTAGGTATTTATCTGGTGTGAAACAGTTCCGCTGCAGTGGTGACAGTGACTGTGTAGGGTTGCGCCTGAGGAGAGCGTCCCTCTTAACGCCGCTGCTGATTCGCGTGAAGCTCTTCTTCGTTGTGCACTGAGCGCAGGGGTGCTACGCACGCGCCTTTGTCCAGGGGGTCTTGTAAGCAAAGGGGCTCTCAGGCACGAAGTAGTAAGTGTTTTCTCAGAAACACCTATTTATCCTAATCAGATGCACTCTTGGGAAAAGGCTTTTGGGGCAAACACAGGCCTTCTGGCACTGACACAGGGCAGGTTTGTCGCTGATGCTTTATTGCAGGTTTGTGCATGCGATGCATTGCTGGATTACTTCCCTTAGGACCGAGCTCGTGGGGTGCATGGGAGCGTAAAATAAAGATGAGCGTTGACTTTCAAGTTTGAGGGCACAAAAGCAGAGGAAGGAAAAATAAAATGAGATGAGTCTCTTCAGTCACTCCTTTAAAGCCTCCACTCCTTGACAAATTTTATATAAAGCTGTCACTTTTCTGTAGATTGAAATATGGTGTAGTATTTGGCTGCTGAGTTCCTCTTTGATCGCCCCAATAGACCATCCTTCCACATAAGGAGTGGTCGGAGGTCCCTTGGCAGGGCCCGCCGGCCCCACAGTTTAATAACGAACTGCAGGTTTGGGTCAATTCTCATCATCTGCTCCCTGGCTGCTCTGCACATGGAGATGTCCTGCTGTCCGGGAGGATTTTCTAGAGGGGGGTAAAAATCCCCTCCTGAGTTGACAATTACTGAACTCTTTCCTATCTTACCTTGTTAAAGAACAGAAGATTCCCAAGCTGCTGACCAGGGGAAGGCTGAAAGGGAGGAGAAAAATGAGGAAACATCAGCACCTCAGATCTCGCCTCCCCTAGAAGAGCGCATCACTCATTTCCGAGACATGCTTCTGGAGAGAGGGGTAAGAAATGCGCTGGCTTACTTTGACACATCCCATTTACGAAAACAGGGCATCATCTAGGACCACTACAGGAATCATTTCATAACTGTCACTTAGCAGTCAAATGAAGAATTATTGAGAGAGGTTTTTCTGTCTGTTAACCATGTCAGTTTTGTGATACTGTGACTTTTCTTCTGATGCCACCCACTCAAGCGTGGCTGTGCGGAACTGAAAGCCCTTTGCAGGTGCAGTTCTAATTAAATTCCTATAGACAGACCCAAAGATAACCAGAGAGCAAGCATCTGTCGTTCCACCGGATTGGGCCAGTGTGGCCCAAACCTCAACACTCTTCCAGCATGGACCGGTGCAACATGCCATCCTGGGGGTGCCGCATGAACCCCAGAAATGATGAACAAAGAACAAAAGATGTGTCACGTACATCACCTGGAGGACAGGGCCAGGCTCAGAAACAGTCTTGGCAAGCTCTTTGCTTTTTTTGGCATGGCAGAGGTTTCATCACTGCAAACTCCAATGATCCCAGCAGTGGGAAGCCAAATTTACTCACTGGCCTTGCAAAATCCACCCAGTCTGTTAGGAAAGGATGTAGTGGAGTCTCAGGAGGGTTAAGAAAAGCTGCCCTTTTCCATGGACCTCCCTGACCGTCCTTGGACTTGCTTGGGAAGAGCTGGTGGTTCCAGCTGAGGCTGGGGGTCAGGAGCATGAAATGCTCAGGGCTTTGGGCTGAACGGGGACCCGAAGCGGTGGCCCCTCCGCAGCCAGCTGGCGAGAGCCCCAGCAGCATCCTTCCCTCCCACAGACCCGGTGGATGCGGAGCTGGTACAGGTTACGGGAGGGCGCGAAGCTATTGCAGCCGTTTTACCATGACCTAATCAAGGGTATGAGTCAATGGATGGAGCGTTAATTAAATCTACAGACAGAACCCATCAGAGCTATGAGCCTCATGACCAAGAGTGAAATACGAATTATGGATCACGTAATAGCATCCAGTGACTGATTTTGTAAGGAGCTTCAGCTTGACTCGTTTTCTGTGGCAGCACACGCAAACCTGCGCTGAACTGGCCACGTAAAGACTACCATCCATATGAGGAATTTAGGATACCCTTATTTCTATACATAAAATCACTTCCGAAAAAGTTCATCTCATGGTGTGCCTTCTGCCAGAGAACTGATGATTTTGAGCGTGAATGGAAGTAATAAGCATAACACATTTAGGCCCTGATCCTGAAAATGTAAATGGGTGTATAATGGAGCAGTGTATGCAGACTCTATACCTCCCTCCAACACTCTGCAAATATGTATTCTATAGAAGTTCACGTAGCTTCTGTAAAGAAAAAAATCCAAGGTGTGTGTTGTTAGACAGTAAGGCCTATAAAATTTATCACTAGTAATCAGCAGAGTTTAAAGGTAGATAATTAGAGCTTCAGAAGCTCAACAGTAAATTATCTCCACGCCAGACCTGCTTTATTAACACATTTTGTTATTTATGCTTAAAAAATGCAGAAGTGCCATAAATGAATACTGGTTGAAGACTTCTGCTGGCATATTTTAAGTCAGGGAGCAATAAGTCAAAATTGGAAAGTATTAGGGAAGTTCTCTAATAGGATTCCTCCTGTGTTTCCAGATTCAGAGTCAGACTTGCTCATAAAAATAAGAAATTACGGTTTGCTTCTGCTATTATTTAAAAATGTATAGGTAATAGGTTACTTTGCTTTTGCCCTAAGCATTTTATAAATGTGCAGACAAGCCGCTGGTTAGCTCCAGCTTGTTGGCATTGCTTGAGATGCAGTGAGGCCATTAGCGTTATTTTAAACTGATTATTTAAAGAAATACCTCCTCCAATTTCCTTGTAATGTTATTTCTCAAGAAGTTATTTGATAGCGTGACAAAGAGCTTGAACTAGATCAAGTTCTTCAGTGTATTTCTGAATCTTCCTACATAAATATATGAACAGAAGAATATTGTAACATTTTAAAAATAAAACGTGATTTTGGTGTAGCTTTGAGACAATAGCGCTATTCTGAAGTCTGTGGAAAATTTTCCAATGTAAAAATGTAATCTCTGGTATCCTCTTGGAAGTTTGAAAATTTTCACAAAATCCTGAGAAAACCCAAGCCCCTTCCTGGCTCCCTCACAGCCACGGCGTCAAAAGTTCTCCACTCTGCATTTCTTGGAGATTCTTCTTTTTGCTAGGGTGGTGTCAGTGAAACAAGACTTTATTAGGGCTTCAAAATGATACCTTTTTCTCAAAATTTTACTGTCTTAATACTGGGAAGAAAAAATAAAAGGGGGCCGGGGGGTCCTAACCCCCCCTTCCTGTCTCAGTTTTTTCCCTGTGCTTTGCACTCTGGTTACGAGCAGGAGTTGAGAACTGGAACCCCACGACAAGCTCCGGTCTCTTTCCCTTTTCCTCCGCGGTGATATTAGGTCACAGAAGTCATTGTTTATTCTGGGAAGAGATGCCGCCCCCACCGTCCCCCATACACGTGTTCCCTGCGTGAATGTCCCGTAAGAGGGAGGAAGACCATGATACAATACACATTGGGAGGTCAGAATATTAGTATTTTATATGCTTTTTTTAGCGCTCCAAAATGAGTATCCTGAACAGCATATGATGTGTGTAGCTAGAATTAAATTATACATATCTGTAGCCAACACTTAATTTAGGTGTATGCCTGCAGTATGTGAAATTAAATAATTACTAAAGAAAAAATCATAAACAGGAATGATTACATGATAAATCGGCCCGAGCTTAACCACCTTTGAGTTCAGACTGGCCTTTGTACTGGAAACAAAGCTGATATCCGAAAGAGAGTATGAAAGACATCCTGAAAAAAAGAATTCCTGCTGCTGTTCCTTCTGTGGGGGAAAACCCCAAAGCTCAGGACTTGGCCGCCCGCGTGGGCACGGAGGGTGACCCGCAAGCTGCGAGAAGGCAACGTCTGCAGGAGGCAGCCCTGAATCACTGTGCATCCGGAAAGTTAGCCTGAACTTCGAATTTTCCAATTTCTAACCGCTCTAAGAGAGACCATTTAAACACACTTTGCTTTGTCAGAGCTTTCCTGTTTGAGTGCTAATTACTCTATTTTAATTATACTTCACGTACTTATCGTAGTGAATTTACTCTTCTTTGCTATTAGATGGAGTGATCAGAATATTTTATATTACTCCAGAGTTTTCTGTAACAAGCTAATTCACAGTGATGTTGTGCCAGGTACCGAAATCAGGCTGGGGATTTCAGTCTTGCGCTTCCAGAATGTTGTTCCATAAAAGTCCTGGGCAAAGGGTTCTGGGCAAGCGAGGGACCTGGGCAGGGTCCTGGTGGTCCTTCCCGCTCGCTTGCCGGAAGGAGGTTTTGGAGAAGATGGAAGAACCTCCGTAGGAAGTGACCCTTCCCTGTGCTCGGGTGTCCGCCCCGGGTCCCGCGGCAGAGAGCTGGCGGCAGCAGGACTGCGGGAGCTGCGGAACAGAGACGTGCCAGCCCTGCTGTCGGAGGGACGCAGTACATTTACTGCAAAAACATGGGGCTTTGAAGATTTTCAGTGTGTGCAAGCACCGACAGCCTCATTTGGGTTATAACTTAAGTTTTGGAGAGGAGGGGAGTTAAAGCCTAGTTGCTTAAATGGAAATTGGTGCTTCTGTTGTACAAAGGGGATAATAAAATGGGAATTTTCCTTTCTGCTACAGATTCTTTCCATCAAAACTGGGGAATGAGCATCTCCCAGATACTCACTGAGATGTCCTAGAGCAAATCAATGCTAATGGTGTGGGGGCGACCAGAGCATTGCCAGAAACAGATTAAAATTCAACTTCCAGCCACTCTGAGGCATCCTTTAGGGGGTTCATTAGCTTTCTGAACTACTCTTTTGCTTCACCTTGGAACATTTCCTTCTTTCACATCCTTATTAAAATTCCTTAATGTAACGGTGTTTGTGTACTTCACAGGTTTCAGCATTTTCTACATGGGAAAAAGAGTTACACAAGATCGTATTTGATCCACGCTACCTTCTACTAAATTCAGAAGAACGTAAACAGGTGAGTGTTGCCTCCAGCGTAGCTTCTGATTGGCAGCAAACATCTCCCAAATTAGCCGTCATGACAAAGTAATTATCTTGGTAGGATAAAAAGAATTGCGTAAAATTAAGGTTTCTTTTTTGAGTTTTTCAGTAAGACCCGTAAGGTAGGCTCTGCTCCTGAGAACGTGCTGTGGTAACAAGTGAGCGTGCACACGGAGACGAGCTGCGGGCTCGTGGGTCGTAGCAGAACTGCTGCTGAGCCTGGGAAACGGGGCTGTAGAAGGGGAAATGGCCATAAGGCAATGTTTCCACTCTGAATTATTTAAATATTGTAGAGAGACCACTTCATTTTTATTACTTAGAATATTTTCCAGGAGTTTGGCAGTATTTACTGCTGTATTTTGCAATAACTAAACATGCTAGACATAAATGGATAGAGCACTGTGGCTGGTACCTGCTTGAGCGGGTTTAGTTTTTCCAGGAAGCTGCAAAGGGAAGTGGACATTTTGCTGCCTTGTTTATTTGGGCATTAATTATTACTGGGGATCTAAAAGGACCCGAGGGCTGCAGATTAGTCTACAAAATTTAGGTGAGATGCAAGGATGTTGCAGAGGAGGTGAATGCTTCTATTCTGCAGTGGTTTCTCTTCCTTACCAGTCTTTTGTCATCCCAGAGAAGGAAGAATTTTGAATATGGAATTGTCCATTTTTTAAATAAACAGAGTGAAAAATGGACTTATTCCTATTCCATTGCACTGGGGCCCATATTGTCTTGTGATTCTCCAGAGAGCTTCCTGTAGGTATTTATTGAGGGACCGGGCACATACATCTTTATTTACTACCTTTCCAATATTTTCTTTCCTAAGAAAAAAAGTGAAAGAAAGTAATAAGGAAATGTGGGAATGAAAATGTAAGAGAAACTGCTAGAATGGAAAATACTGCTAAACAAGAGACTAAGCAGGGAGTTTTGTATTTATTTCAGGGAATTGGCAAGGACAAACCCTCGACCTTGATGAGTCAATCAAGATATATTACTTCTTTCATTTTATCAGCCTTGGAGAAGATATAACAAAAATACGTCATGAATATACATAATATAGCATGCTTGAAGCACTGCTGAGGGGGACCTCGTTTGTGGGGTATATTGAACACTCAAGGAAAGGGTTATGAAAAGCAAGTAGTTGGCAGTCCCGTAGGTACAAACCCTTCGTCTGGTAGAGGTTGGCTCTGTGGGTGGCAGGAATTCAGGCTCGGAGCTAAGGGGGAAGACAGTGACCGTTGGGTGCTCTTCTGCAAAATAGGGTTAAAAAACCAGTAAGCTTGGGAGCACATGCCAGGTCTGTAGTATATTTGAGATACCACCCTTGAAGTTAAGACTTCTAGACGTTCATTATGAGTAGTTCCATTTAATTAGACTCCATTTTCCTCCAAGAAGTAGTTTAAGAAGAAAGTTAGACTTGGACGAGAGTAGAGTCCTGATGTAATGAAAGTACTTCTTGAAGTGCAACTCAGATTAGTAGAAGACATTATTTAGGTTTATGGAAGCATTTACCTTCACGGATGCTGACTGTGTGACCTGAATAGCCAGCTTCTGAGTGCTGCTTAAATTATGCAAATGAATTTATGTTGGAGGGGGTTAGAGGTGAAAAGTGGCTCATCATGAAAATGAGGAATGAAGGAAGGAAGGAGAGAATGAAGGGAGGAATGAATGAAGGAAGGAGGGAATGAAGGGAGGGAGGTAGGAAAGAAGGGAGGGAGGAATGAATGAAGGAAGGAATGAAGGAAGGAAGGAAGGAAGGAAGGAAGGAAGGAAGGAAGGAATTAAGGAAGGAAGGGAGGAATGAGTGCCGGAGCATGGCTGGCTGTACTGCAGTTTTCTACCTCCGTGGTCGGGCAGGTGGGCTGGAAGGGGCAGGGAGAGCGTTTTGACTGTGATCTGGAAATGTCTGAGGGGACTTCCTCTTGACCCGAGCTTGTCTCGAGGTGGGTTTTGATTTCCAGGAGTGCCAGCCCTGCTGTTGGTGGGTGCCCTTACGCTGCCCAAGGAACACAACGATCTGTATTGAGCATTTGTGTTTTGCTTTGCTTACTTATCAATATTTTCCGAGGGGTTATCAGCAGTTGCAAGATGCTACTATGTTTAAGCAAGGAACAGTGAAGGGTAAAGGAGCAACTGTGTTAAAATAATGAGCTATGTGTTAATTTTGATTTATTACCTTCATAATAGCTTCACTGATACCAGAAAGGTGAGCAATAACAGTGTCACCTGCTTTATTTGCTGCATTCTTTCTGTCTCCTCTTACACTCACCTTATGCAATTGCATACAGTTTCATGTATCCAGATTTCCTAGGGTTTTTGTAGTACTTCTTTCATGGCCATTTGTTGATGTTTACTTTTCCAGTGCTATTTCTTCCCCTTTCCACATAGCATACTAAATACCAGTTGTAATTTGGTTGCTTTAGCTTTCATGCCATGTAGATCTGCACCTGTGCATCCTCATGGCTGATGAGAAAGCAACCGTGGTAGTAACCGTAGTAATCATATTTAATGTATGTAATTTGTGGTGGAAAGGATGGTGAATAGGGAAAGCTAATAGCATTTTGAGGAGCAGCTCCTTTTATTCAATAACTTAGCGTGCCACACTTTTCAGAGCGTGAAACCAGCAGGGCCAGATTTTTGGTATTAAAAATGTGATTAAAGCAGTTGGCAGAATTTTGTGACATGCTGAACTCCTTAACTCCTTTTCAAGACACCAAAAATCCTGATGCTGAGTGCCCTGCTGCATATTTAGCTGCCAAACACTGTTAAAGGGAGGTCGTCGACCCTTCCAAACACATTAAAGCTTTCGGGTGTATGTGTACAGAGGATCATGTGTAAGCTCGTGGTTTTTGACAACTGATTTGAAAGGTCTTCAGGCTTTTTTGGAGGTAACATACAGAATATTGATGTTTAGCATTATAGACATTTTTAGGAATTCCAGCAAGTTGGGAAAGATGCGAGATCCAAACTAAATCAGTGCAGTCGGTTGTACAGATGTACAAAAATAATGTTACAGGCATGAAAATGCGAACAAGACACTGAAGTCAGGAAATCTGGATTCATGTTGCACTTGATGTTTGAATGAAGACGTTATCTGTCCAAATTATACCTTTTTCCAGATACTTATTTTGTGAGAACATGATCAGTGCCGCATGAAGCAGATTCAGCTGCGTGCGAGTCAGCCTATACTGAGGGCAGATAAGAACTGCAGGTCGTGAGATTGACAGCGCTTTGATCAAGCACAAATTCCGCAAAGGCTTTGTTAATAAATGCTGTATCTTGTTTCCCTTTCTCGGAAAGATATTTGAACAGTTTGTCAAGACCAGGATCAGAGAAGAATACAAAGAAAAGAAAAATAAATTGTTGTTAGCCAAAGAAGAATTTAAAAAGCTCCTTGAAGAATCCAAGTTATCGCCAAGGTATGGCATTGCCTCATAAAGATTTGTTAAGATAAGCATTCTCATTCAGCCTGCACTTATCAGCCCTGGGACGCGTAACACTGAACGTACTCTTCATAGAGCTTGTACATCCATTGTTAAAATGCTGCGTTGACATTTCTTCCCTAATATTTTACAATATTCTGTTATATTACTGGGAAAGGAAATGAACCGTTTCTCTCTCTGTTCCTTTCTCTCTCTCTCTGTGTCATTAAGAACGTGTAATAATTTGCATAACACATTTGTTTTATATGCCTATATACGGTATAATTATAGAACACACACACATATATATTCGCTACATAAAATCAGTACCTGAATGTTAAATCTCATTTATATTAGGCATACAGGTGTAACTATTGAAAAACTGTTTTTAAGTTTGTTTTTTGATGGAAGGGAAAGATAATTTAACCAAGTTAGTATTAATGCCACATTGCTAAATTTAAATAAAGCATGCAATGCAACGATTTATTTCTCTACATTGTTTTTTAAATGATGGATCCAAAACTGCACAATGGCAAATGCAGTGCTTAGGATAGCACTTGATCATTTGTATAGTATATGAAAATAAAGAGATTTATATAGTATAAGTCTGGTTAAATTGTTGGAACTAAGAAATTACAGTTTTCTCTACTAAAATATGCAGGTAATTGTACAGCACTACCTGCCTAGACACATAGATACAAACATCACACCAGGTTCTACGGAAGTAATAATTATAAGAAGTTTTTTACAGCAAAACTGAGAGTATTCTGGGCTAACATAGCAGCTGAACGCTGGTTCCGGCTATGATGTTTTCAGTCTGCAAGGGCAAAATCGTGCTAGCCTACAGGACAGAGAACGTTAATGTTTTGGTTGAGCTGACTGTGAGACCACAGCCTCAAAGAAACTCACCTGCCAGCAAGAGCCTCTGCCTGGGTTTCCATAGGCAATCAAACGCCGTGTTTGCCTTGGAAAACGCTGACCCGGCGATGAAATCCTCAGGCAAAGCTGCCTGCGCGTTTCAGCTGCATTGGGCCCCTCACTCAAAGTTACAATTAATTTTTTGCTATCTTTAGAAAAGATCAAACTAGCGTGGTTTTTCATCCGGTGTCACGTACTATTGCCGGTCAAAGTGCATTTGTTTGCAGTTAGAGACGGGTGTGGCTTTCTGCTCTATTACAGGCTAATTATTGAAATACTGGCCATAAGGCATAGATTAAATCTGCAGTAACATGGGCTGCAGCAAATACTGCGTTAATGACTCAAAATTGTCCTGTCGGCTATCACCCAGGTTTTTCTAAACCAAAAAATGGAAGTTAAGTATTGCCGGCTGATCCGTGAGTCCGAAGCCCTGGTGGTTCTGGCGTGGTCTCGCCTGACCCATCCTGGGGGTTACCGTCACGTTCCTGGCAAATATTTCCCGGAACACCCATTTTCAGTGTCTGTCTGAAAAGTGAGATCCAGGTCAAAGAGACTGAGTTGCAGCTTTAAAATGTCTCTCTTTTCTACAGAACGACGTTTAAAGAATTTGCAGAGAAATATGGAAGAGATCAGCGGTTTCGCCTTGTTCAGAAGAAGAAGGACCAAGAGCATTTTTTCAATCAGTTCATACTTCTTCTTAAAAAGAGGGACAAAGAAAACAGGATAAGGCTACGGAAAATGAGATAAAAACTCCCGAAACTGGCAATAAATACACAAGTCCATGCGGGGACTGCACTAAGAAATTCCAGTGAAGTCTAAAGCGTTCGGGGTTCAACTTGCAACAGCTTGGCGAGGAAGTGGATATCCCTGAGAAAAACTTTCTCTAAACAGAGTTTATTGAACATATATTGAATTTGTGAAGGTTGTTCTGCAGGAATCTGAAGGATATTTTGTTCTCAAAGAATTAATGTTTCATATTGAAGCTCTCTTTTTTGTACAACATCCAGAGTTTGATGCATTTCTAATTGCCATGATATGTCAATCCCTTAATTGTTTTAATTATGCAAATTACTTGTAATATACACAAATTATGAATCCAATGCAGATTTGTAATTAAGCAGACGCAGATGCCATCCATAACAATCTCAAGATATTTTCATCATTTAGGGGAATTATCTAAAGCAATCTTTTTGCAACTTTATGCATTACCATAAAGTGTTTAGAGGTAGGGTGGTATGCAGGAATTCATTACCCGGTGTTCACACGTCTCTGTCCAGTTCTCTGAGTAGTAGTAATAAGATATTAATTGTTAATCTTAGTGAAGAGTGTGAAAATCTTGGCATATGTTCCATAGGAAAACTCTTAAATTTCAGGAATTCCTTTCTGCTTACCGTGAATGGTGCTTTCAGGCACACGGGCGATAGCAACACTTCTCCGTCACTGTTCCTAGAAAGAGGTTCTTCTGTGAAACCATCACCCTATGATTTCAGTTCTGTTACTGTATGTGAAAAGTCTGCATGAGATTTTTCTCATCATATTTGTATAAATAAATATTTAACTTTTTTAATTAATAAATATTTTAAGCCAATTTTCAGGGGGGTTTAAGTTTCTAAACTTTTTGGAATATTGGGTAAAATAGTGCAGGTCTCTTTGTTTTTACCTGAGAGGTGGAAAACCAGAGAGAGTTCTACCACTCATGATTTGTATGCAAATTCCACCAATATCAATTGGAGTTCTGAGCATATTGAGAGCAAAATAGTCGCTCTGACTATGAAGGCGGGGTATCGTGGCTAGAGTAAATCACCACAGCCCCGCGGAACATCAGTATATCCCTTCCTTTATGCTACAGGAAAGACCCACTCTCCTCTGTCTGTGATCATAATTGTTTCTCTGTTGACCTAATTTTTAAGTTATTACTCATTAGTTTTATAGATTTCTATTTGGAGGAGTGGTTTTGATATTTTCTCCAACTAATGGTAATTTTTCTTTAGATGTGTGCTGGATATTTTTTGTAATCAAGGAAATAAAGGGTATTTTATAATGCTTTGGGAAAATGAACTCAGAAGAAGGGTATTTAACATAAGATGTGTTTTAGAAAGTATGTAGAGTTTCAAACTTCTACACAAAAAAAATAGTCATTTATTTCGATGAGAGCAAGACCTGCCCCAGGGCTGCTGTTGCTGTGAGTGAGGAAACGTGTTGCCATGTTGGAATTACCAGGTTAAACAGATGCCGCCCGTTTTTCTCACCTCCGCAAGGGAGGGTTGTACTGCAGGACCGAGCGAGCTGGAGTGCAAGCTGGTAGACGCAATTTGATTTCACATGGCTTGCGAGACTTGTGACAGCCACTTACTTACGACTTTATTTAACAATTATTTTTAGCTCTCTGAAAGAGCCTGGTTTGCTCCCAACCCCTGTGTGGCTCAGGAGTCCTCCATGAGTTCTCTAGAGACCAATGCTCTTCGCTGGTACATGTGGTCGGAGGAGGCAGCAGTGACCCAGGAAAAAGGTGTAGGGCTTTCAGTAGACCTGGAGACAGACTTCATGGCGGTTTTCATAAGGTTTTGCAAATTTCCCTGTTAAAAAAAAAAGAAAAAAGGTGCAGAAAAACGGTGAGATCTTCGTTTTATGACTGAAAGCTCTTCTGTTTCAGTGGCTTGTACCCCTTGTGTTGTTTTAAATGTATGTGCATATCTAGACCCTATACTGCCATCCCTTATTTCAAATATGAATAAAATGGGGTATTAATATTTTGGGGATTCTCCTTGATTTTAGCGTTTCCTGACAATGTCAGAAATCCTCATCATGATGTAAGTACCATAGTGAATGGACAATCTGTTTGATTTTCTTGTGAAATTCTGTGAAATACAAGAAGTGGTCAGTGCCAGTGGTGATCCATATTTGTTAGAAAGCCTCTGAGTTTGGCTGTCTTTTCTTATATTTAAAATGGAGGAATATTAAAATAAACGCAGCTGGCCCCATGGTACAACAGAAGGAAATGTGTATATTAATTGGCGTTCATGGGCTCTGAGCAACCTGACCTAGCTGACGATGTCCCTGCTCATGGCAGGGGGTTGGACCAGATGGCCTTTAAAGGTCCCTTCCCACCCAAACTGTTCTATGATTCTATGATTCTATGTCTAATATGTCAACAAAAAACCTATCACAACTTGTTAGTACAGTCTAAGATGAGTAGAGGTGCTTTTTGCTTTACCACGTTATCCTTTCGATTGGTACAGCGTATAGCACATAATGGCCCTTAATATTCTAATTCTGATTATTATTGTTTATATATTACTTTAATAAAATATAACTACTCTACGGTCAGGAAGGCCTTGAAGGTTCCATGTGCCTTTGATGGGTCCAGAAGCTCGGCTCCAGGTCTGTCCATTTCTCCTGCAGACAGTCAGGTGAGGCAAGGTAGTCTGGCCTCCAGGCACTGAAGAATGAGGCTATCCCTGATGCCAAAGCCAGCATCTCTTAGAGAAAAAGGAGGCCCGATGCTTGGTTTGGTTGTGTTTCCCCAGGGAAGACCTGCGTGGTGTGACCAGGGAGGTGCAGGAGGTTCAGTCTGTCACTGGGGGTAACGTCATGGCTGCTGCGGGAATTGCACAAAAATGATGGCCACAAAGCTGTGACCATCCTACATTAACGGCATATAGTGGGTGACAGGAAACTTTAGCTGTGTAGGTCCAGGGGAGATCACCTGTTGTTCTACGCGCAGTACCCCAGCGGCACTGCAGAGCACTGCCTGTGTGTTGGGTGCAGCTTTGGAGGCAGCGTCGATCCGCGCAGCTCGTGTGCAGAGCACACGCACAGCTTTGAGCTTCTTCGGGAAACTTTGAAAAGCGCTAGGCTCCATTACATGGTCAGCGTTGGTTATTTTTCTCAGGAAATATAATTTTTCCAGAATTAGTTATTTCTTTTCTGGAATATATCTAAATTTTCATATGCTGGGATGCACACCTCAATGTGCCTTTGCCAAGATACAGCAAGGACAGACAAACTGACCTGCCCGCCATCGCATCATCGGCAAGACCTCATCGAAAATGGTTTGGGATGGAGCTCACCTGTGTGAGGTGATGCAGCAGCGGCTGGACCAGGGGAGTCAGCCCCCATCACTAGGGGACACCAAGGAGAAGAGGAGATGCTAATGTAAGAGAAGACTGAAAAAAACCCCTAAAAGTCCCAGACTTTGTTTCCCAGTGCAGTTAAGTGTAGAAAGGGAGATCATTATTCTGCATGATTACGCTAGGAGGGGGTAAGCATGGCGGGAGATGATGTTTACTAGACCTGAACAACTCCACAAGAACAAATCAGAATAAACTGATTTTCATCAGTTAGGAGTTAATTTCCAGGACTCTCTTTTTACCTTCTAAAATGAGGACACTCTTCCTTTTATCTGGGTAACCAAGAGGAAAATCTAATTATTCCTGACTTGAGTAACCCATTGAATTTTTTTCTAGAGTGGTTTCAACAGAGTAGCACTCTGGGTGGATTGTGACTGGATTGTTCAAATTATTTTGCTGAAAATTTTGTTCATCTTCAGCTCTCCAGGAATCCCTGTGTTTCCTAGTACCTGTCACATTAAAACAAGTGCAATCCATCTTTTAAGTCCTGGGCTCACCAGGATCACGGGGGGGGGACTTGTTTGTGCCAGGTCGCTGCCCCGATGCAGGGGTCAAGGCTGCCGGTGGTCACGCTCCCTCCTGTCTTCCCCTGGCCCAGCACTGTTTTTCTAACCCTGGTCTATTTACAACAACCTGACCACCCCTGAGCTCCTCTACCAAGGGTTCTCTGACTCACACGTGAAGGATTTTTGACAAGAAACGCTTAAAATAATCACCTGCCTTTCACAGCTATGTTAAATTGGAGGTAGGTGCCGAGCCTGATCCCCTGAAGGGTTACGCTGCCCTGCGGCCGTGACTCAGGTGAGTCCCACCTGCCCTGCCCTGGTCCCAGCCCCATCCTGGACCCACCTGGGCCAGGGCTGGGCGGGAGGAGACGTGGGGCTTCTGGTGTGGCTGTGCTGGGGCCATTTCTCCTGAGCCTTTGATGAGCAGTCATGGTCCAGCTGTTGAAACTAGAAAAAGGTCAAATTATACTGGATTTCTGAAAACAGAAAGAAAAGGTGTGTGTGAGGGAGGCTTGCCTTTTCTGTTGTTGGTAAAGTTAGAAAAAAATTCTAGACAGACCCTAAGTGGTCCTAAAGGAACCAATAAAAACTGCATAATGGCCTTGAATTTCCTATTTCTACAAGGTGAAAATAACAAACTGAATCTTCAATGAGATTTTTAATAAATACAGTCTTTCTTTGTCATAAGAAGAAGAAAACCTTTGCTATGTTTTAAAGTACCAAGGAAAAAAAAAATAAAATCAGCAGCAGAGTCCAAACCTGCCGTAGCAGCAAAGGACAGAACTAAAAATTAATTTGGGAACGTGGGCAGCAAGAATGAGCTAAAACACCTTCAGAAAGAAGCTGCTCATGTTGGTCAAACTTTCAGCCTATTGGATTTCTTAGGACCAGAAAATCTTTTATGAAAATATTTTGATCCTATAGCTTTTATTCAACACCACTCTATTTCAGTAAATCAGATCCTGGTTTGTTTTGTTAAAAGAGTTATGGAAATTAAACTATTTTGGGGGAAAAAATTAAATTAAAACATTTTGGGGAAAAAAAAACCCAACACCACCCTGTTCCTCTAGGCCATCCCCTGTCTCCAGGTGCCTCAGCTGTGTGTCATCACTCCTGACAGGTGGTTGGCTGTTTTGATTCTCTAAACCTGCAGAAACAGAGATTTCAGCCATCCCCAGGCAATTCATTCCCCTGTCTGACTGCTCTTAGCAGGCAAGGTGTTCCCCTTCCAACGTGACCTTCTCTTGCTGCAATTTAGGTCCATTATGGCTTGACCCACATGGGCATGGAAAGCAATGTATATACTTTTTAGTTTGCCTGGAAACTTGATATATTTGAAACCATTGGCTCTTTTGTCAGAGCAATACCCGGTCTTGGCATGGGAGAAGGAAACGGGCTCTCACTCCTGCCCAGCCGTGTGTGCCGGACACGTGGAGTACCTGCCCTCTGCTCCCACGGCAATGCTTGCCTACGTGCTGCTTTTGTTGCTTCTCGTCAGAGTCTCCGGTTGCTCCGTGTCTTCCTTCAGTTGCTCCATGATTTCATATCTGCGATGGGCTTGGTGGTCTTTTGCTCAGGTAAGTGCCTTGGGGGTTTCAGATATCTGCTCTTTCTTGATTTTCAAGTTGGTAAAAAAAAAAATAAAAAAAAAATTACAAAGCATGTAATGGTTCCCAGTTCAACCAACAGCATAGAGAGAACAGCCCAGAAACCTCAGACAAATATCCAAAACAGGACATGTACAGCAGACATATTTGTAAGTTGGTTGGGTCAGTGGGAAACCGCTCAAGGCAGAGGAATGAATTTGAGCTGACCACAGGGTACGGATCCAGAGGGAGCTCTGGTTTTGCCTCCCCTACAAACAAAATGCTAAAAATTAAGGAAATCGTAATTTAAAATTAAGCTGAGGTGAAATGGCCTGCCAAAGGCTGGAGTTTGTGGAATATTAGCTTCACATGTCAATAAAGTACTAATAATCACTTAGCTTGTATAATGCTGTTTCAAGAGTAATTTGTTTGTTTACATCCTTAGCAGGATTATATTTGGCTAAAAATGAGATAAATAGGAGGAAAAAACAAACGTGATAATCTTATGAGGTTTTTTCTTTAGGAAAAATGAAAAATACTTAGTGAATAAATTCTGAATGATATGGGCAAAGTGAAAATATACAAAAGGCTGTTGATGGCAGGTTTCTATGGGTTTTGGCTTGGGGTTTTTCTCTGCTTTTTGGCCTCCTAATAAGGCTACAGATTTTTGGGTAGACATTTAATGGTTCAGTGACAATTAAAGTAATTTTGTTTCCCTTTCATAAGTAGTTTGTGGCTTTTTTTTTTAAACTTAGTTCTTCCTGTTTTGGTTTCTTCACTTGGGTTTACTTTGGTAAATATTACTTTCATCCCATTCCTCTGGGAACAGGTTTTTATATTGCTGTGATCATTGTTGGGAGAGCTAATCTCTAGCATAAATGAAGAGAAGTCAAAGAAATGAAAACAAATGATGGCAATGTTCCCAAGAGGCTACGAATTTACTTTTCTAGATTCCCAGCAAGATGCTTTGCCTTTGCGTCTGTGAGCAATTTAACTTGATTTATCCTTCCAGCCGTCAATGAAATATCTATATATTGTATTTCTTCAGCAATGGCTGTGACATCCAGAATTGTAGCCTCTCCACATGCTTTTCATAATGAATACACTTCTGGCAAGTTTACTTGTATCGGAGCTGTTTTGTATCCAGACAGTTTTTCATGGTTTTCTTCCATTTACTTGTCTTGAAGTTGTTATATTTAATAACGTCTTCACATTGGGAAGGAAAACAGGGCAGCAACTAGACATGCAGAAAAATGCTTCTGCTCACAAATGGGATGGAGTTTCGCACCTTTCTGCAGGGTGAGATCTGGAGCTGAGGCAGAGTATTTAGCTTTTGAAGTGTCTGTGAAAAGTTACCTTGAGACAGTAAACTGGATACTCAGTCTACTCCTGACTGAATGCTTTATGGTTTATCAAAACTGTGCTTTTTTTTTCCTCAAGCATCCTATACTGGGGGGTGGAGGGAAGAGATATTAATGCAAAACCCTGCAGGTGTCTGTAGTTTTGGTGTGCGTTAACCTGTTTTTTCAAGATGCAAGTTAAAGTATGTAGCTGTGTAAATGAAATATGTGGATATATGAAAAACCTGTTGGGAACAGAACTGCTGAGTGTCAGCACATGGACCGCTGCAGTCGCTGCATATACCTGACATTGAGAGCAGTAGGTTTAAATTTTTCTAAGCATCCAAATCTCCTGATAACTGATCAGTTAATGCATAGAAAAAGGGTTTTGTTGATGTTCCTGCTGACATCAGCAGAGTCAGGCTTCACCTCTTGGGTCATAAATGCTTAAATTTGGAAAGTAGCAAAGAAAGCGGGAACTTTGGTCTTCGCTTCTCAGCTCTCTGCTATTCTCCTACACCTCTGCAGAGGCACCTGATGCCTTCCCAGACTTCAGTCCTTCCATGCTGACAATATTATTTTTTAGCTAATTTCCAGCCCAAACGCAGCCACAGAAAACATGTAACAGTTGTTCTTTCCCTCCTGTAGCGGTCATTTGCCTGGTGCCTTGGTAGAAGGTGCTCCTGCCCTGCCATCGCTCGCCCAGAGTAAGGCAGATTTCTTCCAGCCTCTCAGGTTAGACACTCATTTTCGCAATTGTCTCTTAGCTTTTCTTTGTACCTACTGCAGTTCATATCTATGGGGATTTTTTTCAGTGATCACAGCAAAACATGATAATTAGATGCAGTTACTGTGCAGGCAGAAGGTAAATTTAAGTCTTTCATGTTTCTGCTTGAGGATCCCCTTTGTTTTAGCATAAGTTAATCCCCAGGTGCCTGATCTCACATTTCTTATTGTCAACCATTTCCCATCGCTATTCATCCTACCCGCCAGGTTATCAGTTTCTGCCATTTAAGCCTCCAAAGTTTGAGCCGGGTTCCAGAGCACGTCAGCGGTGAGGGGGCAGTGGAGGTCATGCAAAGCCTTGATGCCGATGCTGTGCGGCCCCAGAGCTTCTCCTGCAGCACATCCTGGTGTTTCCGTCCCGCGATGCTCCTTCTGATTCCCTTCCACCTCTCACGCACCCCAACACCCCTCTCTAACCCAGCAGCTGCTGGTGTGGCATCCTTCTCAAAAGCTCTTCTGAAGCCCAACTGCATCACACGGACTGTGTTTGCCTACAAATTGCCTAAAAAACCCAGTGTTCTGCCCCGCTTCAGCCACGGGGCTGGGAGCGGCTCCGCTCAGGTTGCTCTCCACCCGTTTCCTGCTGTTTCTCCCTATTAAAGATGTTTGCGTTGCAATTGTATCAAAAGTGTCTGGGTTCGTTTACAAATCATTTCTGATCCATTGTATTTCCATACCCAGGTGTTCAGCAGCATTTACCTTGTGGGAGAAAAATGAAGATCACAACACATCCCCCTTTTCTTCTCTCTCTGTTTACAAAACTGAATAATTTGTCAGTATTTAATTCTGAAAATGATTTTCAAGATATATATCGCAATGTCTTCTGTAGTTGATTTCTTTTGAGTTAGCTTCTGACAAAAAAAAGGTACCGCTTTCTTTGCTGATTCAGCTTTTCTTAATGTGCAGGCTCTGAACACTCCCCCATCTTTGTGAGCTTGTTATTTATCTAGAGAGAAAGCAAGCCTGTCCTTGTGAGTTCTCATTCTGTCCTGAGATGCGCGTTTCAGGCACCTTTTCCACTGAAGAGTCTCCAGTTCTACTCTACATATGAGTTGCTGTGCTGTCGGGCCAGTCTCTATCTTTCTAAATTAATTTTTCCACATTTGCCTGTTTTTCCTTAGCCATCATTGACTTTGAACCAAACCACTTCGGGGTTAATCAATCAACATGATTTGGGTTTTTTTCCTTATATATAACTAGCTCTTCTTTGCAATTGCCAGGATTTATCAAACCTACTCTTAACACAGCATCATCTTTTGTTCGTAATTTCTATATTACGTATTCAGCTAGAGCAGCTCTCCTGTTAAATCGTCTCTGTTGTTGCTTTCATGGCAGAGAGCAATTGTGGTGAGGTTTAAATTCCAGTATTGTCCTCCCGGATACAAGAACCTCCACTGACCCTTCCTCAAACTTCTGCAGTGTCTCCTCCTCAAATACATACAACAAAATACGGCAACTTCAAGGGGCGCTTGTTAGAGGCTACGCTCTTCACCACCTTCCCCCAACTTTGTGAGCAACATAAATTGCTACTGACACTAAATCAAGTCGTAACCGCCCAAAAAGCAGCGGAATGACTTGATGAGGAAGGGAGAAGGAGAGATGAGAGCTGGGACATCCTGGGCAGCCCAGCCCCGTGCCGGGGTGCAGCGGTCTGGCAGGCAAGCTGCAAGCATGGCGTTGCCCTGTGCTTAGATCAGGCTTTACCTGAGGAGGCAAAATGTCTTTTTTATATATTTCTCCTTTTCCTACTTTGAAGAGAAAAGCTTTCCCCTGTCATCACAGGAAAGCAGTGTTTCTGCCTGGAACAAGCACTGCATGAAAAACAAGAATATACTTGACTTTAAAGAGCATTTTTAATAAAGACCTTCTACATCTGAAAAAGCTGTGATTGTAAGCACGGTAGGCTGAGACTTTCAAGGCCTGTGTTTTGTTTGTGTTAAAAATAATTTTCCATAAGATGTGATATTTTTCCTCCTAAAAGGATAAAATATTGATTTAATAACTCAAACATAGTCAACTGGAGGTTGATATGTCTAACCTGCATACATCTTCTTACAAATTGCAACAAAAAGCTGCCGCAAAAGCTGCTAATATTTTCTCAAGAACAATCAGAGTCGCTGTAATGTTACAAAACGGGGGAAATCCTCTTCCCTGCAGCCCCCGCTAGCACTGCTCAGAGCGAAGACTCTGCTCCGAGCGGGGTGAACGGCACACAGAGGTGCAGGGACGATGCCAAAACATGTCCACGGTTAACGGAAACAGATTTGGGTGTTCTGCCTAGGAAGGTCATAAAATAGCGACAACAGAAAGTTTGGAAGAACTCAAGCAATGCTAATGAGCTGGTTTTGACGGCACCATGTGCAACGTTTCTTCTTTCCACTCTGTTGCCATTTAATACTTATAATCCTAAAGGAGATTAAAGGCATTTAATTCATTCATAAGTTTTTGTAAGTGGCCTAAGGTGAAATTCAGGCCTTAATTAAAATGTATTATTTACAGACCGCTGGAGAGCTCTTTCTTCTCTTCCCTTTCGTCACTTAATACCTCCTAGCAGGAGTATCTCTTTGATTTCAGTCCCAGTCCCGCTCAGCCCTAAGAGGCAGGCGGCACGTGATGCTGACATGTGCATCGCAGCGAGGACCAGCGAGAAGTGATGATGGGCAATGACCGGGAGGAAGGCATCTCTCTTCTTGAATTGCACGTGACTGCTTGCTGGAGGGAAACAGCACCAAAATGGTGTTGCTGCATGAAGGGAGGGTCGGTCGGTCAGTACTGGTGGCCGTCCAGGCTGTGTCTGCAGCCGAGGGAACCCCTCCTGCCCACCACCCCTGGCAAACAGCCTTTCTGGGCAGGATGAGCTGCTCTGGAAGGTCCCTCCTGTCTTCCTTGGGCCAGCAAGAAGGCAAAAGGTAGGCTGACTACCCAAACTGCTTCTGTTGGATCTTACTCTTCTTTTTGAGTGTATTGCCGCATCTTTGGAACCTGGCCATCCCTTCATCTCCCACTGAGAAGTAGTGGAGGGGGAAAGATAAAATCCTCAAAAAATATATTCCCTAGGTGGTTTGCTCTGCATTTAATTAGCTTGAAGCGAGTGGTGGGAGCAGTTATTGCTTGTCATCTGCAGCACCAGTCTCCTGGGGTGGGGTCCTGTCTTATGAGAGATCCTTACAGTGTTTAATTCTTGCAAGTTAGAATTCTTCTCCTTTCTCTGTCAGAAAAACCACAGGTTTCATGAGTATTTGGCCTCCTTACAGGAAAGATGAAATAATTTTCACCACTGAAACATCCTCGTTCTTCAAGACCAAATATATAATCACCTGGTAACTCCAAACATGCACAGCTGAATACAGCACAGATAAGGCAGATGATGTAGTCAGTCCATATTTATCCTGGACATTGTTTTTGGAGAACATACCCCCCAGGGCAGTCTGTGTGCTTCACGCTGAGTTGGGGAGTGGCCCAAAAGGAGCCTTCATCTGACATCTGGGAAACATAACTCCCTGCGGTGATGGTGGGGCTGGCACGTTCGCTTCTTTGGGTCGCTGAGTATCTGCATGTTGACTGCAAAAAATGGTACAGAGCAAACCCCCACCCCCTGCTGCTTTACATGGGGGAGGTTTAGATTGAATATTAGGACAAATTTTTTAACCGAAAGGGTTGTCAAGCGTTGGAACAGGCTGCCCAGGGAAGTGGTGGAGTCGCCATCCCTGGAGGTATTTAAAAGGCGGGTAGACGTGGTGCTGAGGGACATGGTTTAGTGGTGTACTTGGCAGTGCTAGGGTGATGGTTGGACTCGATGATCTTAAAGGTCTTATTCCAGTCTGAATGATTCTACGATTCTAAGCAGACATTGTTCTCCACGCTGGCAATCTCCGCATATTATTCTGGCCTTAAAGCAGTCGCTTGTAAGGGATGCTGTAACTTGTCCCAGTGACCTCTGGGGATGGTGGTGCTTCAGGGCTGTGGGTGATGGGGGAGAGGGCTGCCTTGCGTTTTCCTTTGCAAGGCAGCGTGGATGCTCAGCATGTCCAAACCTTCCACTGAGCCGTTCCGCCGACTCTCCTGTGGCTTCCAAGAGGGATCTGTGTACGTGGAGCGTGCCGCCACAGTCCAAGCTGCTATGGGCCCCACGCTGGCGTGTCGGCGAGGCACAGGGAGAGCTGCTGCCTCCTGCAGCCCCCGCAGGGCTTCCACCCTCCCACACCCTGCCGCAGCTCAACGCTGGTGGGCTAAAAGTAAAGTTGATTTCTTTGTATTGGAATCGCTTCGGTGGGTATTGGTTGAGTGAGTAATAAATTGCCGCTGTTGACGAGCAAGGAAAGGTCCCAGCAAAGCAGAACTGACCATCTCTGTGCCTGGCGTTTAGCACTGGTGAAGTGCTGACGGGAGCTTTGGCTTTTCGCAGGGGAGAATTGTGGGTGGCGGATGAACTCTACAGGTAATACCTTTGCCAGTGCCCATTTGCACCAATATTGGCTAATTAAAAATTATTAAATCTTTCAAATCTCTGCCCTCTCTTTATGTTGCTAAAGTCTCTGCAGTTGCTATGAATGAAGAGAGTTTCCTAGCATGTCAACTTTTGAAATTGTTACACCAAAATCTCTGTTGCCCTAGGTTGCTTTGGAAAAGGCAGAGCAGTGTACTGCTTTAGAATGAAAGTATTTGCTTTAGGCAATTTAAAAAAAAAAAATCTATTTTGACTTTTTAATTTAAAATAAAATGCAAGCTACTAAGTTCAGTACTGAAATTAAGGGTATGAATATTCTGCTAGCTGTTTCCATGAAGTGCATGAGCTACTTTTTCTCTGTCAATTCTTTTTTTTTTTCCAAAAAAATTTAAGTGAAACCCCCAAAATACAGTGCAGTAAATAAAACACAAACTGCCTGAATTATAGCCTGCCAAAGGGTCTTCCTCATCCCTTGCACTGGAGAATCATTGCTGATGTTGGAGGGGCTACATGGGGCTCGTGTAAAATGACGGAGGGAGGAGAGGCATGCAATACCAACCAGCTGGCTAACAAGGGTGGCTTGCGTGAGGAATTTCTGTGTCACTGAAAAAAAAATTAAAAATCAGAACTTACACTTTTCCCTTGTGATTTTAAAATTTCACTTTGGAAATGCCATTGGGTAATTTCATGAATCCCCTGTTTCTATTCTTTTCTGCCCGTCAAGTCTCCTGGATAACTGGCATCTTCCTCCCCTGGCAGAGTGTGATCCGCTCGCCGTGCTGAGCCGCTGGGTGCCTGGGACCAGACGAGCTCCCCAGGATGCTCCCGCCTGTTCCCAGCCCCTCCGAGGTCTGGTGCTGGCACAGCTCCCTCTCGAAAAGGGGCAGTGGTGTCATGTTTTCCTTGGGATCTGTTCCAAGGAACTTCAGCTGGGTTTCAACGCCTCCCAACAGTCAGTGATAGGGAGGGGCTCCTTGCATAGATAAATAAAACTTGGGCAAGCAGTTCTCGCATGGGCTTGGTCTGAAGGAGTCCTGCAGCAGGAGCAGTTCAGCAGTGCTGGAGATAACGGAGCAGGCACTACCGCACTCGCCCCCCACAGCCCCGTGCACGGAGGTGGTGGGGCTGCCTGGATGATGTGAGGTGGGGGTAATTCACACGCAGGTCCCTCCATGTACACGGTGCAGGTAAGGACATGCTTGGCATGGGGTGAAGCTGGCGTCTGTCACAGCGTTAATGCAAATGTAAGTTTTTAACTGCTGAGTTGGTGTGGACATTGGGTGTCATTCATATGTCTGATTTACAGCAACACATTTACCGAATTGTGGGTAGGAACATATCAAAAAATAAAAAAGTGAGCACCTGCACCACTCTTGAGCCTGTAGGCTTCATGGGTTTCATGGCGCGACACCAGAGCCATGCAGTGAAAGAGCAAGTCGTCTGGGGACCCGCGTTATCTGGGAGCATGGCCTCGGCTCTTTCCAAAAATACCTATTGCTCAGAAAGCTTTCAGAGCCTGCCCTTAAGGCTATCCACTACAGAACATTTCCATTAAAAGAAGGGGTTGCTCTTTACAGCAGGGTCTGCAGCCTTGGCTGTGCCCTGCCACGCTTATCACGGGGGTCGCCCGCGCCGTGAGCGTGGTGTTGTGCGCTTGTTGTTCTCCAAAGTGAAGATCAGGAAGAGAAAAAGCAACTTTATCCTCTCCACTTTGCTGGTCTCATTAAATATTCTGTGCTTGTCCTCTGTTAGGAGAAAAGTTTTGCCACCAGAGAGATACTCGGGAAAAACAAAACAAAAAAGCCATAAGATTGTTTACTTTATATGCTGGGAATTATAATACAAATTATGCAGAATGCCAAAAGTAAGCTGAAACGCGTTCAGGAGAAGGAATTGCGGGTTTACATCCCAGCGCTGATTTATTCATCCCAGCGCCGGTGGCTGCCACCACTGTCATCACAAATCCAGATTGTTCTGTCGAGGCAGGATTCCACCGCTCTTCCTGAAGCCGGTCTCACGTCTGTTCCTCGGGGCTTTGGGTAGGAATTCTTATTGCACAAAAAACATGTTTCTAGATTTCTAGCCATGTTTCTGGATGTCTTTAATCTTGGTTGTTAGGCTTTAACTATGAGAAGACAGAATTTTATTTCCCTCGGTGGAGTTGTCAGCTGTTTCTTGGGCTATATAAGTAGCTTGTGATTATCTTTCTGTGATAAAACCTTCATGGTGATAAAACCATTGTGTTTTCCAACTGGTACTTGGTAGCGTTAGACAGAATAAGGAAGAGGTGGGGTTACTGGTGCTTTCTTTAATATATTTATTTTGAAACAGCAGACAAGATGATAAGTTTTATTCCACCAGTCTGTCCATAATACTCCAGAAGACAAGACTTTATATTTTGAATCTCACTTATTTTCTCTCAGTGGCTCTTTGACATGTATTTAGCAGACTGCCTCCTGGCAATAGGACCCGTACCTTAAGGAAGAGGCAAAAATCAATGTATTCCTTTACTGGGGCATGTTGTGGGATTGGCCCTGGAGCGGGCGGGCAGGCACTGGGGCACCAAGGTCCCTGCTCCCATACGAACATCCCCAAGGGCTACCGCAGGAACCTGCTGCAGGAAGCCCAACAAAAAGCTGATTTTGGTCCAAGCGTATCATAAACACTGCTTTTTAGTCCAGCCAGCTCCAATCTGATTCCCAATTAAATGAAAGAGAGCCAAGCGAAGCAATACAAACTGGAGAACCAATTGTGGCTGATGACCTTGATAATTTCAGTCACACCGATGCAAACCCATGGTAAAGCCCATGGTTCAGTGGCTGGTAGTAACTCAGATCCTTCTGACAGTAATGACAGAAGCAGATGGTTTTGCACATGGGTTTTATTTCTATTTCTATAAACAAACATTTATTCTGACTGCTATGCTAAACATATATACTTTATTAAATGGTCTTAGCTGCTACTGTGAGTAATGGTAATTACCCAAACCATGTGTTGGGTTTATAACTAGAGTCTGACACCTACTTTACAGCAAATGAGTATATGATATATATATATATATGAATATAGTGACATCACTCCAAAACTTAAAAAAAAAAATAATTAATTGAGCCACCTTTAGTTGATGTTCCACAGCCAGAATAATTTCTAAAGCAATCTTCATGGCTGTCTTGCACGCTGCTAAGGGTAGTCTAATATGAAATATGCAATAGCTCTAGTTCTTCCTTGTACTTCCGACACAATGCTTTTAATAAGAAAATATACAGTATACCTTCACACCACATTCCTGTACCTTCCCAGCAATTCAAGGAAACGTTCCCAGGTTTTAATTAAACAAGATTCTCTTCTCTTCCATCTGGCCACAGAAAATCAGCGAACTGGGGATTGGGAGGGAGAGCAAGCACTTGAATGCGTATGTTAAGCCTGAAGGACTGGTGTAGCCTCAAAGCACTGCATGAGCAGGGCCTGGAAAAAAGGAAAACCTCAAGTAACAGGGACAGGTCTCCTTAGCTTATGTTGTTAACCAGAGTGAGCGTGCTTGGTCCTGGCGCAGGGAGCAGACGAAAATGTGGAGCAGCAAACATCCACCACCTGAGCGACCTCTTTGCTAAGCAAATGGCTGGAGGCAGTTAAGCATTTCCAAAGTTTTTAAGAAATAGTTTGTTTCCCTGCGCTGCTGCTTTTATCATAGAATCATGGAATGGTTTGAGTTGGAAGGGACCTGAAAGATCATCTAGTTCCTACCTCCCTGCCATGGGCAGGGACACCTCCCACTAGACCAGGTTGCTCCAAGCCCCGTCCAGCCTGGCCTTGAACACCTCCA
>VYXH01012609.1:0-56943 GCA_013397275.1 Burhinus bistriatus | reverse complement strand
GGCAATTTCTTATCCACTGAGTTATCCATACATCAAATCCATGTCTCTCCAATTTAGAGACAAGGATGTTGTGTGAGCGTGTCAAATGCTTTGCACAAGTGTAGGTAGATGATGTCAGTTGCTCTTCCCTTATCCACCAGTGCTTTAATCCCATTGTAGAAGGCCACCAAATTTGTCAGGTATGATTTGCCCCTCGTGAAGCCATGTTGGTTGCCACCAATCACCTCCTTATTTTCTATGCACCTCAGCATGGTTTCCAGGAGGATCTGCTCCACGATCTTGCCAGGCACAGAGGTGAGATTGACTGGCCTGTAGTTCCCTGGGTCTTCTTTTTTTCCCTTTTTAAAAATGGGGATTATGTTTCCCCTTTTCCAGTCAGTGGGAACTTCACCAGACTGCCTGACTTCTCAAATATGATGGATAGTGGCTTGGCAACTTCATCCACCAGTTCCCTCAGGACCCTTTTCCCTCTCTGGAGGCCAAGTCAGTGGTTCAGTTTGCGGGAGGGCCAGGGTCTTTGGACACGCTGCCCCTTGAGCCTTTGGAAGTAGAGACTCCCCATTTTTCCATGCGGCCATTGGGCTGCACACCAATGTTTTGCCCAGGCATACCTCAGTTTTCCAAGTTTTTCTCTGGGCTGACTTTTTTGTCTTTAAGCAAATCGTTTCTCAAATCAGCATGTCACTTGGTAGCGGAGTTACCAGAGGACCCCGTAACACACAGTGCAGCCCCAGGTGATGAGCTGGCTGAGCCCTACCTGTGGAAATACATAACCCAGATGAACACGGGATGCTGGAAGGCCAGGCAGGCAGGGCTCCAACCGTGGGCCCTCAGACCCTAAATTAGCTCATCTGCCCTCAGCAGATAGCAGCGGTGTTGCTTGCTGTTGGAGAAAGCCTGTGCTGGGCTCTGCGCCTTCCCCCGGGCGCTCGCTGGCACGGCCGCTGTGATGAAACACGTACAGCCAAAGCTCCTGTCCTCCAAAACGGCAAATATAAAAAACATTTAGCTGGTGGCCTAGTCCCCCGCCGAGCTCAGGCTAGTGTAAAACCATTTTGCAATCCAGCACGAGCCCCACCTGCAATGCATCAGCTTGTGGGTACAACCTTGTCAAAGCAATACGCTTGAAAATGAATGCTAACAAATTGGAAATCATACTGCTTTATGGAGACTAGCAGAAAAATGGATATTACCTCTGCCATCTCCGCCGCTTCCTCCTCCCCTCAGAACGCTCCTAGGCTAGCTGCAGCAGTGCATTAAAAATAGCAGAAACAACATCGGGAAGCGAGAGCGTGAGCCCCGCTGCTCCCAACCCTCAGCAGGAGTGGGGCGTGCAGTGACACCTTTTTGGCCACGTCATTCAGTCACCATTGCCCATGCTGCCCTGAGTGCTGCAGAGCTGAAGTACTCCCACCAAATGTATAATTCAGTTTAAAGGCTGGACCTGAAATGTTTATTGGTGTTGGACAAGCTGCTGGTGGGCAACTGGAAGCTGGTGGGTACCTGTGTGTGCTCAGGGCAGGATCTCACCATACAAAAACATCTGGTCAGTCCATCATAATCCATCACAAGTTCCCATTCTTCCACAGCTCATCTGAAATCTGTCACCATGCAGGAAAGTGCAACAGCATTTATCAACAAGCCAAAATAACAGTAAGAGTCGTAAATAGGTCCGAGCAGAGTGTTTGTAGTCAGAGAACAGCACTTTGCACAAATCCTGCTGGGATTGGATTATCCTTGACTTGACTTTCCTGATCTTTTGGTATGCTGCTCAATAGACGTCCTTCTAAACTCCAGCTCTTATTTTTTCACTTTAATTCCTGAACTTGATTATCCACTCTCCCCTGTGTTTAAGCCAGTTTTGGTTCACTTACTTCACACTTATCTTTTTCAAAAAGTGTCTCTGTTTACAGTTTAGCTCATTTAACTTTTGTTTTCCCCTCTCTCTCACTGCAATTATGTGTTATAACTGATAATTTATGCTTGGGGGATAAAAAAAGGGATACTTAGTTCTAAACTGCCTAGATATTTAGCAAAGCCAGCTCCTTCCAGAGTGCTCTCCACTGCTGGTAAATCTCTTGCAAATCCTGCAGATGTCCCTCGGCTGGGTTGATATCTGCAGCCCAGATATGCGGCATCCTTTCCTATAAAAATAATAATATTTTTCAATTATATCTGGGCTTCATTTAGAAGCCATACCAAGGTGACAGTAGTGCAAAGGCATGCCCAGGCCTACAGGTCTGTCTCCATTGCTGCACTCTACTGACGGCAGCAAATCACAGAATCACAGAATGGTTTGGGTTGGAAGGGACCATAAAGATCATCTAGTTCCAACCCCCTGCCCTGAGCAGGGACACCTCCCACTAGACCAGGTTGCTCCAAGCCTCATCCAACCTGGCCTTGAACGCTTTGAAGGAGCGGGCATCCATCTCACCTTATTGCTGGTAACCTGAAGGAGCTGCTTTCTCCGTCGCTCCAAGTTAGTCCCACATCCCAGATATCACTCCTTATTGCAGTATGTCCGGTTTGGTTTTCCTACTTAATAATTTTCAAAAACATAGGCACTGAGTTGCATTTGCAACCAAAATATTTCTAGCATGAAAGAGTTCGGTATCTTTAGAAAAGCAAGGCAGTGCAGGGCACGAGGACACGGTTGCGCCTGGTGGCGCAGGGCTGGCCGTGGAGAGCCAGGAGCCGGGCTTTGACGGCTGCTCCGGGTCACAGCATGCGACGGCACCACAAAGGTGGGGCTGCCTGTCCCTGGGGTCACACGCGCTTTTACTTAATTTCTCTTCCATGATGCGCTGGAAAAATATTTTCCTCCAGTAGCTGAAGGCAAGCTCTGCTGGAGGAGGCTGGAGCAGGGCAGGCTGCCTTCTGCTGGGGGGGTCACCCTGGCTCGCTGCCCACCCGCCGTGCCCACGTTGCCCTCTCTGCACACACGCAGCTCCAGCTCAGCTCCAAGCTCATCGCCTGTTTCATGACCGTCCTACAAATGTCTTCAGTAGCCTTCAAAGCTGCAACCTGGGCAACTTGGGGTTTGGTTTCCCTCTCTTGGTTACAGTGGGGGGAACTGAGTCGTTCTCGTGAGTCACAGAGCTGCTGCTGTGTGGAGAGGAGAAGCACGGTTTTGACGGCAGTGCTGGTGTAAGTGACTTTAAATTCTCTTTTCCGACAACTGTTACACACACAGAACTTTTGGACTTAGCTCTTTGCAAACACATGTATAGAGGAATTCACTCAAATATTCTCAGAGCAAATAAGAGAGGGAAAGAATGTGGTCAGAGCACATTACTTGTAAACATTATGGGTGTGTTTGCCAAATGTTTATGGATTTTTTTCATTCAATCCCCAGTGATGCTTGCTACATGTGGCTTTTTAGAGATGGAGGCAAAGCGAGCTCCCTGTTGCATAGGTTGAAATACACCACAAGACTGCAACATCAAACCTTGGACATGGAGAAATGTCCCAGCCACGTCAGTGCGGGGTATTGCGTTGCTGCCTTGCATTTGTGGCTTGCTGCACTTGTCCCCATCCCGCTGTCTGTCACCTGTGTGGGCACAGACACGCTGGGAGGCAGCGGGTACCTGCCCCATGTGTGCAGGGCGCCAGGCGTCCCCGAGCTGCAGCCACCGTGAGCAGCTGACGGTCACGAGCACTGCATTACATGCAGAAGGTCTTTTGCAAAGGAAACTGTGAAAAGTCCCCAGAAAACAGGGATAAGAAAGCAGCTGATTGGTTTAGGGTAAATATAAGTTTCTTGTCTACTGGGTTCATTAAACAGCCCAGTGTACTTGTACGTATGTATAATCAACCATTTGCAACAACTCCTCATTCCTTTTATCTTCTGATAAAAAGGGGAACCATTCAATTAGCAAACAGAGGCTTTAAAAGGGTGATTAAACACAGCTCAGGAAATAATAAGCCCATTTAATGAGCAAGGTCTTTTTAGACTTCCCATTTAAACTACTTTTATTCTTTGGGAGAAAGAGAGAGAGTTCTCACCAAAAAAACTGCTCCCCGCCGTGTTGACTTGGAGAATTCTGTGTTCCCCACGTGCATGCCGGGTGGGAAGTTTTGGCCACCCAGCCTCATCCCATTTCCCTGGGCAATGTGCCGGTGCTCCAGGAGAGCCGCCGAGGGCAGCATCCCCTTTGCCGCAGTGCTGGGGATGTTTTACTGCAATCTGCCATGTAGAGGAGGGATCTTCAGTCTCCCCTGCTACTGCCTGAGCACGTCCCTCGCATTGTTGTAGTTAACATATGCCTGAAGATCCTCGGAAATGGTGTGCTGAGAACAATTAATTACCTTTGTGAACATAACTGTAGTAGATTTCACATCTCTGGCAAGCAAGGGAGAACTGTTTCTTCAGAAGGCATGGACTAAATGTGGCGTCGGGATATCCTCCTCCTGCCCTTTCTTCCGTGGGCGCTCCGAGGAGCTCCACTCACCAACAAAACCCTGCCACCTCCCCCAGCGGCACGTCTCCAGCGCCTCTGGGACACTGGCAGTCACCAATTCTGGTGGGGTTTTGGGCTGCCTGGCTTGGAAATAGTTAAATGCCAAACCAAAGGATGCTCAGGGAGAAGTTTACAGCTGTTTTAGGAGGACATTGGAGGTACAAGGCAAATTAGATTTTGGGTTTAGACTCCTTTCCTGGAGCGCTTTCAGAGCTATTTTTTTGACTTGATGATCTTAAAGGTCCTATCCAACCTAAATGATTCTATGATTTTTTTTCTGGCTGATGCTGGGAGGGTGAGCACACAGCTGCTTCTACAGCACTGTCCCAGAAAAGTGACACCTCATTTATTCCTGAAAAGAAATAGCCGCCGTTACGATCAATTAACCAGGGAGGTAAAGCGCGGAACGATGGAGACGTGCCGCTTCCTGCAGCTGCTGCCTGTGGTCCTCTCCACACTCGCTCAGGGTGGGAAAGTGCCAACTTTCCAGAAAAAACTCCCTGGTTTTAAGATGCTACTGCTCATTTCAATTGAACTGTGGTTTCCAGTTCAAAATTTCAGCTTCCATGTTCCTAACCCAGCGAACGGGTGAGCCAAGACCCTACTCTCTGCACACAACCATCGCTTGTTATCCTCTCTCATCTACTTGAATTATTATCTTTTCTTTTTTCTATCCTAGCACAAATGGAAAGTCTCCTTGATGCAGGTTCATCTCTTGGCCTCCCCCGTCTTCCCATGCAGGTTGGTGCCACGAACTCCTGCAGTGCCAGGCAGGAGAAGCATCCCTGTGGACCAGGCAAGGGTTTCCCAACACTTCGGTTGTTAAAATTTGCATCACTGTCCTCTAATGCCCATGTTTACTGACATCATGTCACTTAGCAAAGCAAAAACTCCGTTACCATCCGCGTTGCTCCTATCAGATGTGCTCCTTCCCAGCTGCGCTGGCTCCCCAGAGTCTTTTACTCCTGTGATAATTTTGTCAAATTGATGCTTACATCTCTCTGCAATCCTTGTAAGTGTATATTAAGTGAAACTGTTTGCCCTGCATCACTCCTCCGTAACCTTTTGTCGAAACTCTTGACATTCCTCCTAATGTGCTTTTAATTTGCCTTTAACACTGGCAGTGTCTCAGCCGGAGGCAATGCCCTGTGCTGGATGGGGCCGGCAGCACCGCTGCTCCTTCCCATTCGGATTTGCAGATTCCGACTTCTCTCTGGTGCCCAACCTCCCTCTTTTTTTCTTGGTCAGCTTTGCTGCAATAATTTAAAAACATCAAAACCTGATAGCAGAGATGTTTGAAACCATGCCATTTGGGTTGAAATGGGAGATTGCAAGAAGGGCGAGGCAGAGCAGCTCCGCAAAACCTGGGGCGGGGTGCTCTGCTCTCCTTGACTGAAAATCCCCCTCTAGGACACCAAATTTTATGGCAGGCTTTGGAACCCCACCAAATCCAAGCCTAAAGTCAGCCCTTTCCAGATGTGGATGAAAGGTACATTCAAAATCTAAATTTTGGCTGGCGATAGCCCCGAGCCCCCTTCTCTCCAAGCGTTCCTGCCGCCTTTCTGCATCCCGCAGCCGCGGCCGTGGTGGGGATAAAGCGGCACAACCTGCTCTCCTGGTGGGCACCCGTGTAGGCAGGCAGGCAGCTTCATCAGATGACACTTTTGTACATGGCATTTTAGGCTAAAACTGCATTAACAACGAGTTTACTGTTTAGGAACAGAAGAAATATTACTCTATTATTATTCATTTATGTAATATATACACTTAACTATGTATATAGAAATTGTACAATTATCCAGTCCTCAATTAACTTGGATGCTAATTCAACAAGTTTGTGCACAGGCATTAATCTTTCTAATAACCTTCAGATGAAATATTTAAACTAGGATTGTAATGGACTCTCCTGGTTTGTTTTTTTTTTTTCCCTCCTGCTCTGGTTCTGGTCCTTGCCCTGCGAAAACCAAAGCACAAGGGCAGCGGTGGCGGCCGCTTGGCTCGCAGGCAGTAGCCCATACCTCGTGACAGGCCTTGGTGAAAAGCGGTGGCTTGGAGAAATCTTTCTCTGTAGCTGGTGGAAAGTGCAGAGTCTGTGACCCCGTGCATGCTCAGCGCAGTGCAGTCTAATGCGACGCGAGTGGTATGAGCAGGACATCGGTATCCTGATGCCAGGAGAGGGACTCGCTCCTCCACCCTGCAACAGAAACCAGGAGGCAGGGATTGAGTGAGCCCCGGGCTTGGGAGGTTTGAGAATTGGTTTGCAACATCCAGCCTGTAGTCACTGTCCTGCAGAAACCAGGTCAAAGAAAATTGGATTTTGTTATCGCTAAAAATTCTCATTTTTGCAAAGTGTCACTGCAAAAAAATTTTTTTCTTAGTAGGAGAAAATATTTTTCCCTGATTGACTGTGTGGCTAAGCCAAGTCCAGAAAGGGTAACAGATTATGCTTTATGGAAGTAATTTCCTTAATCTTGTGGGCTGCTTGAAGGCTTTAATCTCAGTTGTAAGGATCACAGAAAGATATTTTATTACCGCTGGTATTGCTGATCTGGTTAGGCTTAAAGACTTCTTAATAGAAATCCTGTATGCCCTTTTCCTGAAGATCACATCTTCCTTATTAATCTTTTAATGTAGTTCAATGAGAAAAGAGAACAAGACTAGGTGCTTTTTTTGTATCAGAATACTGGAGCGTATTTGGGAGTAATTTGGTTGTTCTTTCCATTTACTGGCCAGCAAAGTTCTCTAGAGCATCACCTGAGGGCAGATGGCCGTGTATGGGTTCTTTACTCTGCTCTGTTTCTCGTGACCACCCGTGAAGCCCCATCGGTTTTCCAGGACATGTAATTATGAAACCCCTGTTTCAGTTCCCGGTAGCCGGAGGGCTCGCTCACCAGCCTGGCTTCCAGCTCCCCTAGCAGAAGTGGTGGTTGATGCTCCACAGCTAAGAAGCCCATGTTCACCTCTTTGATGGTGGTGGTAGGCATTTTGGTTCAATGACAGTGAACACTGAAGAAAAAGCCTTCAATCACCTTCCAGTTCCCATGGGAAACGAAAAATTAAAACACAACCCTGCCCCCGACAGAAAGGTCCCTACGCAAGTTGCAGTATACCCAAAGTGAACAGGATATAGAACGATGAAGGACTCCCAGGAGACAGAGAGCTGTGTCCGCTGGGGTCAAAGCCAGGTCCATCCCAAAGGAGCGCATTGCCAGGACTCAAAGCTCACAGGCAGCGGCTCATCCCTTGCCTTCGGCAAAACCAGCAGAAAAGGGCCAAGTGAGGATGACAAACCTTCATGTGTCTCTGAAGAGTCGGCAAGCAGCCTGGCAGCAAGCCAGCATAGCTCAGAGCAGGAGATGAATGACTGCAAGGTCTCTCCTCTCCGTAGTTCAGCAGATTGTTCAACTGATCACAGGAATGACCGGTCTAAGCGGGCAAGGCAGGATTCTGCCTTTCTTTTCCAGTTCCCGGCGGGCACAGGGTGGTTTCAGGCACCACGCTCACACCCTGTGCCGTGCCCCTGCCCCCTCCAGCAGCTCCCCTGGGCTTGGCTCGCCCGTGCCTCTGGTAAGGAGGGGGAAAGGGGCCTGAAATTCCTGCGTAGGCTCCCATTTCATGCAGGGAGGCATTAGGGATGTCCGCAGTGGAATGAAATGTTTTTTAATGTGATTGGTGAGCTCTGAAACACGCACCACTTGATCCGCTCCTTGGGGAGACGGCTAAATATGCCTTGAAAGGATTAGCTTCTCCATACCAAATCTGCTTACATTTAACCTGAAAGAAGCTCTGTGAAAGCATTCTATGTCAGGATTTTATTTCTCCTGTCATGGAAGCTGGCGTATAATAACATCGCCTGCAAATATTGGGGCAGGGGGGGAAGGAAAATGCGAAGAGGCAGATCAGACGAGGGTTGGGATGACTTAAGAAGTAGGAAAAGTTTTAAAAGAGTTTTTTTAAAAACTCTTTTGCAAACACACATGTGGCTGTGCATGCCACTTACATGGCATAACACGTTTTTAATCTAACAACAAATGTCTTAAGGGGTAAAGCTGTTTCAGTAGTGATCAGCCTCGCTGATGTGACGCTGGTCTGGGACGGTGCGGGAAATCCTCGTGCAATGATGCTCCCGGTGCCCGGCGGATGACGCGCACGGCACAGCAGAGAGCGGCTGAGGCTGGGGAGGTGTTGCAGCACGTCCCCGCAGACACAGCGAGCGCAGGATCAGCCCGGCAGAGCGCCGTGCAGCAGCGGCCGGGCAGCGTGCTCAGCCATGGGGGACGGAGGTCCTCACCGCTTGCGCTGCTGCTGGCGGGAGCGGCGGAGACCGTGGCAGCCAGCTGGAAGCGCTGCTCAGGTGGTGTTAAACACACTTACCCCGGTTCGTTGTAAATCTGGACCACAGCACAGTTCAAACGAGGTGGTTGCAATGTAGCAGGACTGTACCAAACTGATGGGAGAAGGATTCGCTGTAAACCACACCTGCAGCAGTGTCCTCACACCTAGCAGCAGCACTTTACGGTGCTTTCTGGCATTGACCCGTTCACCGTGCGCCTTTACCGCAAGGGGGTAGGACGCTGCCTGGAAATGTGCGGAAAACAGTCTGATCTGGGTAAATATTTCCTGTTGCTAAATGCAGTGAGGTGATTAAATATGCCTTTACAGACACGCACTTAACACGCATTCAGTAATAATGCACGCTAATCTCAAATGATTAAATTGATGTAAATCTAAATCTAGTTAGTATAGGTCTTCTTACTGACAAATTGAGTGTTTAACCGCTCATACTATTTCTATGCATATTTCTCCTGCAAGCAGCCCCTATTTCAGAGGGTGCTGAGCCCTGCACCCCCTGGCCGGACCACCCCAGCCACCCCAAATCCAGCTGGGGCCGAGCGTGGGGGCAGTGGGACACCCTCTCTCCCGGAGCCCCTGGATGCCCCACGCTGCTTTCACATCCCTGCGCTGACACAGAGAGGCTGCAGCTCTGCCGCTGCTCGAAGAGGTTTTTTATTTCCAAGCAAAAATAATTTTGTTTTTTAAAAAAGCACACCGAAATGTAGTGAAGCAGCAGAGGAAAGTATGGATTGCAGAAAAGTTTGTTTTCAATAATTGCACTTGAAAAGGGAATTAGATAATGATCGTGGAGTCTTGCAATAGGAAGCACTGGGAGGCACCTCCTGGCCATCCCAATAGCTGCCACAGGATGAGGCAAATCTGGATCATCCAGCAGAATGATCTACAAGGGTGAAAAGGGCTAAGAAGTTCACAGAATCATAGAACCACAGAGTGGTTTGGATTGGAAGGGACCTTTAAAGGCCGTCTGGCTGAACCCCCTGCCATGAGCAAGGCCATCTTCAACTAGACCAGGTTGCTCAGAGCCCAGTCCAACCTGACCTGGAATGTTTCCAGGGATGGGGCATCCACCACCTCTCTGGGCAACCTGGACCAGTGTTTAGATTCATAGAATTGTCTAGGTTGGAAGAGACCTTTAAGATCATCAAGTCCAACCATCAACCTAATACTGCCAAAGCCACCACCAAACTATGTCCCTCAGCACCACGTCTGAACAACCCCAGTTCCCTCAGCCACTTCTTAGAAGACTTGTGCTCCAGACCCCTCACCTAGATTAATATTTAAATTAATTACATATTAATAATTAGCCCTTGTCTTGGGAGAAAGCAAGAGGCCTTGACCTCAGACGTATAGTGACTATTTTTGGAGCATGACCGTGTTTCACCCACTGGGCACCCAGGCCCATCCTGGCGCAGCACCAGCAGTGCCCCCGTGCCGCAGTGCTGCTCCGTGCCCTGCGCCGTGCTTGTGGGGACGGTGGGGAAAAGGCGAAGGGAGCACAAGCGGGAGTGCAGTGGATGAGCATCCCCGTGGGCTGGCAGCCCGTGCCTCCGGCAGCCCGTGCTCTGCCGCGTCCCCACGCTGCTGTGGCTGGGGCAGCGGGGGACCGGGCGTCTCCTCCCCGCTGGCTCAGGGTCTGCTGAGCACCGGGCGTGAATCACCGAGATGCATTGCTGCACGAAAAGCAAATTGCAGAAGCTACAGGGGGAATAAATCTTTCGAATCGGTCAATTTATCAGTGGATTCACGGTTCCTAATTCAAAACAAGTGAAGTAATTATTGAAAGAAAGTCATTAATTGAAGTAAAGCTCTTTATTGAATATGAATACTGCGGCGTTCTTGCAGACACTTGGGGGTTTATTGCATTGTGGGTGAAATGAAGGAAATTATGGTGTTTGCAAAGCGAGGTCATTGGAAAGAGTCAATGCTGGGGACGGCGCCGTCCTCACCCCGCGGGATATGGGGACTCGAGGGAGATGGGCTGGTGTGGGTCTGCAGGATGAGCTGCGGGAGGGGCAGCTTGCTCGTAGCGCTGCTTGGTGGGATCCCTGCTGTGTCCTGCCCTGCCTTCCTCCCAGCATGGGGCTTTTCCAGCAGGTTGCTTCTGCTGTGGGATGCATTTCTTATATTTGAGTAGAAAATATTTTATACTTTAGTATTCTGCTGTTAGAGTTCACTGCAAAGCTCACTTGGAGAGACTGTTGAGATACCCTGCAGCCTCAGAATGGGAAATGGAGAGGGGAGATGCTGTGTCCAGGGGTGCTTCTCCCAGCTGGCCAGGCTCACGTGGAGGCTGCTGGGCTGAGCTGGCCTCTGAGCTTGCAGTAATGCTGGGGGAACTGGGAAGCTTCACATGAAAAGCAGTACATATTTGCCACCACGGTCTTTACCTGGATATGGTTTAGAAGTGGTTTTGTCAGGTTAGGTTGATGGTTGGACTTGATGATCTTGAAGGTCCCTTCCAACCTTAACGATTCTATGATTCTATGATGATTAATCAAAATGTCTTTGCAGCATGACCTAGGGGTCACTAAACTGTGCAAATCCAGCAGGTTGTCTCGTTCAGTGGATGATGAGCTCTCACTTCAGCATGCAGAGTCCCAGCATTTGCCCTGGCTCAGTCCTTGCAGGTCTGGATGGTGCCTTAGGACCCCCCTCCGGTGGCAAGGGAGCTGAGCCTGTTCCATGCTGTGGTCACTGAGAGGTGCCACGGATCCCTGGCAGATGCGTGACCATGGTCCCACCTGTAGCTGCCACCTGTGTCCGTGTGGTGGCTTGTGGCAAGAAGGTCTCGACCTAACCTGATGTTTGCTAGGCCTCAGAAGGATGTAAGTGATCTGTTCTCCCCACGACCCACACATCCAAAAATAGAGGTTTGAGGGAGTGTTTTGAGAGAGAAAGTAATTTTCTACTATGTGAATAAAAGAAATTAGAAGATGAAACAGCCTATTCTCTTATTCTAGCTTTATTTATCTAGGGTCTTCTGCTGCTGTTCTTTGTTATTGAGTCTCAGTTTATGCTCTAATTATCAGCTCCGACTGGCTCCTATCCCATTTTGTTTCAGCTGATGGAAAGCATCGAGTCAACCCGATGTCTATTAAGTCTCTCCTTGCTCCAGCCTCAACAACTGAAAAGGCTGGGATGTGCCTGAAGCCAAGGCGAGCTTGGTGCAAAGTGGTCCCTGGCTGCGGCAAGGTTCCCCACGGCTCTGGGGAAAATTCTTGTGCAGTTTTGGTCCTAAAGTCCCTGTTCACCTGGGGATCAGTTGGATATTTGCTCAGCGGCAGAAATGAAAAGAGGCGGTCTTTGAAGGCTGGTCAAGAGGAACAGGGAAATCGAAGTGTAACAATGCCTTTTGGGTAGTGGTGCGTTCCTCTCGGTCTTTGTTATTAACTGGTGACTTTCTGACAACTTTAACAGTCATAGGAGTACCTACTCACTCATAAATGGCAGATGGAGAGGGTTGCTAGTTGACTTTTCTTGTGAGGTACAGATTTTTGTCGTATTTTGACAGAGTGTACGTGATTGAAAGCCCCCAATTACCCTATTGCAAAGGCGGCAGCTACGTGTGCTGTTCTGTGGATAGTACATGAGCACGTATTTGTAATTCATCAGTATTGCATCCAATATGCGGCGGCGTTTCAGTTTTGCTGAAAAGAAGCCCAGAAAGGAACAGCCATTTCAGCAGCAATGTTGGCTTGCCTGCGCGTCCGTACGGACCCGCGCACACAGAGCACAGCCGAGCTCCGCGTTAAGCGACTCGCTCAGGAGGACAATTTGCTCAGGATGGTTTTAAAACATGAAGAAATCAATAACAAACTAAACAGGCAACCCAAACAACCAGTCCCAGAACAAAGCAGCAGGAAAAGGCTAGCGTTACGAGCACGTTGCTTGAGATCTGGCTCTGAGACGAAGCAGAGTTTTATTTTCGAAGGGTGCTGAATTAGGAGGCACAGAAAAATCACTCAGTTCCTCAGTTTGCTGTTCCGAGTAGTACCGGTACTGTATTTCATCTGCTCTTTCAATAGTGTGTCTTTATGTTGTTTTCAAAGCTCTAACTACCTCTCCTTGGAATCACTAATATTAATTGATTTCCAAGACTGAAAAGTTACAGAAAACATAAAGCAGACTGGCAGTTTATTGTAAAAATATATTTCACCTGTGATCAAAAGATTGATCCAAGGACACTTGTAGCAGGGGAACTGCCTGCCCGCCCCCTGTTATTACAGTAATCTGTTCCAAAAATGTGTAATCAAGAATGACAACAGGAAACAAATGAATAGGGCTGGTAATGGCATGGGCAGCAGCAGAGCTGATTAACATATATATTCCATAGCTTCCAAGCACAATACTTTATCTGGAATGCAGGCTGGAGAAATTAAATCATTTATTTCTATGACTGTAATAGATAGAAAAAATACATCATAAGCAAAATGAAACAAACATTACAACATAACTTAATGATTTTTTAAGTAACTCTAATTCATGTGTTAGCAGTTTGTAGCATGGTCACTAATTTCTATTTCACATTACTTTGCCTGAAAGAGAATAATTTTCAAAGGAATGGATAAAGAAGTGTGTGGCAGGATTTTGCCTGGCACCCTGAAGGACAGCATGCCCCCTTCCTGCAGCTATCCCAAGCATGTGTCTTCTCCAGTAAACTCACCTCGTGGTGTATATCACCTGCCAAATTGCCAAATAAAAGTAAGCGGTCACTGACACCATCACTGTTTGGCCACCTCCATGGTAAATTTTAGCCATTATTTGTGCAAGGCTCTCTTTGCTCTTCACGTGGGTCACTGCTGAGCCATGTCTTCTCTCCTTTTTTATTAAAACGTTTGTGGAGATATTTCAAAAGAACAATAGGATTGCATAGAATTGCATTGACTGTTTCAGCTCCGTTCTGGCCCGTTTTAAAGCCATCTTCTGCTCGTTTGTTTACATGAATGCACACCATACTCAAGCTCCAGTCCATTGACCCCAGCCTTGTAAGATGCGTTTCCGACTGGTAGAGAAGTGTGCGCATTGTTACCACTTTGTACCGTAGCAAGTTAATCAATATGAGGACTCAGCCATTGCTTGATCTGCCTACAGGGGCCAAACCCACCCTGGGTTTCCAGCTCCTGCCACCCCCAGAGTACAGGCACTGCTTTTCTGGGTAATGGCCCATATTTGTACGTTATTCTGTCTATCTCTTCTGATCATCAGTTTGGGTGTTGTGGAGAAAAACCTCTTAGTTAGGATTAGTTCTTACAGACCCAAATAATTAATCATTGAATTTTACCATGCTGAATGAGGGTCTATCTTCCTTATTTGCTTTAACATAACGTAGCATGTTTGGATATTTTCATTGCTAGGAGGAGTGCTGACTTTTATTTATTTTATTTATTTATTTAATCCTGTGGAACCCATGACCTCATTGTTATCCTGCTCCAAAGCACCTGACCACGGGACCTGGCCATGCACATACCCGGGGGACAGGAGGTATGCTGGAGGTGGAGGCACAAGCCCTGGCACCGTCACCCATGGGCTCACAGGGAAGACTTCTGTCAGGTCCTTCTCCATGGATGTCTCAAATGCTTTCATTTTAGGATGGCATGATTTGTTCTATGAAGGGCTTTTTCTTGAGAAAAAAAAAAAGTCAAAAGTAAAATTACTTTAGTGTTAGAAATTGTTGCTGGTTTATATATAGCAAGACAAATCAAGCGTCAGATTTAATGTCTCTTACTCTTCTCTTTCTAATCCCATAAATCTCTACAGGATACCCTCTTATTTATTTCCTCTTGAATTCAACTACCCCATCTTTTTGATTTTTCATGTGTTAACTGATTATTGACGTGGATAACTCTCCATGTCTGCCCAGCTCTTTTGAGGTAGTGAGAAATACCAAGTGCATTTTCCCAGTACAGCCACTCTAGTTTACAAAAAGATAAATTTAGGTTAGAACAAAGATTCTACAACAGGTAGGATACTAAGGCGCTGCCTAGTACTTCACTTGTAATGAGCAATAGTATGCAGGGAGGAAATGAGCTTGCTTTTATAAATGAATCCCTACACGACTGCAAGAAATCTTCCAAAATTTATGCTGATGTGTCTTTGGCAAGATGTGGGTTCCTCCACCATCGTCCTACCAATTGACCTGGACTTGTTTGGTACCCACTAAAGGTCCTCACAGTCTATTTGGTTTTTTGACCTTTGACTGGTTTCAAGTAATTTGTGGCACCAGCAATTTTCCCACTGTATTGCTCAGTCTCTTTTCCAGAGCCCAGACAGCAAAAGACGCCAATTTAAACTGTAGAAAGTATTGGCCATTCATGCTTTGACCTTGATTTCTGTTGATTTCTGAGTCGTGACAAATAAAAAAGAGAAGATTCCCAGAAGTTTCTCAAAAGCTTGCTGGGGTCACAGGGCTGAAAGCTGTGTGGGAGCTCCCCGGGGGGTGGCTGCTCCTCCCGCTGTGAAACCCAGCAGAGGGGGCCCCGAGCACTACTCTGCTTTTCTCTAAATACACAGAAATGTGGAACTATTTGTTTTTGTGCAACAGCTCTGTCTGTGACACCCATCTGAGGCCTCTCCCTGGGGAACTTGGGTGTTTTACGCTGTGGGGGACCAGAGATGTCCGAGGAAGCAGCAAGCTGCGCCAAGGACAATGCAGTCTACCATCTCGGTTATTTTTAACCACATTTTATTTTGACAAAAATTTGTGACTCAGGCTTGAGGGATCAACTCAGGTTTTTTTTTTTTTTTATATTTTTTTTTTTACAGATAATAGGGTGCAGACTGCAGAATAATGGCCATGAATATTCATTCACAATCTGTCAGTAACATTCAATGCTCCTTAACGTGATCCGACAGCTTCTTGGCTGGGTGGAGGGGTTGGCAGCTTCTATCCAGCTGCTAACACACAGGTGACAACACGAAAAACAAAATCCCCATCCTCATGGTAATTGTAACCCACACCAGCCCACTCAGCAGAGAGACATCTCCCACGCACGGCTGGAGGCTGTGGGGTCCCTGCCCCGAGATCCCTTGGGCGTAGGATGGGGGACAGGGCTGCCCTGCTGTTCCTGTAAACACGACTTTCCACACTGATCGGTGCCTTTTTACGAGAACAAGAACTTAAAAAATAAAATTATCGGTGAATTTTACCAGGGAGTTACATATCGCCAGTGCTATTGATCTATTTTATTTGACATGGCGCTTCTTAACAGGGTACAACCTAGTGATCAGAGTAAGGTGAACCTCCCGAGACCGGAGCAGACAGTGGCTAATTTGTGGTCTGTGCAAGTAGGAGCTGATATAAAATCTTTTACCACTTCCAGTTAAATTCCATGCTTATATCAGACACATAGGCATGTCTTCATTTCTTTTCTTAAAATTTCAACTCATACCAAATAAAAAGAATTTTCCACGCCTGTTGAAATTGAAATTAGGGGAATCCTACTAGATTTCCGCAGAGGATGAAAGAGAATTGTTCAGCCGTTCACGAGACACCTGTAGGTGTTCCAGGGAGCCAGGCAGGCACAGCCTGAGCCTGAACAGCCTTTGCAAAACAACCCTCCCTGCAAGCCCTGGGGGCAGCAGGGCTTCGCTTCCGAAGGGGAGCTGGGCTGAGCCGCATTTGGGCACAGTGGGCAGAAAAAGGGAGCAGCCACCAGCCCCGCGTTTCCCCAAGCCCACTGCAGCTCCTTGGTGGGGCTGGATTCCCGGGGGCATTTGGGCAGGACCTGCCCGCGTCAGCCCCAGAGCGTCGCATTTCACAGGAGGGATGAGAAAGAAACTCTTTTGGATTAACCTTGGGGAGCTTCCAAGTCTGTCTGATGCTCCATTCCTCTTCTGTGGGATATTCCTCTTTTCCTCCCACCCATTGGCATTAAATTCAAGGATAACGCAGAATTAATCATAAAGCCATTTGATAGCTCATCTGAAGATTTATATTCTTTTTCTCAAACAAAAGAACATAGCCTTGTGCAGCGGAATAGCCATGAATCACATCAGTGTCACTGGCAGGACAGCAGAGAATTAATGTTTATTTTGCTTTTAAAATCTGATATTTAGGAAAGGAAATTCTTCATGCATTTTATAGTGTTATTTTTATTACACTTGTCACTCCAGCATTTAGCCGAAATTAGGTTTTGGAGGAAGAGAAATCTGGAGACGGAGTCAGCCGTTGGGATGCAGGTCTGTTTATACGGGCTGCGCGAGGCGCAGATTCCCCCCACGTAGCCAGGCTCAAGTGGTCGGACTTTCTTTGCTCATAGTTCAAACCCCTTTTCATCCGCCGCTTGTCTCTGTCTGTTTCTGCCTTTCTATTTTCCTCTTTCTCTGCACAGGGGATGCTACCAAGGCCCCTGTTGCTCGGCTGGTGTCTCCTGCCGCTTCCCCCTCTGCTCAGCTGCTCTTTCTGCATCCCTCCCTGTGCCCACCCTTCCCACAGGAGATGCTGAGCGTGCGCCTCCGGCCGGGGCCACGCTGGGCACAGATGCTCAGCGGGGGTTGCCACTGCCACTTCAGCTCCTTTCTGCCGTGTAACAGCCTCGGTGGTGGTGTGTTCGGGTTTTTACGAGTATGTAAGTGGAGGACGGCTCTTATGCTGCCCCGTGTCAAGAGAGCACTTGACTTCGCAGGGTCTCCCTGACGTTTCCCACAATGGGGTTTCAGAGTGGGGTTGGGCGCCCAGTTCCACGCAGGCTCTTACTGGCTTCACCACAACCACTCCTGCACTTGAAAGGAGGGCTCTGCGCTGATCTCTGTGGGTTTCCCAGTCACGTACCTGACACACACTCTCCGTCATCTCATGGAGCTTGGTCTCATTCAAAGAGTTTGCCCTCTAGCAGGTAGAAACCACGCTAGTGCAGGATGCTAAACCCTGCTCTGACTATGGTGTAACTGGTGGAAGGACTGGAGATGTGACACGACGGGCTGGGAATCCCTATCTTTTCAAGCAAATACTAAGCAAAAGATGAGCAACGTCATGGTTTTGCCTACAAAGAGGTTACCGTCAGTGTCCTCCCAATGGGTTAGTTTCCAGCCTCAGCCCTGTCTGCTCCCTGTGAGCCCCGACCTTGACTTATTTTCACTGGGAGGTCCCTGCCTGGGGGAGCACACCCCAACCCACAGACCCCCATACCACTATTTTGAGCAGTTTCGATGGCCAAAGATCAGCTGTTGCAGAGCAGTTTATACGCAGCCTTATATACTCACTCTGGCTCACATAGCAATGTATAATTTGCAGTACAAAGGCAGCAAAAAGCTCAGGCATTGAGCTCTTGTGCTTTGTTGGCTTCCTATATTCATAAACAAAAGGATTCAATAATAAGTTAATTCAGGGAAACGGATTTCCTGTATCATTAAATGGTCTTTAGCAAATTAGTTTAAATTTATTTTTCAAATTTTGAAATTAAAATTGTCATATATCTATATCATGGTCTAGTTTTCCTTCACTATCATAACCAAATTTTAACCATACTGCTTAACTCCGTCGTGGTGGCGTGTAATGGCATTTAACATAGTTTGCCACGTTAATCTTTATGGACTCGCCAGAGACTTTCTGTTTAGCAACCTGAACTGTCCTGGGAGTGATTTTAAGATTGTGTGTGGAGCAGATATATTTCAAAGCTATTGCCTTATTCAGTGATCAAATTTCTTGACCAAGTTTTATGATCTATGCTTTTTTATTGTGATCCATATTAGAATAAGTACTTTGTCTTCTGTAGTCATAACCGACGTGGTGTTATTGATGCTCAGAGTGCTCATCTGTATCTGGCTGGCAGAGATCATTGTGCCTCTGGGTAAACCTTGAACAGAGATTCATCTGCTTTGCAAAAAAATGTATGAGCCTCAACAAAATGTATAAAAGAACATGAATAATGGCTTGAACTTTAAAGTTCCTAAGACTAATCCATGTTGCTCATAAGTTTTCAGAATCCCTCTGTACAACAGACAAAAGTAATAAATGCTGTTTTTTTCCTCTCCGTCCTTTCTGTTGAAAAGAGGCCCTTTTGTTGCAAGAACAGCCCAAGTTTCACGTGTGCCTTTGGGCACGGAATAGCAGAGTTTAGTCCAAATTGGCTCCAGCTTATGGGCTAGCCGTTGCTGAAGGTAGAGTGGGCAGGACAAGCAGCTGCTCTTTGGATGAAGATGGAGAAGATGTATAATGAGTTGGCCCCTTCTGTTGCTTTGGAGAAACAGAGATATGTGTCGCTGTCCTTTTTATATACCACTGAAATGGCAGAAATCTGTCACCAGAAAAAGGTTGTTGGCTGATATTTCTGTTTTGCAATGTGTCCAGACTTAATTGGCTTGTGTGTTTGCTGGTGAATTACTCCTAGGTAGATGTTGGAAGACAAGGTTATTGAAAAATAGCTCCCTAAGGTTTTGTGAGTTGTTTATTTTTTTAATTCAGAATGAAAATACTTCTGTTTTCTGTGGGTAATGCATGAAATTCCCATCACCTGTCATCATCTCATCTCACAGAGTTTGAGGGAAAACTTGTGATCGTTCTTTGCAACTACCCTTGCATAGTCAGGCTGCCTGTGACAGTCATCAGCTGGTTTTCAAATGCTTAATTAAGGCCTCTCAACACATACCTCGTGTATAAACGGTTTCTTTTCCCCTCAAAGCTCTCTGAAGCTATCTATTTGATCAGAATTTTGCAGAAATCCTTTTATTCCTTGTTGAAATTCTTGTACTTCATAAACCTGGGTACAAACACAGTCTGTCTTTGCAGAACCCCTGCCTTAGACAAAAACAAGTAGCACAGAGTTTAATCTTTCTGTATTGAGCTGAGCAGGTTAACACCACGTAATCATAAATGTAGAAGGGCTTGTTCATCAGAGCCGGATCCCTGCTAACCCACCTGTTGGTGTCCTGGGCTGAAAAACAGGGTGTAAACAGCCAGAGGTGAATAAACTGCCATCATCACCAACAGATCAGACATCTGTCCATTGCCAACCTCTACTGCTGAAAGGTTGGGAAATGGGTGCTCGATGTAGATAACTGAGTATTTTTTTTGTAATTGAAATAGCTGAAGTCTTACATTCCTGGTGATGAGAACAGTTCTGATAATTTAAGACGTGTACGGACGTACACGTGAGGTGTGTCAGTGATGCACATTGGTCTCCAGCTAGTTTCTAGTAGGGCAATTTATATGCCCCTTAAAAATAAATAAAGAAAATCATATAATAATCTTGTTGACAGTCTTGCAAGGAAGTCAGCTACTTGCTATAGAAAAATACTGCGAAAGAGGATAGCAGCATGCTTTCAAAAAATGTGGAGAATTTGTCCTAATTCTGTGTAAGCTGCTGTTGTACTTTTATATGGTTTTTAGTTGCCAGTGTTGTCAGCCATTTTTCAAGACATGTGACTAAAGCCAAACACGGTTTTGGAATAGGCTTAGAAGTCAATATGGTCACCCACTTCAGTAGTATTTGCACACCCTTTTGCTCCTTTCCTCATGAATATTCCAATGAACTATTTCCCTGGCTGGAACGCGCCCTGTTCCCAGGGCTCGCAGAGGTGCAGCTGGGAGGTGAGACGTGCTCAGGACTCGCTCTGCCGTATACACCAGTCGTCTGCCAGACCGGGAGCGAGCTCTGGATCTTGCTTGGACGTATGATCCCTTCCTCCAAGTTCAGATATTTCTTCAATGTCTTAGGTTCCTGCGATACCAGGAACAGAGGACTGAAATGTGACTTCTCCCTTTTTCTGTTCTTGCAACTCCAGCAACGTCTTTGGAGCAATGCTGGATACAAACCAGAGACAATTATCTCCTCATTTTTATTTTTTTTTTAAATTGTCTGATGCCCTTCTTTTAAACTAACCAGTGAATACTGCCCTCTGAAATACCCTTTCAATGTTCATATTTTTCCCTCGTGTGTTATCTATGAAATGGCTTTTCCTCAGGTTGACAAAAGTCTAGGTAAAATGTTTTGATTCTTCACCTTTAAAGTACAGAGATGCTTTGCTGGCTCTGCATAAGTCATTTTTCTAAGATGTTTCCAATTCTTCTTTTACAGAGTCCCAATTATCCCTCCCTTTTTTTTAAGATTTTTTGTGCAAATGCACATGGTAGAGTGTGTTTTGAGGTATTACAATCATCAGCCATAAAAATGTGGTATTTTAAGGAGACTTTTCTCTCAACGTAACATGTGAGCACTCTTTGCAGAGGATGCTTGTGAGCACAAAAGCATGAGACAAGCTCTGTTAAAAAATAAACAGGAAAAAGCAGTAATTTTACCCTTTTTGATATGGCAACATTATAATCCTGCAAGTCGTCTAACCATAAAGTGACAGGGTACATATCGTGTGTGTTTTCAGCTCGCTTTTAGAGCAATGGGTCTGTCCTCTCAATAACGGATTTGATCTTTTCAACCAAATACTAGACATTACTTGAACCTTTCTCTTTCATTCTTTAGATCCATTATTAACCTGTGTCTTCCACTTTATGTTTTTGCCATATCACTAATCAATTAATTAAAACATGTTAAAAGAAACACCATCTATAACAGCAAATGCAGCAATAAAAATGGACACAGAAGAAAGGCTCATGGAAGTTTTGTTGGGTAATTCTCAGAGGGTCTATACTTTGGAAAACACTATAGGCAAAATAACTTAAAATTAATTCTTAAAATCAGACAAGTGCAAAGGTCTTCTATTTTAATATGAATAGTTAAAATATTAACATTTTTCAATCTAAGTATTTTAACGTCTTCACCTTCCAAACTGCACTAAAGAGATTTCAAGCTGAGGCCTCAGGCTTGCAAGCGTTTGTGCACATCAGTAGCTCCACCAAAATCCTTGAATGACTAAAACCTGTCGGTGGAATTTAGAGTTTATACAAGAAGGGTCAAAAGCTGTGCTGAGGTGCAAGGCGAAACAAACAGCTGGATGTAAATTTAAGCTGTTGGCTTTCCTTCAGCCTTGCGACATCTCTGCAAACAATCTGAATTATAAATTAAATGCCTCACAAACAATTTTCAGTGAAAGAGCAGAGTTGCAGAGCATCAGTGTGAGCACCTCTCATCTGTCCAGGGTCAGACTCACCCCTGAGGTGCCCCTCGGCAGAGCAGGAGGGACCACGCTCTGCCTCTGCACCCCGATGCTGCAGGAGGAGCAACTGTAGCTCCAGAGCCTCCCGGAGCAATGTCCAACCTTCCACCGAAACAGCAATGAACACAAAACCTTTTCTGACTTAAACCAGGGCAGGTTTCTCTGTCTTATAAAATCCCGCATTGCCCTCTCGTTTGGATGCAGTTGTCCTGCCTTTTCAACTGACAGCGCTGGAAGCACAGAGGAGCAACAGCTCCATGGGACCTGCGCTTGCAGAAGAAGATGTATAACCTGAACCCACCCAAACATCATAATTGCAGTGAGGAGCGAATGGTAATTGGCATCAATCCTTTGAAGAGTTTTTATTCAGGTTGAATGACTCTGCTGAGTTAAAAAGTCTTATTAAATCTGATAAATAGTGGAAGAGTGAATTGACTTCATTGAAGTCAAGGAAGTAAATTTGTACTTGCATAACTTAGGGAGGTCAGACCTCGGCTGGATCAGCATTTCAAAGGAGACCTTCAAGAAAAACACATGAAAAGATGTCTTCTTTCTTAACGGATTAGTGAGGCTCTGACTCAATATGTACCGGAGAGAGATCCAAACCTTGTGGGGGTGGTCTCCCCAGGAATGGTCTGCGCATGCCCAATGGTGTTCCTGCCCAAGCCCTGGTCATGGGGAGACCAGGACATGGTGACATCCTTGTAATTTGACTGCCTTCAGACTTGGTCCTTTAAAAATCTGCCCTCATGAGGTCTTTGGACTCTTTGAATGTCAGGGCAGGAATGGTTGATATTATTCCACTTACACCTATTTCTGTTAGGCTATGGCTCTACCATATAAATTGCTCAAAATAAAAAATCAATACAAATTCTCAATGCCCTAAAAACTCAGGAAATAAATTCATCATGTTTAGAAGGTAGGAATATGGAGAGTTCAGTAAAGGTCTACGTAGCGAAACCAGATATATTGGCTTATTCCAATTTTCTTGTTATCAGTGGCTATTTTGACTGGAAAACTCATATTTTAGCAATTCAGAAATGTAACAGGATTATCTTATCAACACCTCCTGAGATAGTGGAGTAATGGTAATGCTCATGTCACAGGTGGCAGTGGCAGATACAGTCTTATCCATGCTAAAGCAAGAAGGAAAAATGCAGGTGGGAACATCCTACAGAGATGATCCTTTCCATGTCCTTCCTCTCACCAGCTTTCTCCTTTCAAGTAGTGCCCATCACCCAGCAATTCTTTTAGTACTACGGACTGCTGCATCCATTTGTTAATATCCTCTGCTGGAAAAATCTGGATGGGACGTTTTTCTCCCGTCTCCATTTGTCTCAGAGTGGTTTTCCAGCTCAGAGCAACATTCAGGATGAAGAAAGCTGGTAGTTTCGATTTTTTCGTACAACACGATAAACATGCTCAAGTAGTGCAAGATAGTAGGTTATGCTTCTCCCAGTGATGATATGTCTGAGAACAAATAATTATTTGGGTTTTAGGGTATGGCAACAAAGGAAGGTGCCTGGACTCGTGGGGCGCCCTGGGGTCACACAGGGACTCTGTACCTTCCTTGGCGTTTGTATCATGGGAGTGTTACAGTCCATAAACTGAAATAAACCATGCTGTAGTCATGGAGCGCATCGGGTTGAAAGTATTGCATATCTACTTCTAGCTTATATCGTTACTTTATCACATGATTTCTCCAGACACCAAAACTGTACTTGTTTCATACATTTTCAAGCCTAAACTTTTACAACCAAACTGCTCCAGGAAATGTAGTTTACTTCTGGAGAGGTTGCTTACATGGTGAATGGTGAGCCAAGTGTTTCATCTGCCAGTCCCAAGCGAAGGCCACCGTCACTCCGGCTACATCCCGCCCCACAGAGCAGATCCTCACCTGCCCACCCTCTGCCTCTGCCTGGGTGGGTTTTACCGAACTCAGACTTTTCAATGGCGATTGGCTCAACCTTTTCACTCAAACTGAGAGGGCAGGTGTACGGCGGTGGAGGGAGTCCAGCTGCCCTCACAGTGTTACTCTTGGAAGAAGTTAGCGATGAAAGATAACCAGCATTTAAAGAAAACCACTGCTGCAAGGCTTCGAGGGGGTTGCAGTGTCTGTGTCCGGGCTGGCTGTGCACCCAGGGAGGCGCGCTTGGCCTCACATCTGGGGTTCAAATCCACGTGAATACACTCCGCAGCCCCTCCAGGCACATAGCCCCCGACTCCCGTCCCAGGAGAGAGAATTGAAGTCTTCCTGGTGGTTTTCCTTATTACAATGTATAATTTAGTGTGTAGCAAGGAACCCTGGCTGTGACTACTGATATTCCTAAAATTCCCCCAAATCTCTGTCTCTGGTAACCCACAGTTTATGAGAAAGGCATGCTAGAGATGACCATGTTGCCTTGTCTCATCACCTTTTGAAGCTAGAAGGACTGTTCTCCATTTCCTTCCAGCCCCTGAAAATGTCCTATACTTGTTGCTTTCTTGGAACAGAATTAGAACCTAATTATTTCAGAGCTGAGGAAATAGGTATCTCCAAGCCAAGACAATAACAGGAAAAATAAACATTAAATCTTTTAGAATAAGTTGAACCCAAAGTTCCCAGCAACATCAAAGTATGCTCTATTAAAAAGAAGAATGTTACATTTTAGTCCGAGAAGATGAGAGGTAATAGAAATGAAATAGAAAACTACGGATCGCAGAATTTCCTTTAGAGGCCAATAGTGAAATATTCCACCATCATCTTTCCATTAGAGACGGTGAGTCACATGTTTAACCTGGCCAGAACCATGATTTAGTTTGAACTGCACTTTGATTGAACATTTCTTTTGAAGATCCACTGCTTTATTTGAGAATATCAGATAGAATAAATAAAAAGAGCATCAGTACAGAGCAGGAACTGAAAGATAAATGTCATAGGATGTGTTCAGAGCGTAGCGTGAAATTCAGATGAGTGAAATTGATTTAAAATAGCAGTATAGAGAATGTAAGTATTCAGAGATGAATGCGTAAATGGAGTCTGTCCATGGCAGAGAAGGGAGACCAGATTAAAAATTATTTAGAAAAATTCTTGCCTAGGTCCAGTTTATTAATAGATAGTTAAGGTAAGAATGGGTCCTTACAGTTACCCAGGCGAGTGTCTTACAGAAAAACAGCATCGGAATGTCATGCCCTTTTCTTGCATTGTGTTCATGATTTGTGGCTAATGTATTTTATATTTAAGTTGTTAGTTATCTGTAAGGAAGCTATTCACTCTTGATTTAGGTTTTGTTCATGAAAAATACTCTTCTGCATCCTTTGACAATGATCAGTGGTTTTTGACCCTCGCTATTAATTTAGCTCCTGCTAGATGTTAAGTAGTCCCTGCGGTAGAAGCCTGGAGATGTGTGTGGTAACTTGTGGGGAAGGATTTTTCTCCTGCTTCTTCTCCATGCCCACATGTGTCATCTTTTCTTCCTGGGCATCTTCCGTGTGTTTGAAAAAGCTTCCAAGATCAGGATTTCAGTTCAAAATTATGGCCAGTGTTCATTAAAGATGTGATTTGAAATAATTCCTGCATTACATGTGGGTTTTAGCTGGCTGTGTTATAACTTGTTGTCATCTTTTAAAGCACAGCCAAAGTAAGAATTTTCAGAATTGTTAATCATAAATATTCATATTGCAGCCGCTGTTCAGCAAGACTGATCAGATCTGTGACAGCGGAATGAATAATAAGAGCTACTGATCATCGTGAGCCCATGGCTTTGTCTTCTAACAAAGAGAGCGGCATGTCTCAGTCTGCTCATGAACACGATTAATTACATCAGTCGTCATTTCCTTTCTGCACAGGGCTGCCGGTGCTACCTGCACAGGCACCGGGTTAGCGAGGTGTGAGTGTACACCAACATGGGTGATTAATGTCACCGTCAGGGTGGGTGGCAGAGAGCTTCTCTCTTATCTTCTGCTGCAGGACCAGCAAACAGAGCACAAAATAATGTACTCCTGCAACTTTGAAACATGTGTCAATAATGATATGTTTGATTACACAAATTCTGGAGATTTATAAGCAGAAATCCTTTCCTAGTGAAGTCATCCAATCTGTTTTAAGGTAGTTCAGTGCTGTGCGGAAAACGTCTGAGAGTTCCTAGTATTGCAATTTGGTATCAAAGAGTTTGCTTTTCCACCGTTCTCCCTGCTGAGGGCTGTCGATAACGATGAAGTCGGCCCCCAGCACTGGGAGCTCCTCACAGCTGTGGGTGTCGTCAGCACTTACAAAATACTCAGAGAACCGGTTATCCCTGCACTAGCCACCACTGTCCAAGAAAATAAATAGAAAGCAAAATCTGTAAATGTTCTTTATAAATAAACTTCTCAAGCTTAGATCAGTTGAATTTGATTGAGACAGCAGGAAATTTCACAGGCTTAGGTGCCAGTTTTTGACAGCCTGGTAAATACTAATTCTCATCTATTAGGACTCAGTTAAAGCAATGTCTTCTGTTACCATTGTGCATAGTTACTTTTGGGAGAATTAAGTTGAATTACAGATTTGTCACTACATTGAGGTAGAGCAGGACAGGACCTAATAATATCGTCTTAGATATCACAAGTCTGACCTAAAAAATTTAGTTCAGAGATTTAACCTACAAATGTACACTGATCTTTCTTAGTTTTCGGGAAATCAGGACCTGGCAGACAAGTAGAAACACACCCACATCCACAAACCAAAAGGAATATCCCCAAAACCTCAAAAATGTCATTGTCTATCTTATATCCATAGCTCTAGTTCCCAGGTACCTCAGAGACCTATTTGCAAAGATTTAATTGATTCCTGATGTATATATACCTGATAATAGTTACTTTTTACGTAGAGTGGTTGCCTGTAGTATTACAATATTTTATGGAGCAGTATTTCAAGAGAGTGGTCTCATGTCCTGAAGGGGAAGGTGGATGGACCTTGGAGAAGTCAACTTGAGAGGAGTCTGGGAACACCATCTTTGGAGCATGCATCTGAAATTAACTGTACAGGTTCCCCTAGAAAAGGGTATTCTCAAGACCAGAAAGACAGCCAGGAAATTTAATTTTTATAGATCAACACCCCCCCCCACCCCACCCCACTCCCCCCAATTAAAATAGGTTAAAGGGCCTAATTGGTTTCCCTTGAAGAGAAATGAGCTCTGGATGGTTACTAAGCAACTGGGGACAATTTGCCTTTTCCCTTTTATTCAGGAGAACTCGATTCAAACTTTTCAAGAGCATTTTCAATTCATGTTTATATTCATCATAAAAAAGCTCTCTGATACTGTTTTTTTAACCTTAGAAAGCAAAACCCCCTGCTAAATTGTGCCTTAATAACTGAATATATTACAAATACTTCCCACAGTGTGGTATGCGTGGAAAGGTGGGTGGGAAGGATATTTGCTACTCATCGCATTTGTACCAGCAGAGGAAATAGCAGGTTTCCTGCTGGACAGAAATTGTAAATAAGCCCAGTTTTGCTTAGTCCCGGCTGAGGGTTTTGGTTGCTCTGAACAGACGAGTGCTCGGAGATGGATGTAGCAGGAGGTGCTTTCTGGACACATGGCAAGTTTTATCCTCTTTTCTCTTGCATGCAAGTACCTTTTCTAGACAGCATTGGCACCAGAAATTGGGCCACCAGTATCTCCATCAGCCTAGCTCTTCCTGGAGGACACATCCTGGCAAAAAATGCTCATGGGGTGGAGTGTGACGGCACATGCAGGAAACGACACCACGTCCCTCCTGGGCAGTGCTCCGGCATGATCTCTTTTGCTGTGTAACTAGTGCCACAATTTCCGGTTAATCTTCCAAATGAAGGAGAGTAATTACTGGTCATTGCATCAGCGAATGTGCCATCCGGGCAGCAATGAGTGCTGGCTCTGAAATAACCTGGGAGCTCAGGAAATTTCACTGTGCCACTAGTCAGGGATTTACAGCCATGAGGAGATGCAGTTACAGGATTCACTGACTCATCAGGTTTCCTGGAAAAAATAAATAGTACTGGAGACACTTTCTACAGAGTGTTATCGCTGCGGAAGAGGCGACTCATGGATGCAGTTCTCCAGAAGCCATGTTATCTCAGAATCTGCTGAAAAGACATGACATAGTTTTTTTTCTACTGTCCTTGTGTAGTACTGTTTCTGAACAGCAGTTTGCATGGGACAGCGTTAACATGGTGGTGCCACACTGCTGCGTTCAGTTAACGCTCAGATGGTGCTATCGCATCCCTTGCAACCTCCAACAGTGAATTGCCCATAGCTCTCATAGGCTGTTTCTTTGATTACCTTAAAAACCAGAAGCTAGACCAAGGTGTATGTTGTCTTTTGTAAGTCTGGAATAACCCCGTTTGACTTCCAAGTAATATCATTCTTATCCCTTTGTGGGACTTATTCCCATTCACAAGCAGTACACAGCTCTACTTTATGGTTTATCAAGGCTCAGTTCTGATGGCTTTCTAAAGGAGGTACAAAGCATATTGTTAGAAAAAGATGCTGACTTTTTATATGCTGCCTTTGAAATTAGAATCATAGAATCACAGAATAGTTTGGGTTGGAAGGGACCTTAAAGCTCATACAGTTCCAACCCCCTTCCCTGGGCAGGGACACCTCCCACTAGACCAGGTTGCTCCAAGCCCCGTCCAACCTGGCCTTGAACACCTCCAGGGATGGGGCAGCCACAGCTTCTCTGGGCAACCTGGGCCAGGGTCTCACCACCCTCACAGTCAAGAATTTCTTTCTAATATCTCATCTAAATCTGCCATCTTTCAGTTTAAAACGTTCCCCGTCGTCCTATTGCAACAGGCTCCGCTAAAATGTTTGTCTTCATCTTTCCTGTATTCCCCCTTAAGTACTGAAAGGCTGCAGTAAGGTCTCCCCGGAGCCTTCTCTTTTCCAGGCTGAAGAACCCCAACTTTCTCAACCTGTCCTCACAGCAGANCACTTGATGTTGAACCTCATGAGCTTCACATGGGCCCACTTTTCAAGCCTGTCCAGGTCCCTCTGGATGGCATCCCGTCCCTCAGGCATGTCAACTGTACCACTCAGCTTAGTGTCATCCGCAAACTTGCTGAGGGTGCACTCGATCCCACTGTCTATGTCATTGATGAAGATATTGAACAGTACTGGTCCCAGTACAGACCCCTGAGGGACACCACTTGTCATCGATCTCTATCTGGACATTGAGCCATTGACCACTACCCTCTGGATATGACCATCCAACCAATTCCTCATCTACCAAACAGTCCACCCATCAAATCCATACCTCTCCAATTTAGAGAGAAGGATGTTGTGGGTGACCGTGCCGAAGGCCTTACAGAAGTCCAGATAAGTGACATCCGTAGCTCTTCCCTTGTCTGCTGATGTAGTTACTCCATCACAGAAGGCCACTAGGTTGGCCAGGCAGGACTTGCCCTTGGTGAAGCCACACTGGCTGTCTTGAATCATGTCCCTGCCCTCCATGTGCCTTAGACTAAGAAATTAGACTTAGTACAAACTGCATTAGTAGTAATTAATCAATTTTACAGTATACTGTTTTGTGAATTTGAGTATCTCCAAATTCTCTCCAAATGCCGATTGACACGTCCTCACAAAAGGTGAGCAAGTTTGTGTCTTTGTTTACAAGGAAGTACTGCCTGCATCCCACCCTTGGGGGTTATTCCCAGCCTGAACCCTGCCTGCTCCCCACGAGCCATGACCCTGACACATCCTCGCTGGCTGGAGGTTCCTGCCTGGTGCTCCAGGGATGCTGCCCAGGGGAGACAGAGCAAGTGGGCGTGAGCCTGAAGTCCGCAGAAAACAAACTGTTAAAGCTTGCAGTTGATGCAAGATGACCAAGACATTTTGGCAATCTGTTTTACAAAGTCTCCATGGGCAAGTAAAAACGGAGGTGTGCTGCAATCAAATTCTGTAAGGGCTATTTCCCGTACACAACTACAGCAAATTCAGTACGGTGAGTGTTCTGGTATAAGACTGCAGAATAAGGAACAGCAGGAAAACAACCACAGTCATCTTTAATGGAGGTGTCCATAACACTAAACCTTTCCCAACAGAACTTTATTACCATTTCTAAATTGTCTGCTCATGTTTTGTTTAATATAGGTAAACAATAAAGTGTCTGTGTGCAGAGATAAAAGCTTCCAATGTTCTCCGAAGCTTATTCAAAACATCCAAACATCTTGAATACAGAACTCTTACTAAAAAAAGAGGGCGAGGATGGAGAACACAGATACACGTTTGGTAGGAAACATCACCTGGGCACACAGCCATTGATGTGTGGAGTTCCTTGGAAGGCAGAGCTTGAAGAGTAGAGCTGTGCTCCCCTTTTCTTGCCAAGAGCTTGCTTATTTTTCCGTCTTGGTTAGGAAGATGAGCTAGGAACTGCCTGAACGTTGGCCTCCATAGACGGAGATCAGCATATTGCAGTGGACTCCATCCATACCTCGCAGCCTTCCCGTGCCACTGTGGGTGCACGACCCTGGCTGGGGCAAGGGGGAGGCTCTGCTCCACCAGTGCAGGAGGCATCGAGGAGAGATGCCAGGCTCATGACTTGGGCAGTGCTTCGGTCCCCGTGACCCCCTCTGAGCAGAGGCTTTCGGGTGGAGGCACAGCTACCCGTGGCATTCGGCGCCCGGGAGAGGTCAGGCGGCAGGAGCAGGCAGGGGTTAGCAGCAGAGGGGCAACGTGCTGTTAGTGGCCTGGCCTGAAACGTAAGAGCAGATCATGGCACCATTTTGTTTAGCAGTTTAGAAACTACATTTAGTTTTGCTTTAGAAGACGAACTCAGAGGAGGAGCGCGCCAGACGCTTGGTTGATGGCAGGAGATCTGTGCTGGTGGAAGCAGTGAATCCTGTTCTGTGCTGTATTGTGAAATACAGCTGTTTCACTGGAAAGCTAGCTTTTATATGTCGTTTCCACCACTGTACGGTTCTGTATGCAATACGCATTATGCCAGACATTATTAGAATACCGTTTTGTTCTGCAGCTGACACAAATTAACAAATTAATTATCCTCATATCAGATTTGTAACCCACCGTTCGTACATTTGACACATCCCCATAGCACAGTTATTCCTACCTGGATGTTTTTGGAGGAGAAACAGAAGCTCTGCTACAAAAGAGAAGTGGTGGTCGTCGTAGTAGAATCACACCATAGCGTGAGTCTTTTTTTTATATAAAACAGTTACAGTCACATACAGCAATAGTGACAACAAGCAGCAGAGGTGAAGTACTGGCAAAGGGAATGAAGTACTTCGTACAAGAGTCAACGCGTTATTTCTTACGGAACTGCTCACTGTGACACTGAAATACATAATATTTGGTGGCTCGTGAAGAGTCACGATGCTCTTCATTTAAAGGTAATGCAGGTCATTGAAGCAGACTATGGATGATTTCAGCTCCTCAGGGTATAAGGTGCTTCCCGTGCTTGCAGGGAAGTAATAGCCATTTAGGTCAGCTCAGCATCTACATAACAACTTTTGCCACTTCCAGAAATGCTACTAAATTGAGACTCCAGCAGACACTGTGCACCAGCGTACAACAAGGGGCTTTGAGGAGCATGACGTGCAGAAATCACGATCTCAAAGCTGTACCTATATGGGCAGACCCCTGTGCCCACGTCGTTTCCCAAGGTATCGGTCACAGGAGAGCTTGCAAGACCAAACCCATGGGAAACACGGCACCTCTGATCCTGGGATTAAATTATCATGAACCAAATTCTCTTCATGTGGTTTTAAAACTTATTGTTTCTATTCTGACTGCTACTTTTCACAGTTCAGCCTTTTCCCCCCTTCTGTTGGTACTTCAGTGTGATCCCGTACAAGTCCTTAAGGAGATGAAGAACTCCTTGAGATTCTGGAAACTTTTTTTTTCCCAACTGTCTGCTTAACATTTGACAGGATTAAAAACATCCAAAGCCTTTGAAATCAATGAGAGTTTTCTATAGGCTTTGGTAGGTTTCAGAATAAGTCCTTTCTTTGTTATCCAGAGGAAAACCAGAAAGGAGAGGGCCCTTCTTAGTTCCCTTCAGTTCTCTCCTCAAGGGCATGTGCCAGCAGGAGGGTTGTCATTCCCGGGGCAGGAAACCGACTTTGCCACCTGCCTTAAAAAGAGCACTTGCACCAAACAAGACTGGTCGTGTGTTACTTATCTTGACTGTAACTTAAAAATTAATTCAATAACTTGTATTTAAAATCATTTCTTTATTATAATGTAATAATTTTGAATGCACTTTTCCTTTGACTATATCTTAACTGTATACTGAAATATGCGGTCGGGTGCATGCTTGTGGCTGTGTACATTAATACTTTTCTAAGAATATCTTACACCTGACAGTTGTACTGCCATATACAGGATTTGCATAATAATGAATATATTCCTCAGGAGGGTGCCACAGATCAGAGCAGATGAACGCTAACTGGATCTGGAAATTCAGAAAGATGAACCTTCTCCATACACAGTCTCATTTTAATCTTCAGAAATAAAAATGCAATGCACAGCAGACTTGCTTTGGTGTTGGAATACAAAATCAAAAGGCTTTATTTGCTAAAACCAGAGAAATAATGCAGTGATGAGGAAAGAAAGCCACCACTTTGCTTGTGTATCTCTGGTGGAACAGGACATGCATACACCTGGGGAGGAGGGACGTATGTTGTACCGCAGGGTTGGCCTTCGGGAGAGATTCCAGCAGTTGATGCTCTCCCGCTCAGCCCAATGCTGGCTGCAGAGTGGCCACAGGTTATCGGGATGATCCCCGCTTTTCGGGAGCTAGTCTTGCTACTTTTCAGCTATTAACTCATTTCCTTATTAGCACCGATTTCGCCTAAGCATAAGTCACGGCTTCAAAATCAGACCGCGAAAGGCTGTTTTCCCTTCAGCTTAGAAACAATTTTGTCACCCTGAAAGAAATAAAAGTACCTCAAGTGGAGTCTTGGTATATGAAGAAGAATATGGCTTGTCTGTGTATTTGTTTAAAATCCTTTATGCAAAAACTGTGAAACTGTAAAGCTATAAGGAGGTGTAAACACAGCAACAGGATAAAAAAGATCCCTATTTATCTGATGTACATTTTGGTAGCTGTAAAACAATCAGTTGGCATCACAAGAAATGGATGAAATGTTACATGCCTCCAGTCCTGGAATAAAATGTTAATGAACTTGTTTCTTTTTCCAGAACTTCCCTTCGTTTTTTCTTGTTACTTGATGACTTTTTTCCTACTCAGCTGTGTTTTCTCACGTCTCATCCCCAGCTCTCTAGGCTTTCTTTTGATGTGGTGCTCCAGAAGCCTTCTATAGATGTCAGGTTCTTGAAAGAGAAAGAAATTTTGCTTTCTGAAAGACATGCTCTGTTTGCAGAAGGCACTGTTGCTGAAGTATTGAAAAACTCAAGTGACTGCTTAATCTCTTGAAGACTCTAAAAAGTACTATTTATCTGTAGATGAAAAAGAACTTCTAGGGCCATTCATTGACTTTGTGTTTGTTCTCTTCCCTACTCATTAAGCTGATCTTCTGTGGTACAGAAACTTCTGACACATACATTATAATCAGGAAGATATGATACAATATATATATAAAGGCAAACTCTGCCTTTGTACACCTCAAAATTCATCCATTGATGTCTGCAGGTATTTTCTAAGGATTTCAACAGGCTTTGCATCAGGACACGGGGGGTAAGACGGGGCCACCCACTGGGGGTGAAGCTTGAGAGAATGAAGTACAGAGGGGGAAAAAAGAAACACTGTAATATCAAATTCATTGTTTGTAAGAAAAACAGTTATTATTCTTGCTTATTATTTGGAATACTGCATATCTGTTAAATAGCAGACTTGGCGTCTGCAGAGGCGGTGTGGCACCATCCTGAACCCTTTTTTTGTCTGAGATGACAGCCAATATTTTCAGCAATTCTTTCCCAAGCTTTTCTCTGCCCATGCAGTGCTCTTTTCACTAAAGGCTTTTAAAGGCACTTTAACCTAGTACAAAAGGGAGGAAAGGCAGCGTGACTGCTGCAGAAAGCACGCCAGCTGTGCTCGGGAAAGGCTGGGGCAAACCCAGGCACGGAGGTTTCTGCCCGGCAATCGGCAGCCTGCCGTGGCCGCAGAGCAAAGAACACTGCCTGTTGCACGGGGCTAAGGCTTTACCGCTAGGGTTTGAGAGATTGGGAAAAGATCTGACAATTTTGTAAAACGAACGTAGGATAAAGCAATAAATATTTTTCGCCTCCCCTCCAAGTCTCTGAAGCTGTCGTTAAAAGAGCTCAATCCACCTTGTTTCTGGACATACTGCTACAGTAAGAAAATAATTAATCTGACACAAAAGAGACTGCGAGAAAACAGGTAAATCATTTTCCAAAATAGCATTCCATGGGTTTTGTACATGCATTGTGTAAAATAACAGGTCCAAACACCACAGTTTGCTGTGAAGTTTTTTGAATATCACTGATTTTTTTTAAAAAAGTTACTTTTTTAGTATTTTCTAACATTTCCTAAAGCATTGACTTCAGTATTAATTGGGTCCATCTCGTAAACTTCAATTATCCATATCAAATATGACATAATTTTATCATAACCTGAATTTTCCTCTAACTTCTAGAGAGATATATCATCATTATTTTATTTCAGAGTTTCAGAACTAGGTTGAAGAACTGAGGTATGAATGTATACACAGTTATAGCTATTTTGGGACGGGGGGAACTGTAATGTCATCAGAACTGTCAAGAATGCGTTAGAGCTCTTTGCCAGACATTTATTATTTTGTATGGGAACTTAGATTTTTCCTTCATATTGCACTCTGTTGCCATTTTGTGCTGATAAAAAAATCTTGGATTTATTACTTCATCTCTTATTGAGGCTGTGCTAAAGTTTCTTTATTAAATTGCCTTATTCAAATTGTAACCGCAGGTCATTTCCAATCAAGAGTGTCTTAACTTGTGTGAGAATGAGCTTTAGATACCTAGATGTAAGTGGCTGATAAAATAATTTTTTGGAAACAGCTATGAAATTGGCCCACATAATCCCCAAATGTACTCATTAGGGCTCAGACTTTTTTATTAGTCTAATTTTCGGACTTTTCTGTGTCATTTGTCTCAAGACTGTTTTGTATAATGTCTTGACTAATCTGTTGTAGTAAGAATTGTTGGTATGTCGTGAAAGACCATTGCTGAAATGTGATCTCTCTTTCCAGATAGCGAACCAAGGCTTTGGATTGAATAAATCCACTAAATCGTACGTATCTACTAATAGGATAGAGGATTATGATTTTCAGCCATCATGAAAAATATTAGCCGTGGATTTCCATCCATGAGGCAGATTAGCTGTTTTTCTATAAACATACAGGAAAATATTGCTGTAGTTAAGCCAGCCAAAGCTGCGCCAGTCAGACGCCTAGGGAAAGAACCAGGAGATGACCGGTTCTTAATGTGGAAAGCCTTTCTCATCCAAAATGTATGAATTTATAATTGGCTGAAGTCTGAGTTTGAATACAGGATGTTTTGCAGATTCTCCCTGACCTCCAAATAGTACAAAATAACCGTATTATGGGACTAATCTAATACTGCACAAGAGCTAAGGTACAGCGTCTTTAGGGGCATCTCAGGCTCAGTGTCACATGCTGGCTCGCAAGAGGGATAGAGGGAGTTTAGGTCTGTCACGGTGTGATATAAACCCACCTCTGTACACGAAATACAGGTGAAATGGAGAATTAAAAAATAATTCCATGCTTTTAAATTGTATGGAAATGAAAAATAACATTTTCAAAAGCACATAAGAACTAAATACCCAACGGCGTCTGGGCAGTAGTTTTCTGATGTGCTGAAGTTTTGTCTAAATCTCAGCTTTGGTGTCTCCATCCATTTCAGATTAAGTCGCTGGTGATTTAGGACTGTACATCTCCTTTTCAAAGATCACTTGGGATACTTTGATTTATTTTGGGGCTATTCACACCAACTAACTGCAGAAGCCAAGTTCCCTGTTTGAGTTTAGCATGTGCAGAGACAATTTTAGTTTTAGGACACCATCTCTTGCACATAAATATGCATGAGACAGATGAGCATGGAGCTGTGCCAGTGTGCCAGCCAAGAAGCTGCCTTGCACATCTATATCTTCTGCTCTCTGCTCCTACCTGAGGTATTTAATAGAGCTGTCCAGGAATGGTTCTGTGCAAAAGATGTTGTTGCTTGGGGGTTTTTTTTGTGGTCCAAAGTGTTATTTATTGAGACTGAAGCTCTGCCTCAGAAATGTGCTGAATTTTGAGGAAATTCCCAAGAAGGAAGGAGGCTCCCTGTGTGCACCCAGAGGGTTGGGATGAGCTCCTTCACAGGAGTGTCACCCAAAGGCTTAGGTCTGTGTTTTGGCTACTTAGACCATCTCCCACGTTGCCAGGTTGTCCCAGACACACCGACTCCCGGGTCTGGTACAATTATTTTCATAGCTGCATTTAGGTTTTTGTGTGTCTGATGCTACATTTAACTCTGCTTAGCTCACAGAATCACAGAACCACAGAATCACCGGGGCTGGAAGGGACTCTGGAGATCTAGTCCAACCCCCCTGCCAAAGCAGGGTCACCTAGAGGAGCTTGCACAGGATGGCGTCCAGGCGGGTTTGGAATGTCTCCAGAGTGGGAGACTCCACCACCTCTCTGGGCAGCCTGTGCCAGTGCTCTGTCACCCTCAAGGTAAAGAAGTTCCTCCTCATGTTTGGGCAGACCTTCCTATGTTCAAGTTTGTGCCCATTACCTCTTGTCCTGTCACTGGGCACCACTGAAAAAAGACTGGTCCCATCCTCCCGGCACCCTCCCTTTAAGTATTTGTAAGCATTGATGAGATCCCCCCTCAGTCTTCTCTTCTCCAAACTAAAAAGACCCAAGTCCTTCAGCCTTTCCTCGTAAGAAAGATGTTCCAGCCCCCTCATCATCTTTGTTGTCCGAGTTCCCAGTGTGCGACATGCTGTGCAACATCACTGGAAGACAGCCAGGGAGTAACAGGTTCTTCAAGGCAGATGCAAAGTGGAGTCTGTGGAGGGGGCGGATGGGAGCTGGCGAGTGTGCAGGTATGGGGGACGGTGCCCCAGCTGAGGACCCACCAGCAGAAGCTGCTCTGCTTCGCTTGGGGCAGCTACGTGGTGCCTTTACTGACAGCGTGTGTCGGAGGAGTTCAAGTCTCCAGGGGTTTGGACTTGGAAAACTCCGCCGTGTGGTTTAAAGCGGTTGAAACCTAGTGGGATTCAAAGGTGGTTTAGGATAAAATGCAGGGTAAAACTTGGGGGAGGAAGAGATTTTTCAATAGACTGTTAGGTTAAAAATAAAACATCTATCTTCAAAATTGCTAGTGGGATTTTCCCTAATAGACATTAAGCTAATCCCACCATACAAGACGGTCAGCGTGGTTGCTCAGGCATTTCTGAATCTGTTCTGTTTCAAAGTCCTTGTAGCATTGCTGATGTGCCTGGAAGCAGGTAGCTTGCCTATGAATTCAAGCGCAATTCTAGTCAATGGATGTGGGCAGAAAATAAAACTGTTTCAGCCCAATGAAATAATATTTTTTCAAGTTCTTTTTAAAAGACAAAATCTCCCTTAAGAGCCATGCAAATGTGATCCAAAAACAGTAAAAGAGAAGGGTTGTTGCTTCCAGATTCACATAGTCCAAATCATATATCCTGTCCAACAGGCAGAAGAAACGGCCTTGGACCTTTTAAACACTTGAATTTATTGACTGACAACCTCCCAAACAGCCCAAAGTTTAATTTGGAAGCTGTCAGGGACTATGGCTCAATTCTTCAGCATTCATCATACACACAAGCTGGCAACTTGTCAGAAGTCACAGATTTCCTTTTAACTCAATTTTTTTGCTTGCAAAGTTGCCGTCTCCTCTGCACAAATGCCACCTCAGTGCAATCACGGGTCCGGACAGATGTTTTCATTTTGATCTGTGCACAGACACAACTCCTTCTTGTTTGGGGTTTGAATTCAGGGGAAAGGTTTAATCGAAATCCAAAGCCCTTCTGGAGCTGTGGTTTGGCCCCGATCCACACGGGTCAGTGACAGTGGGGACAAAGGCGGCCATGGTGCCCCTCACCCTGTGGCTTTCTGGTGGCACATCATGGACGCTGGCCAAAACCCAACAGAGTGGCTTGGAAGGACTTGCTTCAGAACGAGTGAAATCTATTTATATTTTGGCTTTAGCTTCTTCCCATCTCTTGTGACAATCTTTTGAACCTGTTAAGCAGGCCCGGGAGGATTTTTTTGGCTTTGTTTTGTCAGGCAGGGAAGGTTTGATAGGTACCAAAACACTTCAGCTGCAGCAAAAATCGGAAGTGTTAATGGGAAAGATGTTGGGACAGATCATTTTTGGTAAAACCCATAGGTGCTAATAAATATTGCATCAGTGTTAATTTTTAACCACGTTCAGCAGCCATGGCACTGGAAGAGCCTGTGCGCATTTCCCTTAACCCACAGCCCACGGAGCGGGATGGCGTGGGACAGGCAGAGGGCTCTGGGCACGGGCTCCTTGCTGTCCTTGGGTGTCTTGCTGGGGTGCCAAAACTACGTGTATTTGTTGTTGTCAGCCAAGTAACGGCATTTTTACAATCTACTATACCACTGCGCCTTCACAGCAATGGCACTATACATTTACTACAGCAGTAAAATCCCTGAATGTTGGCCGTGAGCGGTGGTGGCTGGATCTGTGAGGGACGTACGTGAAGTCCTGCGGCTCTGCTGATGGGATTCTGCTTATGTGGGATGAATTTCAGGGTTGAGGGACAGCAGGAGTCCGTGGGCTGGCAATCAGGTCAGTCTTGAGAGAAGCGCGAGTCATCTGAAGCAGCACATCTTGTTGAAATGAGTCATCAGGAGAAATGGTTTTGGGGATGGGAGAAGTGCCTGTCCCTGGCCGGTTATCCCTGACCAAGCTCCAAACTTGCGGGCAGTTAACCTTAGGAGAAAGGACATGAGATCTCTAATCAGAAAGCTGCATACAATGCAGAAAATATTTGCATATAGTAGCTTTAATCTGCTACAACTCGCCCCGTAAATCCTATCCTGAAAATAATATGACCCAGTAGAATACCAGTTCATTGCTTGCAATTTCTGCCCAAGAGCTCTTTTCCATGTGAAACTACATAAAGCACATAAAACCCTCTGTACCAGATTTTATGAGAAGGTTCACTGTCATTTAACAAAGGATAACAATAGTAAATCCGTAAGGGCGGGAGTTTAGTAAGTTTGCTGTGTAATATAAATTACCTAGTTGTTTAGGTAATTATCTAAATTACCTGTGCAATATAAATTACATGGCATGAATTATGCCTTTTAGCCTAATGAATCCCATTTATTTACGATAAATGTAGTTTCTTTATTGATTCGTCTCACATCAGTCACTGTCAGCCCACGCCTTGCCGGAGCGGAGCCGGGAGCTGTCGGTAGGAGCGGGGCTGCCGGCAGGGTTTGCGGTGCCTGCAGCAGCTCTCCAGGCTAATCCTCCCGTCTCGCTTTTGTGCTGCCGAACCTCGTAGGTCTGTTCCCTGTCGCTCAAGGCTCGTTTTGCTTTTGCTGTCAGTTTGTGTTGGGTGGATGTGTGCAGGGAGGGAACAGAGAGTGTTTTGCGTTCTTCCCCCCCACCCCACCCCTTCGTCATCCAATTAACGCTGTTAATGGTACCAGCATTTTCCCATCAGCCAAACCTTCGATCTTCTATGAGCTAAATACTTCCTGCGTGCCACTGGGGCTAACGCTGAGCATCAGGCAGGGCTGCGCCTCCTTAACTATAGATGGTGTTTTAATTAACCTTGTTTATATAAAAAGACTAGGTGTGAGTAACGAGGGGTTTGGGTGGTGCTCCACGTAGTGAAGGTGGGTGGGTGGTGCTTGTTCCAGCAGTCACTTCCCCTCGACTGGGAGGGTAAGTCTGGTCTGAGGAGCGTCACAGGTAGGGGCGTGTGGTGTTTGCCAAGGAAGCATGCTCTCAACGCGTCTGGTGGGGCAGAGGGAGGAAAAAACTGAAAAATTATTTACTTGTGCTTCAGTTTGTCTCTTTTGACTGCGCTCAGCATGCAGCAAACGGATTAAAAAGTTGTTTATATTTAGAGGTGTTATAACAACTATGTTTGCTTTGAAGGCAGAGCATATTAGTCAGGGGAGCAAAACGTTGCTCCTTAAGCAGCTTCGTCTGTACCGTTTACTTTCTTTTTTCAACAAGCTGACAGCACGGAGAGGCAACTGTGGCACTGTGGCCCTCGGTGGTGGTCCAGCAATGTCTGCATGTGCTGTGCTGGGATGGTCTCTGCCGGGCTCGCTTGTCCCTTCGCAAGACATCTGGATGCAGCAGGCGAGCTACAGCCTGCTCGTGGCGGGGTAAAATCACCACTTTTGGTGACCTCCACTTGCAGCTACTTTGTTGGTCAGGGAGACAACGAGATGCCACCAGGGCCCGCAGTGGGAGGGGGCACGCCGCCTGCCCCAGCCCCGGGGGCTCTCCTGCTGGGACTCGGTATTTTGGAAGCAAACTTAATGCCCTAATAACAGGGTGCCCTAGGAAACGGATTAATGACCGATGGCAGATTCTGTGATTCCAGGGGGTACTAAAAGGGAACGCGCGCTTGCCAGATATGTGGGGAGTGACCGGGGAAATTAAAACCAGAAGGTTCTCAAACTTCCCTTTGGGAAAAGCGTTTCCCTCCTCAGGGTCTGCACAATCCCTGCTGTAGAGGGTCGCTGGGAGACAGCACGGTCAGGGAAGGGACATGGCAGGGGGCGCAGGAAGAGAGCGGGATCTGTGGGTGCTGGGATTCCCGGAGAAGCCCACATTTCTCTCCAGGAAAGCAAAGGCACTTGAGAGGTGTCGTTACCCCATGAGATGACCAGCGAAATGCTATTTCAGGCCCCTGCATCATTGGTTTGACTCGGAGTCCATAAAGATTCCAGCTAAATTCTTAACTGGTTGGATGAGTATTTTCTGCAGTCCTCCAGAGAGCAGCAGCTAAAATCTGAAGCAGGTGTTTCATTTCAGATGATGGAGGACTTGCAATAGAGTTTAAAATCACTTAACTGACACATTGCACAACTTGCGTGGCTGTTGTGTGCCTCCACGCTTAATTTCCCAGAACCTGCTTTTAAGGCAATCGTAGTAGAAACTTTTAAAATGAAGCAGAGGGGGAAAAAAAAACCCTGAAACATCATCAAACAGTTTTGGTACTTAGAACCATTGTAAAGTCATAAACTAGTAAAACACTGAATTTGTCTCAGGTATGAACTGCTGTCCCTGGGCATACTGGGATCATGCGAGCTCTCAGGACTGGGATTGCTCAGGCTGTGGCAGGCTGTTCCTGACTGTCACTATGTGTCTGTGAAAAGACCTGCTCCCTGCTTAGTTATCCCCAATAAACTCAAAATTTATTATAAATACAGACAATCCCCTACACGGTTGTCATATCTTCTAGTAACTGTATAATATCAAAGTGAATTTAATTCAAGGACCCAATAAAATGCAATGGCGATACACCTTCTCAGCCTCAGTATGTCTATTTTTATTACACTGCCAAAACAGCTTTCATTTCTCTTGGACAATATTTTTTGACATGTATAACAAATCTTCATGGTTTTCTCACCGTTACTGCCTTTCTCTTTGAGTTTTAATTGCCAGGTGACACTGTGGGGTCTGTAAACAAGCCACACTGAAGAGGACCCTAGCATCCCCTGAGAAGAAGGGATGGGCGGGCTGGAGACCCTGCTCTGGCTTCGGCACCTTCTGCACGTGCTTGTCTGAATCTGCTGCTCCAGCAACCGCGTTTCGTGTGACGGCGATCGGGTTTATAAATCAGGTTGTAGTCTGGGCTGGAAGAGCTCAGAAACTGCAGGTGGGTTACCTCGCGTGGGTATACGCTGTTTGGGACAAAATCAAAATGGCTTTTTTAGCTGCCTCGCACTCAGCTTTGTTCTCATCACCGGATGAGCCCACGGCGGGCGGCGGGTTAAGCAGCCTGTGTCCAGTTAGCCGCAGAAGTGTGTCCTGGCCCTCAGGACCAGATTGAGAGGTGTACGCGTGCGTCCAGCTTCTATGTCGGCACTGGTTTCCCACCAAGAGCCATGGGAGTTTGGGTTCCTGGAGAGGATCGCGAAGCCATGGGATGCAAAGCACAAGGAGAGCATCGGGCTGGTCTGCATGGGCGAATGAGAGCTATTGCCATCTAGCCTTCACCTGGACACCACCAGAGATGGCAATCCTACAGACTCCCCAGGCAATGTATTTGTTTCCAGTGCCAAGCACTTTCTTGCTGCGGTTTTGGGCTGTTATTTCTGGTGTGAGCCACTGGGGACACGGAGAGTGGGTTGTCTCCTCCCTCTCGGCAGTGGTCTCTGATGTATTTGCAGGGTTACCCGCTATCACTGTCTTTTAATCGTCGGCCTGATTACCATGACTATGAGATAGCAATTGAGTTATTTTTTTCTGCGTCTCTCTTGCGTGCTTTTCTCCCTGTAGCGTGCCATGCCTTGGGTTTGGAAGGTATTCTTCATGACCTGCAACTAACCTGTATTTTGGAAGATTTTGGGTAAATTAACTTTTTTCCAGAACTTGTATCATTTAGTATTTTTAGCAGTGAGGTTTAGAGCTGCAGTGGTCTAAGGACATAAAGACATGCTGGAGGTGTGTGTGTTGTTAGAATAACGCGCATTGATGGAAGAAAGCAGGCAAGCTTGCGGTTATGGAAATCTTCGATATTTTCAGTGTTCAGTTTTCTTAAGGCGGCAATAATGTTGCTTGGTTTGGCATAAAGAGCGTGTGGGAAATTAAGTTTTGGAAGGTGTAACTGATATGCCTGCAGACAGCATGTAAACGACTCCAGCACTTGCATATTGTCCATTTGATTCTCCCCTTGGTAAAATACACTCTTCTCATTTTCATTTATTATAACTGCAACTTCACCCTAGCTTATATTTTTATCTGTCAATCTGCATCTTCGATGGCCAAGGATAATTCATTTTAACTGCAGCTACTCCTTCCGCTGTGGTGTATGACTCACTGTTTTACGTTGTCATTCTAAACACATTCCACCCAAACGATGGCGGGTTTGTGTGCTGTTCTGCCAGCACCGTGCAATGGGAAGTTATAGCTACTGCTTTCCTTTGTAACAAATTCATCCTCGGCCAGAAAAGATCAAGCTGGAATATAAAGCATGTAATTATCGATAATGCAGTTTGAAATAAACCAAAATCCACTCGGTGTTGGTGTCATATGTTTAAAGCATTTTTTTTTTTTTAGCAGATAAAGCAATGCATAAAGGAAAGTGGTGTCACAGATGTGATAAGTACGACAATTTTTTTTGGTCCTGCATTTTTATGTTATGTGTGCACATGAGTACCTCCTTGGATGATTGCTTGAAGCGCTAAAGGGAATAAAACCTGGCATCAGTCACCAGAGTAAATGTGAAGCCGGGCAAGGTTTCTCCTGTGTACATATCTCTGGGTATATACGGATATATATATTAAGAGAGTAGCCTGGTGAAAATGTATGTTGAAAAGACAAACCGGGAGCTTCTATAACCTCAGTTTATTACCAGGACAGGACAACGGAGTTTGCAGGTAAACATTCATTCCTCAGGTACCTGGAGCTTTTCCTCTAAAACTCTCCCCTGCTGCAGCTTCCCCAGTGACACAAGGGAAAACACGAGCAGGGGAACAGTTGTTTTTGCCTCTCTTCCCTCCGGCGGTGCCTCTGCTGAGACCTGGCACTGAGCACCTACCTGTGGGGCTGCCACAAGGCTGCGTGTCCCTCGGGCTGCCATGGTCCAGCCCGCTGGCAGGGACCATTCTGAGCCGTCTTCTCCATGAAACCCCTTGTTTTGTCCTTCCCTGCCGCCCAGTCGGGTAGCGCTGGTGCCGGGAGATACGAGAGCAGGTTTGGTGCCTCATGGGCACACGGGCAGCGAGGAGGTCCTGGTGTTCCCATGCACCTTTCCAACACCACTGGAGTTGTTGTTTCTGCTGTTATTGCTAGTGGTTTGTATTCTGTCTACTTGAAGGACCGTATTTCAGTTTTATCCAGACTACTAATAAGCGGTTTAAACATGCTGGCTGTATAAAATAGTGTCATTTTTCTTCCTTCACGGAGTAGCTATGCCAGACCTTAATAGAGAGTTGTAAGCGGGTTTCTCTGTCTCTCGTTGTAAAAAAAAAAAAAAAAAAAAAAAAAAAAAAAAAAAAAAAAATACCAGCTTACGTTTAAACTGGGAGAAGTAAAAGCCTGACATCAAATTGTGTTCATTGATCACGTCCCTCGTTTCATTAGGTGTTTGTGGCTTTTATGTCCTATGATTCCTGTTACTTTTGCATTGTGGAAATTGTTCAGAAAGTAAGCAAAGGAACACTTCGTGTCCCAGTGCTGATCAAGTGTAAGTTCCAGCCCTGCGTGAACTGGAGAGTTTGCTGGTTTCTGTTACATCTTGCTGCACGTCTCTCGTGGCTTACGGCATTGTATACATGGGGTATGTGGCTGATTTTGAAGGCACAGAAATGGTCGCTAATCTAGGCAAATTTTTTTATTTTGCTATTCAAAAGAAATGATGTGGAGAATAGAAGTATAGAAATGATATATGTATTTTATACATATATTCCCTTTCTGTCTATCACCTCATAAACAATCTCAATTTGACTTTATTTTGAGTTTCCACCCTCTAAATCTTAATCTTACTTCTAGCATAGATCATGCCAAGAGGCGATCGGGTGGTCACTCTTGCCAGCTACCCAGGCACTCCTTTTGTCAGATGAAGATGAGAGAGGTTTCCTGGCCTGGGTGATGGGAACACCTCATGAGACAGCCAAGCCGTAGCTCGTAGATTTGCTCCTCACCAGTAGATTAATTAGTTCAGTAGATACAATTTCTTACACAGGGCTGAATATAGTCATTCTTCTTGACTATAGCTCCATAAAGATAATATCTGGAAGATGCTTTATACGTCTTCCAGGCATGCATATATGTCTGGGCTATTTCATAGAATAGTTTGAGTGGGAAGGGACTTTGAAGGCCATCTAGTCCAACCCCCCTGGCATGAGCAGGGACATCTTCAACTAGAGCAGGTTGCTCAGAGCTGCATCCAACCTGACCTGGAATGTTTCCAGGGATGGGGCATCTCCCACCTCTTTGGGCAACCTGGGCCAGTGTCTCACCACCCTCAGCGTAAGAAATTTCTTCCTTGTATCTAATCTGAATTACTTGTGATGTCCATTACCACCAGGCAGGGGATGGACAGGTCTCTCTGGTGCTGCCAGGTTTCAGGAAGCACCAGGCACATGGCAGCCGTGTGCCTGTCCTCCCTTGAGCTGGCTGTAACACCGGCACGATGCTGTTGGACACCTAGGATGGTCTTCCTGGAGACACTGAGTGCTCCAGACTGGGCCACAGAGGTATTGCAGGTGGCTCTAAGGTTGAAGTGCTTCCCTAAGCTACCTGTGGCCTCCTTTTAAAAGCCTGCAGCATTTCTAAAGGTGGTATTGCAATGGGGAGGTGGATGATATACCTACGGGAGCATTTTAGACTGCCAGAATGGGGAGTGCTTTCACTTGAAAAGCTGAATGGCACATTAAAATGCAATTTTTTTCTTCCTACAGGATGTCCTCTGAGATAGTTATTATCTGCTTTATTGTAGCTGTTTCCTGTGAAGAGTACAATAACATTACAGAATCACAGCTATGAAATGTCTAGCAGAAATTTTTAGGTTGCTGCATGAGTTGTCTCTAAAGGTAAATTAGTTTAAGAGATTTGTTTTTTGAAGATGTTGGTTTGGACTTTCATTCAAATCTCTCTTGGAGTTGCCTTAAAAACCAGCAATTTAGTGTCAGATATATATCATCATGTATCTCTGTACATATAAAAGGGTTAGAAAGTACTATGTGAAATAAAAAAGAAAAATTTTAGGAAAGGAATTAATTAATCTTACTTATATGAAGCAAATCTGTTTGTTAGTTTTGAAGTGCCATTATGTTATTGGTTTTTAAGGGTAATGACAAAATATTGATAGGAAATGTTTTATATTTCAATGTCTCTCTCAGTACAAAATCAATCTCTAGAAAGAGGTAGAAAGAAAAATAGTTCTTGGAGGAGCCAAAAGTACATGACCAAGCAAGTAATCCTGTTCAAACTTTATATTGGGGATAAACCCTTCCATTAAAAGTCTGAGAAAGTAAAGAACCACAAGTGTCAAATAATGTCTAATATCCCTAATGCATTGTTAATGACTGTGTTAGGTCTAGATATAACACAAAAAGGTAAACAAAAAAACCCCTAGATAAATCATTGTTTAGTATCGTTTTTTGCTATTTTAAAAATTAAAGCTTCAGCCAACTAATAGCGAGAGCAGTGTGCTGGGTGAAGTCACGTTTCCAAAGCAATTGAAGTGGGGGGGGATTTGGGGTTCCAGTAGCTGCAAATTCTTCCTCTGTGGGGTTTCTTGGCAGCACAGCAATATATCACCTCTTCCTATGAGTCTGTCTTGTGCAATCCCTAAACAAGTAATTTATTCCCATATCCAAGTCCCTAAATAACCTGGAAACTCCTCTCGCCACTACACTAACAAAATACTGTTAAGCAAAAAAAAAAAAAAAAAGAGCAAGTATTCTGGAGCAGCATTTTATCAAATCCTGACAGTTTGACAAAACCAAAGTGCTTTGGGGAGACTCTTCCATTTTGGCCAAGTTCCCCTTAAAATAAAGCAGGGCTCCGAAGTAGAACCCGCCTGTTTCCTGCTGGCTCATCCAGCCCGGTCCTTGGCAGCCCAGCCTGCCTTGGGCAACCTGCTCCTGGGTCAGACCTTCCCCCCTTTTTTGTTTGGGGTTTTTTGGGGTGTTTTTTGTTTGGTTGGTTGGGGTTTTTTATTTTTTTTTTTTATTTTTAGAAAGGCCCATAAAATTATGGGGAGGGGGGAAGTTTGGAAGGAAACTGCCAATATCTGCTGTAATCCTCTGCTCACCAGAAAGCAAACTTCAAGGGTAGATGAGGTTTTTCAGGATCTGTCCAATTGCCCTTTGAAAAGCCCCCAAAATGCTGAGTGTGTCCAATCTTTCTGGGTAACCTCTTCCAGTATTTAACTGCTGATTGTCAAGAGGGTTTTTTCCTTGCGTCCACTTGGCATTTACATAGCTGAAACTTTGGACTATTTCCCCTTGTCCTCCTTTTTTAAGTTTTTCCTTTTTTTTATTTTGTGGTGATACATGTCTGATTTCATTAATTCAAAATCTAGAATGAGAACAGGTACAAAAATACAAAATTAAAAAAAATTCAAAGCTCCTCCACGAAATGGAAAGTCTGATTTAAAGCCATGTTCAAAAGCAAGTGTACAGGCTGCACGTGCTCGTATATATCCAGTTGGCCTTCTGGGACCTTGGTGGATTTCTGCACGAGTAACAGCGTCCGTTCCGGTGAATGTGACTGTAGGAATAGTTCAGGGATCATAAAATGTTATCAGAACATGCATATAAAATAATAATTCATAATAAACTTATTAAGATTCCTTCAAATAAAATCCCAGTTACATCCTTTATTTTCTACTGGGAAATTAAGGATTTCTAGTACTAAAAATTTGTATTCTTGGGAGACATAGCATTTGCAGCTCTCTGATCTCAGAATCTGTGTAACAGAACAAGAAACAGAGCAAAATTATTACTGGTCATATTCTGAGAGATTAAAGACCATCAACTAAAGATCCTGCAACGGTGCCTCCTGCTATTCCTCCGGACCAGGTATGCCGACGTGGTGCAAATGTCCATGGGGTGTCCTGGCTGTGGGCAGCTTACAACAGGGAATTGCATGGGCTAGAGCACTGATCAGGTTTATTTTGCAAGGAAGGAAAAAAGAAAGTTTCCATATGGAAAGCTTTGTTAATGAGCAATGACCGGAAAATGGGCACCATTTGGAGTCAGCGGTAGCAAGTAGGTAGGAAATTTTGTGTACATTAGGAGTTCTGGAAAAAATTCAAAAATCTATTACGCTGTGTTGTCAAGAGCCGTCAGTAGATGCCAACGCACAGTTGCAGAAGTATTGCAAATTCCAGGGCCAAAATATAAAGGTATTTTTTGTATCCTACGTGATAATGATAATTTTCTTAAGCTTTTTCTGGAAGTACTGAAAAAGTAATTCTTTGCCCCTGCACCACCAGGTGTGCAGATTCGTGTCTGTGCTGGCTGGGTGATGGGTGGCCACGATACCTGGTGTGGCATGGCACGTGTGAGGGAGCTCTGAGAGCACCAGCCTCTGCAAGGCGATGTGCCTGCAGTTCACCAAAGCAAGGGTGGTCCCCTGCTCCACCGGGCTCTGATGTTTGCAAATAAATGTTCTACTCTCTTGGTTTTCTTATGGAAACGTTTAGAACTGGCAAATGATTGCAAATATCTCTGACAATTTGAGTATGTCCTTTCCAGATGGCACGTGGGGTCCGGCCTGTTGGTTTTGGTTGGTTCTCATCATGAGAAGCTGAGCTGGGCACTGACGTAGGACGGGGATGTGAGCTGGAGCTCTTCTCCTGAGCAAGCCGTCACTGCTCTGCCTTCCTCAAGGGAATCCCAAGGATGGTGAGGTGACTTGAAAAAATACAATCTAAGGCACTTTAAAGATGACAAATGTTCTCAGTTGACTTTTCAACCACTGATTATTATGAGATTTCAGGAGTGTCTATCAGAAAATTTTAGTGGTGTAATTTTAATTTTTCATAAGCTATACCATGGATGCAGATTCATAAACCAGTTTATTTAAGCCCAACTGAGGTTTCTTTGTATTTTTCAAGCTATTATAGCAACAAATAATATTAAATGATTACATTTATTTTACTTCCTCTCTCTCCTGAGTGAGAGAAAACACATTTCTTGTTTTCCTCCCGTACAAAAAAAACTGAAATACTTTTAACCTGTGTGATGGATGTATTTCATCTGACACCTACATGATCTTCTGTCCCATCACCGTCTGTACAAAGATTTCTTTGCAGTCGTATGGTTTGCTCCTGCCGTGCACCAGGGTCCTGGAAACTGCAGTCCCCTGCTTGGAAGGGGAGGGTTGGGATGATCCGCAGGGAGAGCGAGGACTCCCATCCCATCCGTCACCAGGGAAGGGTGAGCCCGGCACTTTCACTGCAGGCGGATTAGCATCTTGGCAGAAAATACCCTCCTGGGCTTATAGCCAGCAACTTTCCTATACAAGATGATGAAAATATCCTAGCAAAGAAATGCAGCCTTTTAAAAGTCGTGGAGCACAAGACCTTGGGATGTGATGTGGCCAGAGAAGAGACGTTGCCCAGATGAGGCCATTTCTCAGTTCAGTTTTCTTTGGGTATCTATTGCAATGTACCTCTAGGTTTAATTGTTGACAGTAATTAACTATGTAGGCAGCTGTCTTTAATTATCCCTTTTAATGAGTCAGCCTAAACTGCACATGGCTGCTAGTCATGATGCTGTGCATCTGTGTTTTCTCTGGTTATCATCTACTCTGCCGTGAGATCCTGCAGCAGCAGTTTGGTGCAATCCTTCCTTGCTCTTGCCTGCTGCGTGCAGGGACACCGTTACCCTTCCCAAAGGTCTTCCCTAAGGCCTGACAAATTCCACCAGCACTGTCTGGGAAGGCCAGAGTGCTGTAGCACGTTTCTGATTTCATACAGGTAAGCTGAGGAGCAGAGAAGACATGAAATACAAATAGAGCTTTGCCATGGAAAAGCTCAGGCTTGAAAGCTCATAATATGAATTACTAAGTTGTTGATGCTGGGCATTTGTGTTACTTTTCCTAAGAAGTTTTGTTGTGGTTTTTTTAACATTTTCATATTTGCTTTCTTTGGAACTTTTTTAAAAATGCAATTATTCTTCAAACACAGCTGATTTGCCCTTCTGCAATTTTTTGGAATTTTTTTCCATGGAGTTGTAGTTAATATTTGTTGTAAAGCACTGAAAAATAAAGATATTTTTTTTTGAATTGATTTTAGCCATATGCATGGGTTTGTACCCACATGTACACTCCCTTAGATAAATTATTCAAAGGAGTTATGCAGGGAGATACCTTCCCATTCCTTTACAGAACTGTTGTGAGAATTAATTGGCTGATGTATTTCAGTACTTTATGCCACTATCCTCAAAACAGTAATATTCTGAAAAAATATGTATGTACACATTTAATAGGTACAGCTAAGCATGGAAAAAAATAAGAAAGCACAGAGTAAAATACATCAACATTTCTGCTTTGTGAAGATGCTAAACAGTAGTCACTTCATCAAATTAAAAGAAATGGTATTTTCATAATGTAGAGTAATAGGAAATTATTTTATTTACTATGATAAATGATTGCCCATCTCTGGGATGATGGGAAGTAATATCGTGTTGTAGAACACACAAAAAATACAGAGATAAAATCAAATTACTGCGAGTTGTTGTAACATTTGTTCAAATAAAAACAGTGTAGGGTTACAATCTATCACACAGCTCACAGCACGTTGACATGTCCTATTACCCTTTGTTTCTGTCACCTTTAGACAGACCAAATAATACTCTCTTAAGTAACTGGTATCCATTCAAGTAACTAGTATTCGGTCTTCATTAGATGCGAATTTGAACAGAAGTCACAATTCTGATGGCTGTATTTTGTATTTGAGTCTGAAGTCAATCCATTGTCTTCAGTTCAAAACTTGAAAATTAATTTCAAGTCTTGGGAAATGCTTGGAGACAGCCCTACATTGATCTGCTGGGGAGGAAAACTCTCCGAATTCATCAAAGCTGCAGCCGTCTTCCTGGAGTTGCGGTTTTGACAACCAGGCTCTGCCATTTGTTCCGTCGTTATTTAGTTAACACTGATGTTTCCAGCAGTTTGACAGAATGGAAGGTCATCAGTCTTTGAATCCGCTAATTGGCAAGCAACATTTGTTGCCCGTGTTGACAGCACATGCTGCCACAGCGTGTCTGATGGGTACGAGTTGGTGCACACCCAGCCCAGCTGGGTGACACGGGTGTAGGTTTTTCCCAAGTCCTGTCTCCAGCCATCAGTCAAAAGTTATCATGTCTCGTCTCGAGACGCTCACATCAGTATTCTGTGACTGTGCTACTGTTCTTGAAATATGGTATTCTGAGCATCATACCTGCCATAAAATAATATCCTTCTGTCAGACGCTCAAGGTAGCTGTTGCAGACTTCTGTGCTTCTCAATGTGAGAGATAATAGCCAGGTAAGTAATTAAGAAATGAGAACTGAAGTGTAACTTAAATTGATAGAAATCACCTTCCTCAGTTGGTTCAGGGAAATATTTATTTTTTTACCATTTTTTTCTCTGTCTCTCCATTCTAGCAGAGGGGTGCCACTTCTGCCTCATCTCGAGTTCAAAGAATACCATATGGAAGTGAGTTCTTTGAGTGTTGTCCACTCTTTCTCCATGACAATTTCAGCATCAGGTCTGTCACCCTTCTCTGCTTTCGCTGAGGCAACAATAGGAGCCTCAGTATAACAATATTTTTAAAAATGAGATAACACTTCAATACTTTAATTACTTTTTTTTTCAAACAGCTTCTATTGTGTTTAAAAATGAGTTATTACCAACAGAAAATCATAAACTGCAGTTGAACAAGGTACTTGGGCTTAAATGCTGCACAGAATTTGTGAATAGTCTGAGAGTTCACGGATCTATTTGAGGTGTATCCTTAAAAGCTTTGAGAATAAGCACCGTAGCCAGACTCGTTCAAGAGCCCTCTTCGCTCTAAGGTAAGAACGAGAAGAGCACGCACAAAGCTGCTGTGAACCTGTGATGAGATGGTGGGGAGCTGGTTTGACTGGAGGAGGCTGCAAGCATCCTCCTGCTCCTGAGGCTGACGACGCGCCCCACTGCGTTTCCTCTCCTCCGTCTTTAACACCGCCTTCTGCTCTGTCGGTCCTGGCACCCTGCAAATCCAGAGCAGACCATAAAATGTACCCAAAAGAGGGGTACTGGCTTCCCAGGTAACTGCTAGAAGCTTGTGTTAGATTTAAGGAAAAATAGCATGTCATAACAAAGCAACCCTCAACCCAATGATAGTAGTTTCTATTATATTCTCCCAGAACGTTTCTCTTGGAAAATATGCTGGCCCCCTCTGTGATGGTTAGGACATGGTGAAATCACATAGTTGCTTTGATTCACCATTTTTTTGGGGTGGAATAGGAAAAAACATCAAATCATGTTATTGTTTTATATAAGACTTCTTTTAATGTGTGAAATTAACATTTCCTGCAGGTGGGTTGGGGCAATTGCATGCACAAATCCAGGCTGGGTGGAGAATGGAGTGGAGAGCAGCCCTGAGGAGAGGGACTTGGGGGTGTTGGTGGATGAGAAACTCAACGCGAACCGGCAACGTGCGCTGGCAGCCCAGAAAGCCACCCGCATCCTGGGCTGCATCCCCAGCAGCTTGGCCAGCAGGGCGAGGGAGGGGATTCTGCCCCTCTGCTCCGCTCTGGGGAGATCCCACCTGGAATACTGTATCCAGCTGTGGAGCCTCCAGCATAAGAAGGACATGGAGCTGTTGGAGTGGGTGCAGAGGAGGCCATGAAGATGATCTGAGGGCTGGAGCCCCTCTGCTGTGAGGACAGGCTGAGAGAGTTGGGGGTGTTCAGCCTGGAGAAGAGAAGGCTCTAGGGAGACCTTAAAGCGGCTTTCCAGTATCTGAAAGGGGCTCCAGGAAAGCTGGGGAGGGACTTTTTACAAGGGCATGTAGTGATAGGATGAGGGGTAATGGCTTCAAACTGGAAGAGGAGAGATTTAGATGAGATCTCAGGAAGAAATTCTTGCCTGTGAGGGTGGTGAGACCCTGGCCCAGGTTGCCCAGAGAAGCTGTGGCTGCCCCATCCCTGGAGGTGTTCAAGGCCAGGTTGGACGGGGCTTGGAGCAACCTGGTCTGGTGGGAGGTGTCCCTGCCCAGGGCAGGGGGTTGGAACTGGATGATTTTTAAGGTCCCTTCCAACCTAAGCAATTCTGTATTGCCTTTAGATTAATATAAGGCTTTACATTGGTACCAAAAGTGAGCTATGAAATATCATTTCAAAATACACTTAAACAATCATACGTCTATAATGGGTGGATAAGTTTAGCAAAGACACTTGACACCCTGTGCATCAGGTAACACCAAAGCTTCCACACTAAGAATGGAAATAGATACCAGCACAACTTTGCTGTTTCACCATACTCCTTCCTGCCCCAAATCAGCTCAGCTCCGGTTTAGCGTAGCACAGAGACAGAGCAACCGAGATTTGTGATGCTGGGGAAAAGGGAAAATTCTTGGAAAATGGTAGGATAGCTAGCAAGGGCAAACTCGTTCTGTTTGAATGGATTGTAGGAAACTGGCACCGCTCCTTTATCTGTGCCCCACAGATGAGTCTGAGCATCCTGAGCGTGCCTTGGTTTGACAAAAACCTTCTTGGAGACAGAGGTGTGTGATCAAATACACCGCGTGTTGTTTTGTTCAATAGAACAAAGACTTGGCAAATGAGTTCCTGAGTGTTTTCGCAGGGGGTACTTTTGCTTGTATATTCACAATTTTCAGTTCAGGCATTGACAACCACAAACCTGGTAATGATCCTGACATTTAAGGTCTGCACTCAGTTCAATTTTTAACTGTTCTGTACATAAAAGAAATATCTACATCACTATAATCTAATAGCATTGATTTCAGCATGGAGTTATCAATTATTATTCAGAATTCTCTCTTATCTTGCTGCAGTTCTGCAGCTTTAGCTGATAATTCAATGTTTCATGTGATAAGCTTTAACTAACATCAATGTCAGAAGTGAATTCCTGTGCTAAATCCCTATTCTCCTATAGAGCATTTTTTGGGTAACTAAGGCAGTTGTTGCTTTGACAAGGATCGTGATACATTGAGAGTACTTCCACTTATAATATTGTTTGCAGATACAGCTGATACATAAATAAGTCAACAACTCGGCTAGCCAGAGAACTGTTTCCTGGGGCTGCAGACGAAATGGCTGTAGTTATCCTATTACAAAGAAAGGGAAAAAGCAAAAAAAAAAACTATACCGTTGCACGTAGAGTTACAACTGAGGGAATAACATAGTGTTGAACGTACAAAATTCAGTCTATAACCATAAATGTTCTTGCCTTCTGTTTTTGCTGAGTAGCAGGGAGATGGTTTATCGGGAGCCAGATGGCAATGACTGCTGCTGGCAGTGACAACAGAGGATTTCCTCGGTACCGTTTCGGTACCGTTGCTTGTTGCTCTCAGACTTTTCTGCAGGCGTCACATATATCAACTTCCCAAGCTGATCTGCCTCTGCACTGCTGGAGGTAATGTTTCAGTCTTTGGAGGAGTTCTTGAGCCTCTCTTCTTCTGACATTTCCCGTCGTCTTAAATCCCCACCTCTGTTCTTAAATGTCTGTCTTCGGAATTATTTGCTTTTTGTCAAGAAGGTGGAAAGGCAGCCTGGATCCCACTTTACACCTTGAAAGAGGGATTGCTGCCCGCTGACTTTGTACACTCCTTCTATCACAGGAGGAACTGAGCAAGTGATACCAAACAATAACATGATTCCATTTAGTCTTAATAAATAGCATGGGTTTCTCTAATAAACATAGTCCATCTGTTTGCAACAGCTTCTACACAGCTTTTTGAATAAGCAAAGCCAAAACCCATCCATTTCTTCCAGGTGGGCCCATAAGACTCTTGCTGTTTGGGCTGTTCAGAGCAGGCACAGGTATTCTCTGCTATCCCAAAAGAAAAACCTTCAGCATATTAATTATTACAGTATAGGCTCAAACAATATAGTCAGGAAAATATCGGTACAAAAGTACTGAATGGCAGGCACATCACCCTGTGAAAACCCCCAGCCCAGTATTTCCTGCGGGGTATTGGACTATGTTATTCTGCCAGCGGCGCCGCGTTGTGCCTCTGACTGCAGTGGGATCGTGAATGGATGTGACTTGGAATTGTACCCTCGAGACTTTCATATGAATTTGTGAGCACTACACCCTCTGTTGCCCCCATCTCTTTTTTTTTCTTTTTTTTTTTTTTTTATTTTAAGAAATACTGGGCTGTTTTGAAAATCCTGGCCTCTGTGAATAGTTTTTTTACTTTCAGCTGACCTCAAAAAAAAATNCCACCTCTTTTTTTTTCTTTTTTTTTTTTTTTAATTTCAGAAATACTGGGCTGTTTTGAAAATCCTGGCCTCTGTGAATAGTTTTTGTACTTTCAGCTGACCTCAGAAAAGAATGCTGTAATTATCCACATACTTCACTTAAATCAATAATGAATTACAATTCCGCAGGGCAGTTTGGTGAGACTGTTCACGTAAATAATGCTGTCAAGTCTTGCCTTGTTAGTTGGTAAGTACAGCCATACAAAGAAAAGTTCAGAATAAAAAGTGTCTTAGGCTGAAATTCTGAACTCTGAATTCCTGCACTTTGTGGCCACAGAAACTAGGAAATGTGTCTGAACCTGAAATTGCACGTATGTGTAATTTATAAAATAACATCTACCATGTAAATTATTCCTGTACAGTTACATATAATTTAATTGTGTAACTTGCATGCTACCTTAATAATAAATTCTACAAAAAGAAAGATTTCTTCATTACTGAAAGCATGCATCGTGCCAAATAATTCAATCTGACCTGGATGCAGAATGTTGACACTTTAGGGATGCTTCACCCAAACATCAAAAATGGGTCAGTCCCGTAGTGTTGATGAGACTTTTCACATACAATCTCAAGACACAACTTGTAAAAGCAGATTTTTATGGTCACTTTTTGGAAACTGTCTTAAGTGTTTAAATGGTCTCCCATCAATAATTGTGGTTTCACTTAACGCAATGGGCCTCTCTCCCTTCCTCGCCAGCCCAGGGCTCTTTCATCACAACTATTTCTGGAGAATGTCGTATTTCTTTTAGCTTCGTTGTTTTAAATAGTGACAGTCATTTAAAGCTCTGTGAGGGAAACAAACAAAAATATCCTTATATCATCGTTAGCGCTGTTGCTAAATAAGGTTAGTACAAAGGTGGAGCATTCCAACACATTCTCTTTCTCACCACCGTGGCATAAAGAAGGTGAAGAGGAGGTAGCAAAGTACCATTTTGGGGCACAGCCCTGATGAACCATTAGTAAATCCCTCCTTATATCTCCAGGCCAGCTAATTTGGGTATTCATTAGTAAATTATATGTGATCCTTGTCATGCCACTGCAGATTCATGGGACTATACTCTATTTGTTCCACCTACCTTCACAGCAGCAGGGAAACTGTAAACTTTGCTGTCTGAATGCTTATGACACATTTTACAGTTAACGCAGCTTGATCCCTAAAATGCCGTATCGGAGCAGCGCACCAGCTTTCCTCGCACAAACCTTTTGGCACGTGTTGCTCCTGGCAGCCGCGACCTCAGGTTTTTATTTTCCTGATACCTAATAACAACACCTGCATCCTGCTCCAGAGGCAGGGATACCTTCCTGCCTCTGCGTTAAGGAGGAAAACTTCTAGTTCACTAAAGCTAATAATGCCTTCAAGGCATCAGTTCTTCTCTTAGCATTTTACAATCACAGTACTAAAACTGGAGTTTTATATCCAGGCAATACACTGCCCATAGCTGTTGAAGTTAAATCAGGAATCATTTATATGATTTAGTTTATGAGAAGAGCATAGGAAAAGAATATAAACAAAACATTTATTTCCCACCTGTATAAATATGCAGTTGCTGTTTCTAATATATCTTACTTTAAAAATGTCAGTGTTATGCAAGAAAAGGGAGAGGGACCTAAGGCTTTTATCTTAATGGTTGTTGCGTTAAAAGGAGTGCAGTTTCGATATTTGTCTATCAGAGTCCCCACAAAGGACTTTCACTGAGTCAGATTCACAAAAATTGAAATTAGTTATTTTATTGAGAGCGACAAAACAGATTCGAGTTTGCCATAGATAAATCCACTGACTACAATAGCACTATTAATTAAGGTTAATACTGCTAGTGAAAATGATGATAACGATGCAGCAGCCCGGGGGTACCATTCCGCAGAGGGTGAAAGGCGCAGCGCTTCCCCAGAGGGCGTCCCTGCCTGGGGTGGAGGAAGAGAACGCAGCCCCTCCACTGCTCCCTCAGGCACTGAGATCCTTCTCTCCCAATTTAACAGTCA
>VYXH01012607.1:512287-524239 GCA_013397275.1 Burhinus bistriatus | reverse complement strand
CTCCGCACCGGCCTCCCGGGGCGGCAGCGGTAGCAAGGCGCGCTCAGGCGCGGCTCCTCGCTCTCTCTGCCGCTTGTCTCGGTGTCCCGTGAGCCCCGTCGGGCCACGGCCCGGGCCGCCCCTCAGCGCCCAGCGCTGCGGCTGTCGGGCAGCCTGGGTAGGTAACCAGCCCTGCGCGGCCTCACACCGGAGCCCCCGCGGCCGCACATCCCGGTGGAAGCTTCCGTGGTGTCACCGCGGCGACACCGGGGAGAAACTTCTGTCAAGATGTCTCTGAGCGAGGGGGACAGCCCATAGCTCTGTCGGGTACGGACTGTGGCTCACTGAAGTATTACAGTAGGAACTATTTTCCCGCCAGTCCCACTGTTTAACTGCAGAGTTTGCGCCCAGGACACACAGGATCTGAAATTCTAACATAACGAGTTCATATGAAGCAGCTGTTCTCAGTGCTGTACGTGCATCGCACAGCTTCCCCGCTCTTCCTGCGGGTCACCTTTAGCTACGGAGACATTACAAAAGAGGTGGACCAGGGGACCACAAGGTCCTCATGTTTCCTTTTGCTACAAAATCAGGACCATCCCCAGTTAGCTCCTACTATAACCTCACACCGTTGTGCTGACCGTTCTTTCTCTAGGAGATAGCACAGGCTGAGCGTGACCAAGCTGCCCTTGCAAGGAATACATGGGAGCTGCAAGAAATGGCGGCAACCGTGCCTCTGCGTAGACAAATACTCTCAAGTGTGTCACAGCATCTGCGATCAGTCGTCATTTGATTTTGGATGGGATTTAAAAGCAAGTTCTTTGACAATTTGTTAGATCTTTCAGTATTTTGCTGATAAAGATTTAGCTTTTTAATGCTAAATTCTCAGGCGGTTGCAATCAGTTCCCCTTTCAAGCCTGGATGGATCCTGCACTGCAGTAGTAGCTCAACTTTCTAATTTCTAAAACACACTAAAGCTAGTGGGAGTCTACTAATTGATCTCAGTACTTGTTGGTCCGGACTGGTCCCACTGGCTCATGTTTGAAAGGAACAGCAGCTGCCTCAGCAGAATCAAAACCACAAGTAAATTTGGGAGCTGTTTCCTACATCCGATAGTGAGATCTAAGTATCTGCTTTTTCTGTCAGTTTTTTACAACTTTTGGCAACCGTGGAGGCTAGTTTCAGCGAAACAAGGCTATCCACATTCGATTATCTGGGTTCTGCCAGTTCCCTTTGTGTGATTCTTTGGCAAACCAGACAGTTCAACATGGTTACGCACTGTTTTACTAATAAATGCTGGACAGCATTAAAAGCAGAATTGGCTTTTTGGCATAATGGGTCACAGGGCAGAAACCAGGTGAAATTTCCTAGTGACAATATTTCTCACAATGACTGGATGTTTATTTGTTGTTATTACTCAGTAAAACCTTCAGTGTGGACAGTGCACCGATCCCCTACGAGACATGGAAATACATGCTTTGCCCTGAAAAGCTTGGAGTCTGAAAGATTTTTTTCTTGTGTAGCTTATTTGAACACCCACAGATGTCTACGTGGAACTACATCTTCTGTATTAAAGACCATAGTGCGTATTCACCACGCATAGAGAGGATCTGAATGTTTTGTTGACTGTGTGCTGTACCTTTACATTTCTGAGGCTCCTTGTGTGCAAAGTGCCACTGCCCAGTTGCTTTAGCATTGAAGAAGTATGTGCAAAGGATACGTGCGATGTGTACTCTGGTTCTGTTCAAGATTTTACTTCTGTTTCTACTCGCTTTGCTTTCAAAAACACGATTTGAAATCTAAAAAAATGTTACTTTATACTCAAAAAAACCTGGTTTGCTCTTTTCATCACAAATCATAAAACTGAAAAGCTGATATAAAGCAGAGCAGGACAATTGTCACTAGACAAGGAATCAGCCAAGACATTTACACTGATAACTCCACCCTTCTGCTGCAATTTCTTAAATATGTCTTATGAGATTAGAGTGACACTACAGTAATACTTGTGCCAACAATCAGAACTAACAGACATTTTTGCAAAGGCAGACTTCATACACACAAGATTTGTTTTTAATCTGCACAAATAGAGTAGTTAATTTTATACCCTCCTACTGGATGCTAGAGAGCTCAGCTCTAACCTACTCCCAGCTTCCATCAGCACTGTTTGTCCCCAAATCTTCATTGACACAGACCTGGCCCAGCGTAGAAGACGAGTATAAAAGTCACAGTCCTTAGAAGTATTAGTTAAGCGTCTCTCGGGATCAGGAAAGTACGCAAACAGGCCCGTATTTTGAACCTTGTGGTATCGTGACTGAGCACCTCTCCTTAAGATAGATCCACAGACAGTAAGTCAGCAGAGACTGCTGCCCCAGAAAACACATAGAACTGTGTGAGGATCTTGAATTACTGCCATTCACACTGAAATAAACAGGAGGTGAAATATAATTAATGACCATTTCATAACCTAAATGCATTCAGCTTCTGAATTAAGGTTTCACTGGCAATTTCATTTGGACATTGTCTAACCTTTAAACGCTTGGCTTTGCAACCTTCATAATGTTCCTTTAACACCTGTAGCACTTCCTGTGTTCCTGAAAAGGAAAACGGTCGGTGCAGGACCATGCAGCACCACAGCACCTCCATGGGTCATCGGCCGTGCTGGTACCTTTGTATGCCCAACACAGACTCTGCCACTTTTACTCAAAGAGAAACAGATGGCAACAGTGGACTGTTATCCTCCATCTAGACCAGCAGCGGAGGGAGATGAGTGTTGGAATTTGGATTATTCAGTAGATTTGTAAGACCATTCCTAAGGCTATTTAGTATTTACACAGTTTTTTCAAACATATTTCTACAAAACACTGTGATTTATTAGGAGCTAGCTCTTACACAGTGAACTAAAATAAAGCAATTAATTAGTTAAGCTTGCTTAAGCTGACCACAAGATCAATCTAGCAACTTCAGAATCATCTTTGAATTCAGATACCTCTGATATAATAGCCCCACTTGCCTTTTCTTAGTTTAGTGACAGCCAGACTAATGAATTGACCCTTTCTCTCTTGGTCATGTGGCCTTTTCACTACCTCCTCCCAACTGTAAAATTTTTGTCATCTAACTACAAGAAAGCCTGCTGTCCTCCCCCAGGCAGGCAGCTGCTGCTGCCACATGCAAGGACACTCAATTCTAGTCCTTTCTGTACCACGGGCTGGGGCAGACAGCACAAGAGGCAAATTCTTTCCTGGCTGAGCCAACGTGAAGGCCAGCCTCGGGGAAGCTCTGCTCCAATTCCAGCTCTGGAAGTCAGGACGTCCCAGTGAGCACAGCCCATTGCGCCCCTTTCCACCCATGTACCCCTCTGCGCTGCCCTGTGCGGGGCTCTCTCCCGCAGCTCTCCCTGGTACTCCATTCCCTTGCCCTCTGCCTGTGCCTGACCTCCACTTTCAGGTATCGACCACCTGTTCCTTCTCCAGGCTGCCTCTCCTTTCTTAAACTCCAACAGGGCCTCCAACTTTGGTTGCCCATGCTAGGTCCTAGTTCAGTGTCTTAGCTGGTTCTTCATCTCACTACCTGTCCCTCTGACTTTCCTGTCTTTTCCTTCTCGTCTCCTTGTACTGGCAAACTGAATTCTGCTGTGTCTTCTGTCCCTCCCCTGCTGCTAGTTCCTTGCCCGCCAGTCTCAACATAAAACTCCTCTAATTCCCAGTTTCACTTCCTTTGTGAATATCAATCTCCCTCTATCACATCTTAAATCTCCAAATTCTCAGTCCCACGTTTTATCTTCCTCTCATCTACACCTCAACCTACCCAGACCTTCCTGCCCTGTCCTATTCGTTTCCCTTCTCTTGAATCATGGGTTTACCAGAAGTTTGGCTTCAGTCTCTTAAGCAAGGGTTGCAACGTGCTCCATTGTTCTGGGGGAGAGAAGCATGTTTTGAAGGCTGATGGCATGACAAAGCCCATTTCATTTTATGAGCATCATACCGATCATGAAAACAGTGTATGCCTTCCTCAGTGCTTTTCTGTCTTCCCCTTGAATGTAATCTTGGCTCTGCTGCCTTTATCACAGGGCTACAAAAACTGGGAAGGTTGGAAGGGTTGGCACAACTCAGGGAGAGAGGAAGGGTGCTAGGCACAGAAACTGTACCTGAAGGATGTATATAGACGTTCAGAGCCCTTGTCAATGTCTAGAAGCTAATCCTGCAACGGAGTGGCTGAGAAGATCCGTCACATTGAAAACAGAGTGCCCCACCAGAGCGAAAGCTTCTGCTTGGTGTGAGATGCTGTTGCAATACAAAGAAGGATGCAAAGAAGGGGAACCTCAAAATGTGGTTCTCCTTGAAGGACTACAGTACAGTACGAAGTTGCTATTTTTACCGTCTGTTCCTTTTATGCGTTCAGAATCAGGTCTGCTTACTTGAGTGAGAAAAAATTATATTTGCTTTTTCCTCTAGTTGGTTCTACAAAGCAAATGTATGATAAAAGGACAGAGTTTGATTAAGGCACCTATGTTCTGAAAACCAAGTAGCATGGTTTAGGGTTGTAAAACTATCATGTAAAAAACGATTCTAGTCCCGCCAGCTTCAGCTTTCAACTCATTAGCCACCTATCTATGTCTGTCAGGCTGTTAGCAATTTTTTGAACAGACTTCCTAGTCTTACAGGAGCTCTTCCATGTGGAAAGACAGAACATATCAACACTGAAACAGCACATCGAGAATGCCATGCATGAAATTATTTTCTTGAATGCACACAAACTTTTTCAAGTATGCACCATGTCCTAGCTGCCCCAGGACCAGCAGTTCCTCAGTTTATTTAGTGAAAGGGAAAACTGCAAATCCAGCAGGCTATCAAGCAAGCTAACCTTCAGTTATACAAATGGAGAGTCAACCAGTTCAAACAATTTATCTTTCAAAGTCAACACTACAAACAACAGGAATGAGCAAGAGCTTTTTCATTCACAACAGACAATAAACTGTATTTTTTTAGTGTAGATATTCTAGACAGGATAGTATCAGCTGTTAGAAACTCCTACTTTTCTCCACAGTGAAAGACAGGGCAAATTAAAGGCTTCAGTTGTCTGTACTTTGAAAGGGGAGAAAGGCTAGAATGAAAAACTGAGTTAAACTGAAACAGATGCTGATTATTCCAGCTCCAGTCAGGCCATCCCTAAAGAAATCAACCTTTCTTGACTTCATTTCATTCTTCTGGTACTTGCAAATCCATTTCTGACATCCCAGAGTAACTCGAAAGGACAAAGCAGGATCCAACAGGACATTCTGCACTCTGGTGGACAAGCTTCTCTTAGCTTGGGCCTGCAGCACCTGAATTTTGGTAGGCAGAGTGCCTACCAAGGACTAACCATGTCCAGGGGCTAACATAAGTCCCAAAACTAAGGGGCAAGAGGGGCTGGGTATTCACAAAAGCTAGTCTAAATCTACAGAGATTAAGCTTCCTCTGTAGTCAATAAGATAAGCCTGTGCTTAGGCACTCTGAATCATATTCTGAAGAAATCACTTTTTCCATTGACTTCATGCAGACCCTGGGGAGTTGAGGCTTCCAAGGGAAAAGCCACTTCCTCCCCAGGAAAGTGCATTCAAGCCTAAGTGGCCGTGGGTTCACCAGCTTTTTACATGCCGCGCATTGCCGTTGGACTCTGATGCTGCGTAGATCTGCATGCCTGCAGGTGGTACAAGACATCTCCTACCACTGTACCTGTTCCACTTGGCGCTTGTGTCAGCCTTCTAAAACTGGCTGGCACCAATAATCTGGTATGGTGTAGCTTAGATTTCATTTACACTGCATGTTGTTTCATGCCTTCAAAGGTCTGTGAAGATTAGTACAAGGCTGACTGGTATGGCACGGTATGTAGGAATGAGAGTGTGAAAGCAGCCCAAGTTTTTCTCTGCTGAACTTCATAAAAGGGCATATCCCACCTCCGTTCTGCATAAAAGGGAGCGGGCTTCCACTTCCCCATTGTCGTCTCTGATCTTCCAGTCCTCAACAGCCACAAAAGGATAGTAGTGTAGCCTGCCCTTCAAAGAGAGAGCCTGAAGACAACCAGTTTTGTACTGTTACCACTTTTAGCTGATAAAGGTGTGAAGCCGAAGGAAAGAGGCTCCTGCAGTAGCCAAGAAAGGGGAAAGGTCTCTGGGAGTGGTGGCCCCAGGAAGGCAGAACAATTTTATTCCAAGTTTTTGTAAGATTACTGTAAACAACTCAACTGTGTCCTAAAAGTGACTGGGAGTGGCAGCACATCCATGCTGAGCTGTGTAAAAAAGCCAGCTGCCCCGTGCCCAGGCAAGTATCGTTGTCAGCAGGTTAACCAAGGCCACGGGCAGAAGCAGTTTTACTCGGGATTACATCTTGTCACTGCTGCAAGCTCCGCTGTCTGAAACGTGGAAGAAGATGATGATCAGGTGAATAGAAGAGTCCCCAGGAAAACAAACAAACAACTCTCATTCACATTCTCACAAAGAGAAAAAAATTCTTTAAAAGTAATTTGGGAAGGGAAGATTGAGTTGGAATAAAATATTTGCCTGTTGGTCTTAATAGCTGCAGCTCTGCTATCTGTTTTCTCTCCCTCTTCCAGACTGTCAGCAGGGATTGAGTGTTCTCCTGGAGCCAGGGATGGATTTCCTGAATGGTGACAAATAGCAGTAAAGCCTGAAGTCAATTCAATGGTGAAATCATTATATAAATTGCTCTTTCCTCCAGGAAAGAGATGGATGAAAAATAAAACAAATCAGAAAATAGTATGAAATGAGTAATCTTACAGTTCAGTTACAGGAAGCAAAAAGAACAACCCCAATAATAATGCTGGCTTAGCCAGGGAGCTAGGTGTTATAGGGAGTACACCTGTAAAGGAAAATTTCAGTTGAGGATTTCTGAAAAAATCCCTGAAAACTAGATCATTCAGGTGCAGAATGGTCTTCTGAAAGGACATCATGAAACTCCTTCTGCCCAGAGCCATGAAAACTGGAGCAGAGTGAGTGCAAGCAACCCTAGTATTTATTATTATTGTCGTGGTGCACAGGAGCCTTGATCTCGTGTGCGGGGTGCTGTACAAAAAGAGTGTTCCGATTCAGAGAGTGAAAGCTAAATGTAAGACCAGAAAAATGACACACATTTGTCACAGACGCAGGGAGCATGAGGAAAGAAAAGCAGTCAGCATGCTGCCAAGTTCTTTTATAGGCCATACGAACAAGCAGAGCATTGGAGAGAGCTCCGAATGATGATTTTTTTCAACACGCATTAATAAGGGGTTCGTTGCAAGGCTGGGAGGAAGCGTAGAGATGTTTGAAATGGTAACAAGCGGGTAATGGTAACAGGCGGGCAGTGGAACTGGTCATCACAAGCTGATCTCAGGAAAGAGCTGACATCCCGGTAATACTCTGAAACAGATAAACAAGGATGGGCTAGGGAAAGACGGGTCTTGAAGAGACAGGCATCTGACACACCAGAAAAGAGAGAGTTAGTAGACAGAAAAGAAAGAAGCAACACAGAGCGATGGGCTAAGAACAGTCCTGCATTGTGTGGACAAGGGCTTGGTTATTCAAGAGTTTTCTTTCCCTCTCTTGTTTCTCGGGGGGAGGAGCGGTGTTTCAAGGGAGAATAATACAATCATTTGACTGTGTTAAGAGATTTATGACCTGACTTTACCATGTGTTAAAATATTGATTCTCTTTCTAACATATGCTTTAGATATTGACATTATTTTCTCTATATAGAAGACTGACTTCTGCATACAAAAGCTGGGACTTCATAGTAGGATCCAGCGATGCTGGGTAAATACAAAGTGACGTAAGTGAAGCACAAGTCTCAGATTTTTTCCACTCAATTAAATAAAGATAGCAAGAGAGACACTGAGCAGTGCGTGGTGGTGAGAAGCCGGAATAATTAAACAATAATATGACAGACGGTGCATTTACGGGCAATTACAGCATGCCTCTGCTGGCACTTTAAGGCACAAGGCCAAAGACTTAAGTGATTCAAACCACACAAGTAGAGCAGTAACCTCCTAGAAATGCCAGTTTAGAGCATCTGGCTTGGGAGCCCAGAACGGGACTTACACGTAGCAATAAGAGGCAGTCAGGTCTCTGCATTTACCAGACGCTACTGCTAGAGATAGAGCAGGAAGAGAGAAGCCCGTCAAAAAGCTGTTTCTGTGTCCCCTGGATAATACGTTTCCAGGAACTTTTACGTATGTAGCAGTGAAAGACAAATCTTCACACTGAATAAGGAGGTCTCCTTCTTTCCTTGTGCATACAGCTTGAGGATACCACTGCACCAAACGACGACAGATTTAAAATAAGTATATTCAGAAAGCTCAACTAAAAGAAATCACTCATCTGTCAACTCCCTTCCAAAAACAAGGACTGGGTTAAACATCAAGCTATCAAGCTTCAGGCTCTGAAGGCATTTGTGATTCCCTCAGGGTGTCACATGAGGCTTTTTGGTTCCCCACCTTACCCCACTCAGTAAACGCAAACCACCATCCTCCTCTGGTCCGTGAAGAAGATGGGCTTTGTATCCAGTGGTATCACTGAGCAGCTTAAGGGGACAATTGCATGAAATCTGCACGTGTATTTTTGAAAGCATTGGTATGCATTATTGAACACACGTCACAGTCATGCTGGTACACTACATTTCTGACCTCATCACCACATACAGAGGTGAAACAAGCCCTAGATTTTTAGAAAAGAAAAAGAAAAGAGAGAGAGATCTGCCTGGAAAGCAAACACAGATCAGGTGATGTTAAAAGCTTCTTAAACTGTCAACAAAGTATTTACTTAAACTCAGAATAGAAAATCACCTTCAAGATGGGTAATTCTCACGAAAGTGGCTTTATTTTTTAAACACCCCATGTCTGAAGCTACATGATTATACTGACTGGACTCTGAACCAGATTTTTGTTTTTAAAGTAAGGACTTGATTCCAGACTTTCTGCTTATATAGAAAAAATGGAAAACATGAACTTGAAAGGCTCAAAAAGCAGAATGAAAGTAAAAAGCATTTAAAATGTATAAAGACCAAAACCAAGACTCATAAACAAACGGGACTGGCAACATTGCTTCACCTAAATGCTTTTTCTTCTACTTAGCAGGAGATGTTTCTCAAGACTTAAAATAAGTGTTGTTTTGTATCTGCAGGGCTTTCAGCAAGCGGCTGCCATGTTACGAAACTCTCCGGATTCCAGCAATGCACATCTCTGCTGCCTGCTGCACTCGGAGTATCTGAGAAGACGAGAAGGAAAACAAGCTTATCGTTTATAAAATTATTGCTGGTTTTGTGGTTGTGAGGCTTTCTGCAGTATACAAGAATAACTTGTTTGTGACATCAGGAAAATAAGGATATACATCCTAGAGCGCACTGTCCTCTCCATGGATACCACTCTCGCGCTTTGTCAAATAACATTGGGTTTTATCTGAAGGTCAAGTCCCATGACTTTAGGAAGCCGCGTGCCATGGGGACACAATGTGAGACCTGGGCACCATTATGCTATGCGCCAAGGACAATCTTGTTCTGACTTCTCCAGCCACATGGGGTGGCACCAAGACAATGCACTGACTCAGCATGGTCCTACTGCAAGCGCATGGTGCTTTTCCCGGGTTGAAGGGTTTTGGCAAAGCATTTCAGCTTTCTGGCTATTTCTGGTAACTGGAAAGGCCTGTGAGAGAAATGAGTGTACATGCTGACCCCTGAGGCAGAAAATGGCAAAAAATGGGGTATAACTAACACTTTCTTTAGCAGAAGAAAAGATTGGGTCCCTCATCCATAATTGGAAAACTCACATCTTCTCTTTTTGTTCCTCTTCCAACAAAACAAGAAGAATTAGGTCCTCTATGTCACGCTTTCCTCTCAACTACGGCTAACACCACTCTAGTGAATAAATACCAGCCTTACTCAAAGCTAAACTCATTCCTGTTTTTAAGGCACTTGGGAAAGTACAATATTAAGCTGCAGACAATGCTCATGCCTCTCTCTCCTCTCTCTCATCCCGTCCTTCCAGTCCCGAAGGGGGTAACTGTGTTTTTTCCCAACGGAAAGAGGTGTCTTAAAAACAGACTTACTAGAGACTGTCAAAAACAATCTCCACAATCACGCCTGTCCCAGTGCTATCAGCTTTCTAGACAGGCTGCCAAGTTGGCATTTGACTAGCTAAGAAAATGGATTTAGCACACGATGCCAGATTCCACTTCTCAGTCACTAAAATGCTCAAGTAACAAACTGAGTTGACCATTGTTTCTTATCACCAAGCAAACAAACCCCGTTGGCAGGAAAACTGCGTTTGGAAAGTGATTCCCTGCATGACTGAGACGTGCTCTGGTTGCTGTAAATGCCAACCCTCACATAATGCTGGACTCCTGGTGGTCATCGGCACTGTGAAGGGCACCGTTGCCTGCAATTTGATTTCAATGTCTTGCTTTCAGTTCATCTTCTGTTGCTCTGCAGGCCATATTTGTTATCACAGGACTAACTGTTGATTTCACAGTGCAAGATTTGCAGTCATAACTGGCTGTCTTTTACATTCATTTTTAGCTGAAACTAAGGCGCTGGATCAGTTTTTAAAAACAACCAACCAACCAACTACCAAATTACTGATCTGCAAATCCCATGTACTGTTTAAAATGCCTTGGTCTACAAACATCCATAGTCCTTATAAATCAGTCCCTAGTCCTTTCCCTTCCAATCAATGTGAAACACTAATTGGCGCACAGACTTGCACACCAGAAAAAAGACCTTTTCCCATTGAAATCAGTGAGAATGCTTCTGTGCACTTCAAAGGATAGAGAAGGATGTCCCAAGCAAGCATGGCCATTTTATAGCCCCATCAATGCCAATCTTCTGACCTGAAAGTGGAATATGTGAATTACAACAGAAACGGGCCAAACTTCTGTGCTGTCCCGGACCAAACCAGAAGTGTTATCTTTGGCTGGCTCCACAAAAGGCAGGAAGTACGAGACCTGCTCTCACCCTCTGCAGGTTCTCTGCTGGCCTCCAACCCAACAAGCAGGCCAGACCTCAAGTGAGGTGGAAGCTGGCTACCTGAGGGACCGTCGGTTTCCTATTCTAGGTTGTCTTAGAGGAAAAAGGAAATCATTCTGGAACAATGCAGACAGAGGCTTTAAATAACTATCAGAGAGGTGCCGCTTACTGGAAGTTAAAAGTTTCATCACAGGTCTCCCGGCAAACCCAGGAACGCCTTGGATCCCATCACTGATGAGCCCAGGGCGCAGTGCCCAAGCTAGCAGAGGGAAGGACGCAGCCAGCTGCATCGAGGCAGAAGGGAAGAGAATGATTAGCAAAAATCATTTTCTCCCTCATTTCATTCATCCACGGCCAGTCCCTGTGCAGCAGTACGAAGCAAGCTCTCAATCTTGGAACAATTAAAGGAATCGTCAGGGCCTGCTGAGGCTGGGTCAGCAGGAGCACCAGCCCTGTCAACCCCCAAGCAAAGGCCGGGGCAGACAACGTGTGCAGGGCACGCAGGCGAGCTCATTAGCAAAATCTAAAATTACACCATCTCCCGGAACTGGGACGGCGCTGGGGCATCGCACAGACACAGACACCGGCCGGGGGAACCTTTCCCCACCGACCCCGGGTCTCGCCAGGGCTTCGCGGCGGGGGATTCCGGAGGGAAGCTGCCAAGGAGCCTCTAAACCGCCAACCTGGTGGTGGTGATGGGGGGGGGGATCTCAGGCGCACCGGCTGATCAGGTTTGGCGACATTTAAGCCCTCAGCGTTTAGGAAGAAAGACACCGGCTTTTACTACTGTTTACGTTTTACACAGTAACATGATTCACATCGCGAATCCCGAGGCGCTGCCTGACCATGAAAATCGGAACGCGTACGCCCTGGCCACACCGGGTTGGACGGTGTCTGCTGGGGCTCTTATTTAAAAAACAACCCCCCCAAAAAATAAACACACCAAAAAAAAAAAAAAAAACCCAAAACCCCCGGCGGGCGGGCGGGG
>VYXH01012607.1:492109-507104 GCA_013397275.1 Burhinus bistriatus | reverse complement strand
GTAGCTGACAGTTTTCCACTGTCACCTGCACAGATCATTGTGACACCTGAATATCCCGTCTAGGTACTGCACTGATCTCTACCAAGCAAATGAGCAAAACAGAGGAGAGGCAGGCCTTCATCCTCTGGGGACCACACAAGCGTGCTGCCTGGGACTCACTTTCCTCACATGGAGGCTGGAATAAATACTTAACAAGTTTCACATCAGTGCAGCTTCTTAATAAACTTTTTACCAGTCCAACCCTCTGTTTCTCCATTCTCCATAGCTTCCAGTTCCAATCTGTAATACTTTGGTCATAAGATCCTGCTTTCTGTTACCTACAATGAGGATAAAAAGCAGTGCCTTCATCTATTTACAATAAAACAAGTACCTTGAAGGACAGAGGTCTCTCAGTGGTTTGGAGATCATTCCAGCCTGAAAGCATTCCTCTACAAACCGCTCAAGCACAGAATAGGAGTGTGGCACATCCAGGTTAATGTCTGGGATTTCACGGTAAACTCGTTCATAGCCCTGCAATGTAAGAATTGAAATAATGATCTGGTTATCCTATGATTTTATTACAAATTTTTTAAATACCCCTTTGCACTTGGAGGATTTATTTTGTCAATCAAGTTTCATGTGCACTATGGACAGTTTCAACAAACCTGAAGGAGAGCAGCTGCAAGTCACTGGAAAAAAGCAAGGTATAACACCAGCCCATACCATGGTATTACACAACTACCTATCTACATAAAAACAACAGCTGAATTTTTAACTTCTCCAGAAGCCAGAAATCCAGATAGTGCAGAATGTGTACGTTAGCCTTGCTGATATCGCATGGCTAGTAACACAAGGAAGAAAAGTTAATTGTTCTTTCATGTAAATGAACAAAATGTGGCCACAAATCTCCAACACTACAGTTTATGCAGTAAGGGAAACACTGGTGAAAACCAGAGGTGACTTCATCACTTCCCACCACCAGTATGGCTGGGTAAATTTTGACAAAAGTCTTTGTGTGGTACCTAGTTTGCCCTGGGACAGAAGCAAAGCCGTGGGTGACTCCAACTGTGTAAAATACTAGCTTCTATATACTGTTCTAATTGACATTCATAATTAAGTGGGTCCTTATTCTAAAATTCTTATTCTAAAATTATGAAGAACTACTGTATAAAAAGAAAAATTGTATTTAAGAAAAACTAAGCTATATTGCACCATTTTACATGATTTGTTTTAACCATTTAATTGCATAAAAGCAATTAGAAAACTTTGACTGAACATTCAAATATTCTGTACCTCACAGTTCTACAGAGAACTACTGCTCGGAATTCACTTGTCCTTCTAGGACATGGCAAGTATCGTACATACATCAGTGACATTATTTGTATCGGATACAGAATGACGAGGGAGAATTTAAAAAGAAGAGTAGCAGTTAGCAATAGACTACAAATAGTACTTAAGTACTATTTGTTGTAGTGTAGCTATAATTATAGTTAATAATATGTATTATATAATCATATATATTATCTATAACTATACAAATTTTAAAAGACCTTACCCAAAATTCTCTAAATGCCACACTTACTCTTTTCATTTGGTCCATAGTAATGACAGAAGACGTCCAGAGATATTTCAACAAATCCAGTATCATTTTAAAGGTCTTTTCTCCAGTTGACTCCAAAACCATCACAACAGCCTAAAACAAATCACGCAAGTGGTTCAAGTACACATTGTGTAAGCATGAGGTGCGAAAAGGAGTGTGTTATTACGTGTTTTCTGGGGAGACAAGTCCGTTTGTTACATGCACTGACAATTTCAGTGTATTACTATTATTTGAAAAGAAAAACTGATGAAAAGTTATTTGTATAAATATAAAAGGTATGAAAAACCAGAAAGGACTAGACAGCGAAAAGCATTGTCCTTCTGGCTCTGGTTTGAGAGATACGTGACTGTATCCATATGGTTACTGCACTACAGAGGACAATTAATTTTGTGAAATTAATTTTGTATCTAAGATTTTTTTTGTATCAGTGATTTTTAGAAGGACTTAGGAGTTTAAGATCTACAAATCTCCACAAGCGCAAACATCTAAAACGATTCTGGTTTTCTATCATGAAGGAAAAAGGAGTCAATTTACTGAAGAGAAAATGTTGTAGACTGTGGGAGTTCCGCCTTATTGCTAACAACCACTTCCCAGTTTGGCAGGTAAAAGAATACAAATGGGAACAGTCTCCCAGATACAGCAAAGGTGATCTTTCTCTCATATAGTCTGGTTCTGAACTATCTCAGAAGTTTTACAGATGGGCTAGATGGAACAATTCCACCCTGAAAAGGAAGCTCTATACCTTAACAAAAACAGCTAACATCCATTAGAATACCCAGATACCTGAAACTGAAAGGAAAATAAACACCAAAACAAAGCATGGCTTTTTGCTGCTATTCCTCAGCAGAAAATAAACTGAGCTCTTCTTTTTTAGGAATCAGTAATAATCTGAATTCAGCTATTTACCCAACAAACAAAAATTAATTCTGGATCTTCCCAGAATTAGCAGCAGCTTACTTGTTGCACATTGTGCACACAAATGAGCACACAAACCATTAACTTCACATGAAACAATTCAGTTATTCAAATCACACCAGAACTCGCAGCCTGAGCTTCAGATTCCAGTTATATTATTTGCATGCCCACATCAAAACAGAACCAAACCTGTTGGTATTACTGACAATTATTAAAAGGACTGATTTTTCCTTACTTCGTATACAAGTTCATGGTGAAAATGGGGTACTTCCAGTTCCTGAAGGCAACGTTCAGCTTCCAGTACATCTCCAGAAAGCAAATACTCTTTCAGCAACATATCAATCTGTTGATTTTTGAAACAAACGAAAATCCCAACACTAATTCGATATAAAATTTAAAAGCTGTCAACTGTTTTGATAATCTGTGATCAACCCAGCAGCAAGTTAGTTCCTGAAACTTGCTGCTAGTGTTTTTATAAAATTGAGACGTCATCAGCAACGTGAAACACAGTGTAAGCCAAATACCTATCCATAGCGTTAATACAGACACACAAGCCCCAAAAACATTGCTTTATAAGATGCATATCAACATAAAAGGTTAATATGGGTACAATTAAGTTTATCTTCTCCCCTGAACTCCTCCCCCTTCTCATCTGTTACCCTCAACCTAGAAATTGTAACTTTTCCTTGAAACCTGACTACTTCATAGCATGGACCTCTAAACATTCCTGTTTCTTCCTCTCTCTTTTTTTTTCCAATTATTACTATGCTTTTAATCAGTGATGCCAAAAAATAATAATAGTTTATCTAGTTTAGCCAGTTTCATCTTGGCTCTTCTAACTACTTCACTGTTTTATATTGTAAGCTCTTAACAAGCTAAGTGCTTAAAAGGTTTGCTTAAAGCAAAAATAAATGTACAGTTGCAATACAGAATATTGTACTAGCATGTTCCCACCACTGACACGTACCACAAAATCAACAAAATTATCGACCTCAGTTTTTATAAACTACTTCGTATAAAGAAATTATTAAAAAAAATCCCAACAACAAAACCGATACTTAAGACATCATTTCACTACAGGATATATATATCTCTTTGCTCCATACCACACCAGAGAAGCTCAGACAAGTAGTAAACTCTAGAGAGAAGAGTTTTGTAGAAGTCAGTTACCTCTTTAACAAGGTGTTTCACAGACTGCTGGCCACCTCCTGACCCCCACACATTGTCTATACGCTTTCCACCCTTTGTCATACTCAGCAACACAGTAGCTCGGTCCAGTGCAGCTCTAGAAAGCAAAGTTAGTGTTTTAAAAAGTTGTTACAGACCTTCATTAAAAGGCATCTGTAACTTCCCCCACTGCCACGCCTCTCTGGGCAAAGCGACCAGATCCCTGGGAAGAGGTCAGGGTTCGCAACTCCATGGGGACATCTGGATCAAGAAGTGGGTAACACTTTTGGTTATACCACGCTTAGGACAGGTAACAGTCTGTGATGGTAGCAGATCTGAATCATCAATGCAGAACCTGAAACATCCTCACAAGAATGAACTTAGTACTTTCTTATGCAGAGATGGATTGTATCTGTGGTCCTCCAAGAATGTAGCTTGGCATGTATAGCTAAAACAAGAGGCTTGAGTTCCTTCCACACTGAAGAACCACTTTTCTACTGAAATAGCATTTTCTGTTTGAGACTAAAGAGAAACCTTGAGAATTTAATCCAAAACATCACTTCAGAAGGCAAATACGTAGTTGCAAAAAGATGGCATGAACTAGGGAAGCTTGCCAGTTTGTTGAGAAAAGAATGAAAAAGGAAGTAAGGTGAAAAAAAGACCCAGTTAAGCACCATCTAGCTAAAGAAGGAACAGTTATCCCAATCCTCATACTGGGGGCTAGCCAGTAACAATAACTCTATTCACCAAGACTTAACGAGCAGAAAAGACTGGCCAAGAATTAGCAAAAGCAGCAAGGCATCCCAGATGTGCAGTATGCAGGCTACAGTCCTTCAAACCACAGCAGACATCTGTGTAACTGACAGACAATTTTCACAATTTGAACCCTCAAGTTAGGCAGCTAAGCATTTGCCTTCTTTCCAAGAATACCCAACTATAATCATTACAAATGGAACTTTTAGAAGCTCCAAGAGTTCAGCACCTCCGTATCAAGCCTGAAACATACACTTACGAGGGAAAAATAGTAAAACACATGACTAGTTATTAAAGTGTCCCTCTTTGTCAGAGATTGCTCCTTCAAACTTCTCACCCTGACATGGAAAACAATTATACCTCTTGATGAATAAAGCATTACAGAGAAAGTCTGGGAAAGCACTGCACAAGCTTCAAACCTTTATAAGGCAAAACAGTTAATCCCTTGTGCATTTCACAACATATTTACAGCAGCTGTCCTGATGCTGTATTTACTTATTAATCACATTAAAGCTTTTTCTGAAGACAAAACCTTCTATAATCAGTTGTTTCAGCTCAATTTTTTTCACCCTCAAATGTAAGCTGGACAACAAACCTGACAAACTGAACTCAAATGTATTAATACATTTTTCGGCACAGTATTTCTCCTCTGACCTGAGTCACTCTGGATTTTATTATTGTTGTCATTGCAGGCTTTATGGGTTTCTTTTTTTATCATTAAAAAATAAGAAGTTACAGAGAAACATATGATTTATCCTGAAGTCCTAAATTCCTGATCATCATCTTTGGCATTTGGAATAGAAAACTGTAGCTATATAGAAAGCAAGAAAGTTACCGAGCTTGGATGCAATCCACAGTGCCTTTGTAGCCATCTATGTAGGTACTGCTTAGAATCCCATCTCCAACAGCTCTAGCAATAAACTGGCCCACCAACTGCAACAGAAGAGAAGGATTTTTAATTAGATGTTGAATTTCAAAGTAGTTCTAAGTAGACAATTATAACATGCGTGGTTTTCAGATTTTATTTAAATGGGCCACCTGAAAGTAAAAACACAACCTGAGAAATTGGTAGGGGATTACAGACAGTAAGACAATCCATAGATATTTTTCAAAATACAGAGTCTATTTCAGTTTACTTGATCCATTTTAACCACAATTTAAAAGGAAAAGCTTTTGACTACTAGCATAAAACTTTACAAATATACCTGTGGTGCCTTGGGAGAATCCAACACCAGTTCAGGTAGTTCTTTAAGCAGTCTATCAAATGATTTTTCCACATCAGTTTTGCTTACTACTGTCCCACAAAGGTCAGAGATAAGCTTAGATGTCATTTCCCTGTGACTAGCCTTCCCCTCTAATGCCAAGGAAACAGCCAGCACTGGCACACTGTATTTCATTTCACCAAGGTTTAAGTCCTTCAGCATCTCCTAAGTAAGATTTGAAAAACAAAACAGATTAAGATGTCATAATTCTTATTATATAACTATATATTATATAAATATATTACAAATATATAAATACGTATATGCTTATATTTACTTTATTTACATATATGCTTCTGCTCATGTAATAACTTTAACTGCTTAGGCATTCTTATCGCACGTTTCTTGCCAACATCTCTATACTCATTTATAGCTAGCAGTTGAATTCCCTTATATGCTGCAGGTTTGCCCCCTAAGATAAATAAGTAAAAAGGCATGCGACGTACCGAAACTTCGTTAGTATCTCCATGTTCAAAGTATTCCTGTATGATTGGTGTTAAAGTTTTTTCAAATGCTCTTTCATCCAGAGGTAAAACAACTGTTTCATAGATGCAGTTCTCCTGTTTCAAAATACAACAAAAGCATATATCCTTTTGTAAACAGTACTGTCCCTTACATCTTACACAATGCTAATAACATCAAAATATATCTTCTAAATCCTTAATGCTTTAGTAATCAGTATTCTGCCAGAAAACATTAGATTATGTCTCTACCATTGAGGTGTGGACAATGCTGGCTAAATGTCATGCTGCTTATATTTGAATTTACTGTTAGCTGAATTCAACTGAAAGGCTGAATTTACTGTTAAACAATGGTAAACACTCCAAACTCTGTTCCTAGGATTCTGCTGGCACCACAGGAGCAAAGAGATCGAGTATCTATGTACTATGTACTGAAGGGAGAGCGACAGAAACTCCTGTCCAGCCGAGCAGAGTTAGCTGTGCTACAGCACAAGATTTAACTTTCAGCATCTTTCCCTGCAAGTGGCACTGCAGTCCCTGACAGCAAGCCTGCCTGTTTACCCTCTTTCTTAGTGACTTCGTGACCAGGCAGGTGATGGCATGTACACATCAGAGAAAAGGCATTTTCAGAATACTTCAGAGAGAAGACATTCCCTAAGGGGAAAAAAGAATAACAGAGCAACTGCCTCCTGTATAACCTGGTCCTGCAGAGTTCCAGCACAACCAGATCTCCCTGCCGTAATTCAGCATCCTACTCCTCACAAACTACAGAAGTAACATTCAGAGCACTACTACAGATCACAGAAATCTGAACAAAGAAGTTTTCCAACTAATGCTTATTGGAAAGAAGCCTTCTATGATCAAGTAGTATAGCAGAAGTCCAAAAGCCTATCCTTCCATCACAGCAGTCTCCGTTTTCAACCTTAGGAAAGCTAAGCATATAGAAGTTCCATGGAATATTTATTCTTCATTAAACTTGCTTTTATGCACTCATAAGCTTCATCTTTAATAGCCATCTGCTCATGTAAAGTGTTGAATTGCAGGGAAAAAATTGATACTGAAAGAAGGTTTTGATATTCCCACATACCATCCCCTCAGCAGCTATGGCTACAACAAACAGCCTCAGTTCAAAGGACACCACCATCACTCTGTTATACAGAATTTACTCACAGTCTCACAATTGTATTGATCTTAGACTTCAGTAATCTGTGTTTGTGATCAGTGTTTCCTTTCCTCAGTGATTTAACGTTGTAAAGCACCCTTTGCTCAATGAGCTTTACTTCTCGCCCCCCCCAATAATATGGCTGTAAGGTACAATCTTCCACAACATATCCTAAATAAATACAGGCAAACAAAATATCCAGGCTATCAGCTTCACAGTAGTTTTAAGTGTTTATACCAAGCAGATACAAGACATTGGGAGGGTTAGGAATACAGGGAAGAGAAAAATCTATAAAGGATACTGTCCCAGACTAAACTCTCCACTTGAGAAAGTCCATGTTGCATTTTTAACATGGTGCCTGTTTGCAATATAGAGCAGCATTGCACCATTCACCTCCACGAGAGCCAACAACAAAAGAACACACCTGGGAAAAGGGTGCTGCCTAGTCAGGCACAGAAAGAGAGCTCATGGGGTAAGATCTGTGAGTGTTACACTGCAACACTTCCACACCAGTCATCTTTAGCCAATAATCCATTCTTGAACACAAAAATGAGCATTTAGTGCAGCCAGGCTGACATTCACATAACTTACAAGGTCAAACTTTCATGAATATAAGCATCACAGCAACTGAAATCAATGAAGGAAATAAAAACAAACACTGCAAAGAAATTATTTGCCTACCTGGTCATCATCATAATTAGGATCCTTAATATCTACTTCTTCCACATCATACACTTGACCTGGTGTTCCCCAAACTCCTTTACCACCTGCTCCACCTGGCAAAATATGGGACAGTAAGCAAAACCCACCAGTTTACAAAGAATACTTCTGAGTTCAACCTAACATTTTTTCACTTAAGAGTGATGTATCACTGCTTGTGCCCACCTCCTGACTCTAACAATATATGCTGAAAAGGGTGTGTTTGTATGATGTGTTCCCACTTTAGCAACCAGTCTTTTCATCACTTTCCACCAAGATATTAGAAGCAGTATGAAGCTGCAGAAGAATTACTGAAGGTTGAAACTACTTTCAAATATAACCATGCTTTAAGTTTGCATTAAAAACAGCCCTGTGAACTACCAATAGTTGATATTTGTGTATTAAATTTGCAAAGAAAAGGTACTTACCTTACAGATAGAAGTTAATTAATGTCACACACAAAATTTTCTGATAAGAATGCCACCTACTATTAGCTCCTATTGCCACCTACTATTAGCTCCTATTGCCACCTACTATCTAACAAAGAACCAAATGCCTGCACAGAAACTGTGGCTTATGAAAATGATTTCCAGTTGCAAAAAAAGTAACTATGTTTCAGACAGAATCTTTATCATGCTGCTCTCTTCACTACAGTACACCTACCTTTCTTTGGTAGACCCCTTCCCTTTCCAGATCGGGATCGCCGGTCCAGGAGTTTCCCTTTTGGGCTCGTTGGTACAACTACTCCAATCTTCAATGTCTCTCCATTTTCACTAACAGAGTCTCCTCTCCCAGAATCTCTGGAAGAATTTTTCCTCAATCGTCTCTTTGCTTTAGCATTTATTTTGGCTTCAGTAATGGAAGTTGCAGGAATCCAATTTCCATTGATTTCAGTTTTTCGTTCCTCAGACCCACCATTTTCTTCATCACCGGAAAATGGAGCATCACTTAGATTCTCAAGTTCTTAAAAAGGAGATAGAGCAAAAAAATCTGTTACAATTTTGAACAGTTTTATGTGAAAATACCAAAACACATTGCATTTAAAAAGGATTACAACATTAAATAGAACTCTTATTTCCAACAGTGTGAAGGCAAATTATCTTGGCTTTAGAGTATGTCTACACAGTAATAAGGAGTTCCTTATTCCCCTGCACAAATTACCCACAATCTAAACAGAGCATATGTCAAGAGTTGGAAAGCAAATGAATAAACCATTTATAGACAGCAAACCACAGAAAACCTCACCCTTGTTAAACAAAGAACTATCGGAACTCCTCAGTGCGTAAAATCTAAGTGCCTAGTTCTCACTCCACTCACTCATCTCTTGATTTAGAAACCAACAAAACTGCCAATACAGTAAATTCTGCAAGAACTCACTAATGTTAACAGACTAGTCACCAAAGTGAAATTAATTTCCTAAACCATCAACCAACATTCCCCTCATTCAAGGAATTTCAGACAGCTCACCAGCTGGAAAAGCAATGATTTAGACTTAACAAGAATACAAAACCAACATCACTCTTATTTTTTTGTTTCTGAAGTTGGGGGGAGAGGACGGAAAGCCATTTAATACAAAGTCTGGGGAGTTCAGTAACGAAAACTCACAGAATAAATAAAGTCTTTTGAAACAGCGTGATCTCTCTTCTGAATGGATCACCCCTCACTGTGGCTTCTGTCAAGACTGTTTCTAAAATGGCCATGGTTTATTCCCCAGCACAATCATATATAATGGGTAACTAGCTTTGTTTCATACCCAACAAATAGCCCTCTCACAACTTAAGGATCTGCAAAGGTCTGAGCACTGGGAAATGCAGTAATTTCACTCTTTTGGGAAGTTAAATGAACATTTAAAATTTAGATCTACAGTCTTTAATTTCACAAAGTCGGGATGTCCCCTACTGAGCTGTATGGTTCAGCAGAATGTGTTACTGAGAGCATTAAGAGCAAAAGCCTCTGTCATTTCTTCTTCCCCTTCTGAACCCATCAAGATAAAGTAGCATCTGGGGATCTGTTTTATATTCCAGTTAGTACCCTGGGAGTCCCTGCAAATTGGAAAACACACACACAAAGGGAAGAGCCTCAGCTGTCTGTTACACGGCCCTTCTTTTCTAGAGGATTCACTAGTCTCAAAGATAGAACCTATAGCCTGAACCCTAGGAAGTGCTGTGATGAGGCACACAAAAGAAGCTACTTTTCCAGCTGTGCCAAGCCTGCTTTACAGAAAAGTTCACTGCCATAAACCAGAATATGAAGAGTATTTTAAATTTGTATTTGAACTTAGCTGAATGTATTACTTCACCATTGCGATACACTCTAATTAGCAAAGTTCGTTTGGCAATACTTTCAGAACTGTATTTTTTTCAATTCAAAACAGGTTCATGAAACATTGTTTTGAAACAAAGTGCACTAATAAAACACTTCCAACCTCAAAGTATTTACTCATATCAAAGAGGATACTACACTATAAAATGAAGAAAGTTTGATGCAACTGCCTCCTTTGTGATCAAAGAAGTAATATTTAGAGCTAGTGTTCACAGATGTGAATGCTACAGCTGAACAATAATGCAGCCATTCCAGTCTAAGCTTCATCTTTCCACTCATTACTCCCACAAAAGCATTCCTTTTATGCTTGCAGCAAGCTAAAAAAGAAAAGCATGCATCACGTCCAGGAAAAGATTCCCACAACAAGCTTTCTCAGTTTGTCTAATATTTTACTAAAACAATGAGAGATTTGCATAAAGCTAGCGGCGGGGGGGGAAGGCAAAACCAAACAGAACAGGTTTCCTTCCTCTCATTCCCCAGAGAGACCCCATCAGCACAACCAGCTCATCTCAGACAACTGAATTTAAGTTCTTCTTCATGCCCACTCTCCTATGAATTTCTTCAGTTTAGACCTGAAATCCAGCTGTCTAGGAATTACACTCTTCAATGCCAACTTACTTTTTATCAGTTTCCAAAGAAAACGGCCAACAATTAAAACAAGCCAATCCTGAATCTGATGACTAAGAATAAAACATGAGGCTACAGTCCAACCTCTTTACATAGTCCTGATCTCAGGTTCAAGACTAAAGGAAATCCTCCACAGGAAGCATTCACCCCATAAGACTTAGTATTTCTCACTGCATTACTAAACTATTTCTTTGGATCACACTGTCGCTTCCAGCTGCAACCTCTTTCTCCATAATACTATGACTAACTGGTACTCCACTGTTAGTTACCTAGTTAGGCTGGAAAAAATAGGTTAAACAGATATACTAGTTTTCAGTAATTTTCTAAAATAAAAGTTTCATAAAAAGTACATATAAAATGATGCAGATCTTCCTTTCAGCTTCTCATTTTTACATAACAGCAGTAACAGTGTTCTATAAACATTAAGACTTTGCTTACTATATATTAAAAAGTTATCCAAATTGATCTTATTACCCTGCTATTAAGCCTAGCAAGCACACTTAAAATCTGTGCTTTTATGGTGCTACCTTAATTAACAAAGCATTCAGAAAGTACTTACCTACACACAAATTTCATTTGACCAAATCACATCAATTTAGATACCTAGCAGTTTCCCACCTATTATCCAAATATAATTCTAAAATGCTGAGAAGCAATGTATGTTCTACATTAAACTAATTCTGATTTAAAATATGAGGTCACATGGAGCATGTTGCCACTTCAACTGCATTACATACCATCTTAACAGCTATATGATTTTTTTCTGAAAAACATTTAAAACCTACAAAAACTTTTTGGTATTAAACAGTCAGTGCAGATCATCACAACCTTTGGAAGACACAGAAAACAACATGAAACTGTATCAGTGACTAAATATCACAAAACATGTTTGCGATATGGACAAAACAGTCAATTTCAGGGCAGTCTCTAAGGCATATTGAGTAAAGTTTTCTCATGCCAGCCCACTTCCAGTCAAGCCTTTCATCATTTGTTTCCTCTAATTTTAAGCTAAACGGCTACATAAAAGCAGAATCTGTACCTCTCAAATGCACCTACACGTGTTACATTTGAGCTTATTTTTTTCTTCACACCAGCACTACCGGGAGTCAGATAAGGAGTCCAGAGTCACGATTTTAACAAATTTTGAAATAAATGTAATCAAGCAGGATACTATGATATATACTTGAAATAATTATTTTGTACATTTTTGATGATTTTTTTTTTAATCAGTACTGTTAAAAAACCAACAAGTAATGCAATTTTTCTAGAGACAACACTTCACGTCAGCTAAGCAATTTTAAATAAAAAAAATACTGAATATATTACTTACCTATTGGGGTAACATAAATGTGCTCCTTCTCTGTTTCCATAGTTGCTTAACAGAACTGACTGTGAAATGTAAAGTCAAAGTTTTCCTTTCGAGACCTAAAAAGAAATGGAGAAGGTTAGGGGAAGAAAAGCACTAGACCAAACCTTAAAGAAGTGAAACGCTGCAAAGGTTTCACTCACAAAATACAATGAAAAAATAGGGTTTTTTAAGTTATAATTAATATCAGTAACCACTGAAAAGTTCCTGGGAAGGTAAACATGAGACAGCACCACCCTCAAACACATCTAAGCCTTAAGTGTCTTGGCAGTTGTCAGTTCTGTTGCTTATAAAGGAGGCACCAGGATACAAGCCGTTATTTTAAGGATAAAAGCCCTCTGTATGCAGTCTTTTAGTTGATAAAAGCCACCTCTATCAACTTAAGACTGTTCTGTTCTGCAAAACAGTTATCTATATGAGCATACAATATCAATGTTACAATTGTACCCACAAGAGAAACGTTCTTCAGGTGAACTATACTGATAAAATGGTACCAATTTATCAACTTCAGACCAGCCCTTAGAAGACAAGCTATTTTTTGTTCCTCCACTCAAGAACATAGTGTTTCTGTTTTATTGCATGTGTACATACAGCTGTCCAGCTTTCACATCTGTGCTTCTGCACCCTTCAAACACTCCTTAAAACCACCATTCAATCTGGAAGGGATAAAGTTGAACACTTCTCTTTTTCTGTAACTCCCTCTTTCTCCCTCTTCCTAGCAGTTGCTGTTCTACAAGCCGCCCCATGTCACTGTAAAAGAGATGGCATAATCCATCTTTCCTTTATGTACACACAAAATTAAGCAGCTCCAGAATTCCCCATACACTTTTTCACTTGCAAGATTTTCACAAATCCCTTTGTAGTCCTGTGAACATTACTGGTATTTGTGTCTGCCCCGTAAGAATTCAGTGGCTCTTTTTTCCCCTTTCTCATCCTTTGCTGCCCTGAAAACAGCTTACCGTTGAGTGCAAGATTGTGACACCAACCGACACCACTCCCTTATCCTTTTCTTCTCTTTCCTTGTTCTTCCCCTCTTATGCCCACTAGCCTACCACAGACCTATTAACTGCAAATGATTCATCACAGACCGTTGGCAATAAAGAAACTCTGGTTCAGGGCACAGTATCAAGCTGTCATGATCTTGCATTTCCTAATGCCAACCCAAAGAGTTAACAGTTCTGTGTAATAAGAAGTCCTCCCTGACCCACACCATTATTTTTTTTTTTAGACAAACATTTTTTCTGAGTTACCTCAATCAATCATTCAGAAGTTCTCAAGTGTTCCCAGTCACTGTTGGTTGAGAGCTTTCTTGTATGGATCTTGTTCTAATCTGAGCAAACTACCTTCTAAGAACAGTTTTATTCTTCCTAGTGGAATGTTCCATCAGTTGTCCACCTCTTTGAAAAAAGAAGACAAAGGACAAAACGTGTATTAAGTAACAATCACAACTTTCATAATTTGTAATCGAGTCCTAAATTTCAAGTAGAGAAATACTTCCTCCATATAGGACCCTAGTTGAAATTATCCACCTATTGCAATGTAATAAATAACAACACAACTTTCATATGCTGTCTTCTTGAGATTGAGCATCCTGTTTTATTTGTAACGAGGATAACAGAATAACTGAGCTTTATGATTCATGTTGTCATATTGATCAGGAGACATATTGTCCATTTAGCAATGCACCCTCTCATTAACTCAAGCCAACAGGTCTGCTGGAACTTCAGGATGCTGTTATTTATCACTGTATCAAAAATATCACTTTATATTTTGCAAACTTATACCACACAGTATTACCAATCAACTAAGAACACAATTTAAAAACCTGCATTAAAAACACCAGAATTTTATGTTAGAAGAGATAATACTAGAACAAAGTGAAGAGAAATGAATTTAAGCATCTGCAAAACAAGAACGCTGCAACAGATCTTAAGATTAATCAGTGATACGAACAGTATTTTTAAAGTAGTTCAGCAGACAGGGGTATTTCCTAAGTCGCTGAAAACCACCAATAAAATATGGTCAGCTCTCTGTACTCACCATCACTGCATGTACTTTATCTAAATAGCCAATTCTACTCCAGAAGGTAAACAGCGGCATATTAACACTTAGGAACAACACACACTGCAGAAACAAGTCTCCAAAACTTATCGAGACCTTCAGTCTATGCAAAACACCCCTGAGGACCTTCCACACAGCTTACACGATTTTTCTCTTCTCCCTAACTTTAAGCAAACCACCCCCCATCACCAAGGCTTTGGAGACCTGCAAACGCCAGCTGTCGCTCTGCAGCCACACGCCAGAGTAACCCGGTAGGCTTTAGCTGCCCCTGTAAAACCCGTGCTGCTGGAAGAAATCAACGGCGGAGAACCCCGGCCCTCAAGAAAAGGCGTGACCGAGGGCCGGCGNGGGACGTGCCGGTGACAGGCTGTAGGTCAGCTCCGAAACGATAAACCCCGGGAGGGGGGAGAGGAGTTGCACCCAGAGACCCTGTGAGGGGACGGGTCGGGGGCGGCAGGCCCAGTGACAGCCCGAGCGGGCAGAAGGGAAGCCTGCAGGGACAAGCCGCACGGGCAGCCGTGGTCACCCTGACAGCTGCGCCTGGCTCCTCTTCAACACCGCGTCCTCCTCCTTTAATTAGAAATCGATTTTTTTTTTTTTCTTTTTCCTGACGCAAAACTT
>VYXH01012607.1:402496-492099 GCA_013397275.1 Burhinus bistriatus | reverse complement strand
TGCGGCCAAGCAGCACCCGCACCTCACGGGATGTGCCCTCAGCAAGGCTGCCACCGCCGCAGGCGGGACTCGCTGCGCAGCCGAGCCCGGCTACCACCGCCGAGGGACCGGACTCGAGGGGACGGGCAGGCCAGCTCCTCACGGCGCCAACCGCCCCTCAGCGACCGCGGCCCGGCCACCCTCCACGCACCCAGCAGGGCCTCCTCGCCGGCAGGGAGGGGGCAGGGGCGCCTGCCCCGGGCCTACTAATTNNNGGGGGGGAAGCCGCGGCCCTCAGTGGCGCGGCCCGTGAGGGGACGTGCCGGTGACAGGCTGTAGGTCAGCTCCGAAACGATAAACCCCGGGAGGGGGGAGAGGAGTTGCACCCAGAGACCCTGTGAGGGGACGGGTCGGGGGCGGCAGGCCCAGTGACAGCCCGAGCGGGCAGAAGGGAAGCCTGCAGGGACAAGCCGCACGGGCAGCCGTGGTCACCCTGACAGCTGCGCCTGGCTCCTCTTCAACACCGCGTCCTCCTCCTTTAATTAGAAATCGATTTTTTTTTTTTTTCTTTTTCCTGACGCAAAACTTAGCAGAAAAATAATGTCTTGCCCCTTCTATGTGTTGCTCTCGGCTAACATGGGAATTGAAGTCCCCATGGAGCTTCTGCTCCCTCTTCCCACCAGACCCCTCCACCTTCTCTTCAGGGTCGGTGTCGGGGGGCGCCACGACCGCCTCGGGGGTGGCGGACCGGAGCCCTGCTCTTCAGGCAATCTAAAAGGTGCTCCGGCCACCTTCTCCGCCGCTGAAAGGACTGGCAGCATATCCATCCACAGCCTTCCACACTTCCTACCTTATTTTAGTTTACACTTACCCTGCTTATTCTACACGCGCTGCCTGAGGCCAGACACCTAATTAGAGACGACAGACTCCTTTCTTTGTCATGTGTTTTGCCTCCATTCACAATGTCTCCTAAAAACTCTGCTGACCCTTTGTTTTCTCTCTGTCGTTTGTCACTCCGGAGAGCCCAAGCAACAGCAGTCCAAAGCTATGAGGAAAGAAAATAACAGACTCCTTCTGCTTTAGTACCTTTGCATTGCAGGATTTTTCAGCTGCCAGCAAGAGAATGCTCGTCAGTTAATAGATTACGACTTGACTTTTGTAGTGGTTTTACATGTTTTTCCAGTATAATTCTACTCCAAATCGGTGTACTTTTGACTGAAGAGCCAAACCTTCCTTGTGTAAGAGCCTCTGAATTCATTTACTGGCCCAGGTCTGCATGAATCATCAAAACTTAAGAATTAAAACAACGGTGATCTGTTCAAAGACTCTGCAGCACGATTGCTATATTTTTAATGATAAATACTTTCTCTGTCAGACAAATGACAGAAAGAAAACCTTTCTTGTTCATGAAAACACTAAGTTGCAGACATTTTCAAGTCAGGACAGTTCAACATGCTCACACAAGACTTTTTTCACATGCAACCTAGAGGCAGCGTCAAAAGATGTTGATTCCCCATCAATCAAAAAATAATTTCTAGTTTGCTCTTTGCACCTCCGCTGACTAGCACATACCAGGCAAACCACTACAGTGTCACTACAGAGATTTGGAAAATAAATCCTAGCTACTAACATAGATCATGAAATTCAGCTTCCTCTGCAAGACAGAAGAGGGTCTTTAAGGAGATTTTGCAGTGAGGAAGAAAGAGGTGGCAGAGGAAACAGACTGAAATAGTAACCAGAACCTGCACAAGAGAAGATGCCACAAAATACCACATCAGTGCATCATGCCAAGTATATGTTTTAAAGCACCGTGGAAAATTGCTAGAGGATTTTCTGGTGAAATTTAGGACTGGATCACTTTCAAGAGGCCCAAAAGCTGGGTCAGTAATGAAAAGAAGATGAAAACCCCTGAACCATCCGGCACATCTCCAGAAAAGAAAATGGTGTGGTTTTTTCTTTCTTCTGCTGAATGTCTCTATTAGCAGCTGGGTTATCAATCACTGAAAATCTCAGCTAGATTTGACTGCACATGGTTTCTGATTTGTAAAACACTGTGACCTGAAAAAGGGCTGATGTGCATGGAAGAGCATTTGTAATTTTCCACTGTATCAACCAGTCTGCTAAAAGATACTGCCTCTTTTTGCCTTTCTAACCTCAAAACCGCCTGCAATATTTAAAAGACAGCTGATCACACGCTAATCTCTGAGCCGTAGAGACCTGCTTGCTCCCTCCCGGCCTCCCTCCCCCAGCCATATTAATAGCAAACATACCACCAACATCCCCATCAAAACAAAAGAGCAGAATTCCTCCCTCCCTAGAAAAATAACCTTCTTTTGACCAGTTTGCAGCTCCAGGCAACCTGCTCAAGGCCCACTCCCCGACACCTGCGTCCCGGGGTTACCTGCGCCCAGGGTCTCCGCCGCACCGACCCACGCCAAGCGGGGACCCACTGGCAGCTACCGGGTCCCTTCCACTCCTAACGCCGCCGATCACCTGGAGCAAAATGCTTGCACGGAGGCGAGCAGGTCACTTTCTAGCCGCCTGCCTTCCTTAGAGCCTGCTGGGTTGTTTTCAAACTCTCCCCTCCCTTTCTCACATGCTGGCCAAACCCTCCCGCAACACCCAGGGGAGGAATCCATTGGCTGAAGTTCCCCAAAACGCGTGGAGCAGCCCTTCCCCCCGTCCGATGGCTAAGTGCACAACAGACACGGCGAGTCTCCAGGCTGCCCTGGCTAGCTTGCTGCCGGCCTTTGCTTTTCATCAAGGTTTATCTGAGCTGTAGCTGGGGTGACTCACGTAGGTCGTCCGACCTCCAGCACCAGAGAGAGCAGGGAAAAACACAGAGAAGTTGCGTTGGGTTAGAAACATCGCAGAGCATTTTCGTTGCGCTCCCCACTGCGGATATTTCAAAGTTTTACTTTCTGTTTTAAATATTTTCGATAGGCAGCATCTGTGCTCCTGACACCTCAGCAGTGTTGTTTGATTACAATCAAGTCTGTTACTGTGTCACTTGGAATATAAATTTCCACACATAATGCAGACAGTAAAAATGTATCATATCTGTTAAATCAATCTGCTCTGTTCAGTTGCCTGTCTCTTGGCCTTCTGCTTTCTCTTCCTTCAGCCTACTTTTATTTTTGCATCTTCTGCAAAGGTGCCGTCATAAAATGAACTGCAAGCGCAGCAATCCCGTTCTTCATCATGCAGCGTCAGCGCCAGGTTGAAAGGATACTAAAACACACCTTTGCTTTTTTTAATGCTCGGTAATTAGCATTGCTTTTGAACATCCTCCTGCAGCTCCGTCGGTGAGCTGAGAACAGGGCTGCGCTGCAGACCTGTGTGTGCAGCTCCTGCCGAGGCTGGGCACCCTTGGGAGGTGGACTGGGACCGGCTCACGCTTGCCTGAGCGTGGAAACTGAAGTGTCACCCGCTGCGATGGCTTTGGATAACACTTTCCCGAACCACAGCTTGCCTGCCTCTATCATGGCTTTCCAGGACTGGCCCCTCACACTGCCCAACAAGCCTTCCCTCTTCACATTTCTGAGTACGCCCTCCTGGCAGAAGCATTAGAATTGGGTTTGCTTTGTAAAACTGTTCCAGACATGTCTCCTCTGTGCTGCAGTTGTCATCTGTTCATTCTTGCCTTAACAAAAGGCAATCACGCATCTGAAAAGATGCTTTACTGGAAAGGCCTGAACTTGTGAAATGTGCAGAAAAATGGGAGTACTTGATTTAAGAGTTCCAGACAGTGAGTTCATTTAAAACCTAACAACCAGAAACACAAAATACTGCCTTTACCTCAGAATAATTATCCTTTTTTACTGTTTTACTGTGGGAGAAAATCTTAGGGAGCCTTTTATTAAAACAAAGTGTGTTATTGCCTTGTAATTATTATTTGATGAGCTGAGGTCCTGTGATTAATAAATCATGTGCCTGCTTTTTGTGTGTGTATAATCACATGCTCTATATTGACAGAGGGTTACAGAGTATTTACCTTTGTGCATAGGACTGGCAGGAACTTCTGTGCTACCACATCTCCTATCACTGACACCATGTGATATAATCCTTTTTATAAACTTATCAAGTTCCGTCCTCAAAGAGATTTAATATTTTGCATGCACGACTGCCAGGGGAGGTTATTCCAGAACCACATTGTCAAATGGTTAGTAACGATCTTCTAAGCAAAATGTCTGATGCCTCTTTCTGATCATTTATTCTGTACCAGCACTGGCCCTTAGCACCATCAGCTCTTCCTTCTCCCTTCCTGGGAGTATTTATGCAGAGAAATTCGCTTTGCAAAATTAAGCGAGATAGTCTCTGCTCGAGCACATCCCAGCCTTTGCTGCAGCCTGGGCTGCACCTTTCCTGCTGCTTTCCAGGACTGCACTTCTCGCTTCATGTTATTCGGTGATTGAAGTACGAACTGCCAGCTAGCTTGTAGGAAAAGGTTTGGTCATTTGTGCCTGTGACCACCACATTCTGCTGCTGACTACTTTTTTCTGTGTAGTATCTCAAGCTTCCTTTGTCCTGAGGTTGCTTCATGTTTTCTGTCATCTGCAATTTCACCAGTTCTCCACTAACATTAGTGCCAAGCTCATTTACGGAAGCCCTTTGCCAGATCTCCAGGAGTGATGTTTAACACTCCCCTGGTAACTGCTCTCCAGCCTGACAGCCGTGCACTGCTCTCACAGAAGGTCTTTATGGGGTTTATACCTTGTGCTAAATCACTTCTCCCTTTTCTTAAGAACTTTCCACATGGCACTGTATGAAATGTGCAATTTAAGTCCAGATAGGTGATATCCACCCCATTTCCTCCACTAAGCAAATGGCTTGCAGCTTGCCTTACCCAAGAAAGATAAATGGGTTTGATAAACCCATTTAATCTCGTGCCATTTACCTCCCTCTCTTTTGCTAGCCTTTCCTTCACCATTTGTTCTGAGACTTTCCATACACTATTAAGCTGAAACCTTCATGCCTGTTCTTGTCCAGATCAGTTTTCTTGTGTACAGGCTCACTGTACTCCTGTCCCCGACTGAGGGACCTGTTAAAGACATCGGGCCAGTTCTTCCAGAGCTCTGGCATGCGGATTAGCCCGTTCCTCTGCCTTCAGTGCAGGAAAGAGCCCTGAGATTTGCTTCTATTCTGGCCGTGAACATTTTCATACCCCCATCCCTTTATCCTTCTCATCTGCAGCCACGTGATTAACATCCTTATCCTCAGTGAAAGTTAAGGCAAAGTAGGAGTTTGGGTTTTGCGCATACGTACTATACATTAACCTCTATCCCATGTAATCTCTCGTTTTCCTTCCCTGTTTTCTTCAGCTGTATGCAACTGGGAAAAACATTTTCCCTTTTTATTAATATCTGGTAAAAGACAAACACCGACTCACTTTTGAGACATAGCTTTTATAACCAATTATTTTGCTTTTTAAAATGATACCTTGTAATGACTGCTCATTCTCAGTGTCATTTCTGAGGTTCTGAAATTCATTCAGCTGCAGCCTCTGCCTTCAAGTTTTTCCCCTTGCCTGGTTTTTATCCCCACTGAAGTTATGCTTAATTAACTAGAGTTTTAACCACCATCCTGGAGTCTCATCCCAGTAAAGTTTAGGCACGTAAATCTCTGAGCTCCTAAGGAAAGCTGACTATATGGGTTAGGTCCTGTGATTCCTTTAAATATGCCCCTTGGAAATCTGAAGCTGTTATCAGTCACACCTGCCTTGATCACAGGGTTGTAATATTTTAAGCAGGATACTGTTTATCATTAAAAGACGAGAAGCGTCTCAAGTCTCCCAGAAAAAACTTGACCAAAGTATATTTTCCTAATATTTCTAGGGTAAAAATAAGCCACACAGTGGAAGACCAGAAGAAGATTAGTTGCTCTTTGTAGAAATAATTTTTTTACCTTAAAAATCTAACTGTGCAGGTCCCCTTTTGTGGTAGTTCACCAAAAAGGTGTTTCACCTTGGCAGGGCCAGGAGATTCAGCCAAGGCCTTCTCCTGGCCAGTGAGGTCTAGAAGTCTACCTGCCTCTCTTCACCCTGTTTCACATCTGCTTTTTTCTCCGTCTCTCTCCTCTTTCTCCCCTTCTTCAGTCCCTCCTCCTGGCTTTCCTCCCTGCTGACAAACTGTCCCAAAGTCCCAGCACTGGACTGGAGGCAGAGGAGTGATGGTGTACATGGGCTTCACATTTTCATCTCTCTTGCTGCAAAGCATGGAGGTTTGGCACCCAGCGCATCCCGCAGCACAGCCGGCTGTGCCAGCCAAAGAGCGTAACATCTTAGAAATGTATTTCTGATCTGGCAGGTGTTTGCATGTATATCTAGGCTCCTTGGCAGGCTTGGACCACCAGGTCCGGAGGGATTCAGTGCTGCTGCACCTTCACTGTAGCCAGGGCTTGGCTAGCGGAAGAGTAGCAGCCTGGCTGCAACGCTGATATAGGCAAAACCACCTCTGGTCCTCACCAGTTCCTGCATAGCATGTTCTGGGCTATCAAGGTTGAAGTGTCTCCAGAGATGTCCCCTGTCAAGGAAGGTCCTTGTAGTCTTCCTGCGTGCCTATGGCCAGCAGGCTGGAGGGAGCGTGCTGGAGACAGGGGCTGCAGTGGCAATGCTCAGCCCAGGGGCACACCACACCACACCTTGCCCTCCAGGCCCTCCAGGCTGCTGGCTGCCATGGACTTGGCCACACTGTGCTGTGGCAAGCTGGACTGCAGCCTCAGGCACAACAGATCCCACAAGGGTGGTGTGCACAGAGGTCCTGGGAGAAGGAGCAGGGCTTGGGAACGGCCGGTGCTGCTCCCAGCCAGGCACCTCCTGAGCACTGCCCAGGCTGCACTGACCCTCTGGGTGGGCCAAGCGCAACCCCCTTCTCCAACCCCCGAGGAGCTGGCCTGGCACAGGAGAAGGTGAGGTACGTCCTCACGTTGGGGCATGAGCCGTGGAGTCAGCACTTCGGGGCTGAGTTCCCACCTCTGACGCCGACTTACTGCATGACCTAAGGCGAGTCACTTAGCTGCTTTCCTTCATTTCCTGACTCTGCTAAACGCCGGGGATAATAAGTAACTTTGTGTGAGTGCTACGAAGCTTTGAAATCTTTAGATGAAAAGGTGCTGTATAATTGCAAAGGATTTTTAATAATGCTAATCATTTGCTTCACTCTGCATTGCCCATCAGTCTCAGGCTGGAGCGCTGCGGCAGCCACCAGCACACAGTCAGCCAGCATCAGGCTTTGCTGAAGCGGAGGATTTTCCCAAGTTCATCTCCATTTTGACCTCATGCTGGTCCAAACAGGAATCTGAGCTCAGCCCGGGACCTGACAAAAAGCCGCAGCCTCAGAACAGCGCCGGGCCCTTGCAGGCACGAGCTTTCTGGAAAGCAGGGGTATTTGGGGGAAGGAATTTAAACACCTGTGTTGACAACACAGACAACAGGGATCTGATTCAAGCCGAGGGGGGCTACGTGAAAGGCAGCACGAAGCTGAAGTGAAGAAGAACGAGAGGGAAGAAAGGAAGATCGCTTGGGCTGAAATGCTCCCAGTTTGGAAGCAGCCGCAGGTCCCAGGAGGTGCCTGGCTGGCACCCAGCCTCCCCTGCATCCCAGGGAGGGCTTCACTCTCTCGAACACACTCTGCCAGGGGTGCAGGGGCCTTCTGGGGCAGGGAGCTTGAGTGCGAACATTAATCCGGAGGATTACAAAGGCAGCGCTTTTGTGAAGCACGGCAGCTAGAAAGAGATGAGGTTATCTTCTTTAGTTAGGCCTGCAGAGCTGATGTTTAACCACAATGTTATTTTTATTTGACTCACTAACACGACAGTAGCTAGAGATGCCTGAAGCTCGCTGCAGCCCAGCGCCTCCTCTTCCAAACAGAGGAGAGACTGTGCGCTGCTGGCAACTCCTGTGATTTTATCACAACTTTTATGCTTTGGGGAATATATCCTAAAATCCCAGCTCCTTGAAATGAGGGAATTGTAGCTTTCATTTATAAACAAAGTATGTCCTTAGCCCTCAAGGTTGTGGATTAAATACTTGAAAACATGAAACTAGTGCAACATAAATGCTCAAAAACTGGGTGGTGAATAAAGAGATCTTCTGGTTCGCTGGCTAATAATAATAATAGTGATAAAAAAAAGTTGGGAAAAGAAATAGTTGGCAAACAACTTCTTCTTGGGAAATGGGGCAGGGCTTGGGCTGGCTCCTGGCTTTTTGGTACCTGGGGCTGCCAACATGCCTTTGAACTTTGCAGCCATTCATAAGTCCTTACGTAACAACAGCAGCCGCAACACACCGGAGCTCTAGAAATGCTGACATGAGGAAAGTGGTGGGAAAAGATTATTTTAGCAACCTATGACAACTCACCTTGAAGCATTAATCTTTAAAGACGGAAGACCTGGAGCTTCAACAACCCATATCCCCTTAGAAAGGAGCGTCTTTTTGCTCCAGAAGCTCATTTTGCACAGTAGTAAACCTCTTGTAGGTAAAGAGGAATTCAAAGGCTTGACAAGATCATAGAAAGGCGTTGAATGAGGTAGAATACATGTCTTGGTCCCTTGCATTTCAGGAAGATGATTCTTCTTCGTTTCAGTGGGTGGTCTTTGCTGAAAGGCTCCAGGACCAAGTAAGAGCAGATGTGAGCTTCAAAAACCTCATAAGCACTGCTCTGCTTTGTACCATCTGCATCTTCAGGCATGTTCGCACAATCACAAGCAAGCAAGATACCGCAGCGGCACTAGTTATCGTGTATCAGCTGACCCACACTAACTCCTGGTGCACACACCTTCCCTGCTCCTTCTGAGCTAACATCCACTCGCTGAGACCACCTGCATGGTGGTTTAAGCAAACATAATTTACTTCCCACTTTGCTTGGCTGACAAGAAGTAATTAATGAAAGTGAGTTCATGCCATTCCTTGCCATGGTGTGAACATGCCCTGAGATGGAGCAGCTCCTAGGGGGAACGTACCCAAACTGTATTTCTGATGGGTTTCTTTCACGTCAGTTTTTTTTCTCATTTCACTGGGCTGGCCATGCCCAGCGCTTTCTCACACTGCTAGGAACTGCTTGCATCTGATGCTGTTTGAAACAGGTACTTAACTTACCTTAAGGCTCAAGCAGCCCTCGATTTGACCAGACTCTCACCGCTGGTTTTGGGATCAGATCCCACAGAGTGGGTTTGGGAAGAGACACGCCGGTGGCTGAACAGCAGCAGCTCGTGAATCAGCATCTGCCTTTGCAGGAAGAGAAAAGCAGAGGAGCAGGTAACACACAGCCGACGAACGTGCAGTCACAGGGACATCAGCTTGCTGGTGGGAAATACCCATGAAGAGAGTCCTACCAATTTATTTCAGACCTCTTGGATCCATTTCATACACAGCCTGGCATCAGTCACATAAGGCACTGCCAGGTCTCCGTGCGCCCCTGTGGCAGCTGGGCTTCCTTCTGTGCCCGACACAGGAGGGGAACGTCCAATGGCAAATCCCTACCCTGCCTCACACCTCACTGAAATGTCCCTTGTCCCCCACCCTTACCCCCAACCAGGCTAATTTGTGAGAGAAAAGGAAGGAGAAGCCTTCTGGGATCATTTACAGCATCCTGGCTGCCTTGCTGATCTCTTGGCAGACTAATATCTAGCACATCCTGCCTAACAGAGTTAATCTTGCCCAATTACCATCGGATGGAAATAGGCACTGGAATAGCCCAGCCGGAGCAGTGCTGATCCCCATTAGCATCCGGACAGACCTGGACTGCTCTTCCTGTTGGTCTCAGTGTACTTTTTTTTATGCAGCCAAAGCTGCTATGAGCATGCCTGTTTAAGGTCTGCCTTGTTTCCAGAGACAAGGGCACCTCGGAACACCGGTACCAGTCCCTGTGTATGTCTCCGCGCAGCCAGTGGCGCAGCAAGCTTGCCACCACAGCTCATACCTACGGATAGAGTGTTATGGGAAGTAATCGTGAACAGGGTAAACAAGGAGGGTCGAAACTCAGCATGGGCACACGCCGCAACAATATTACTTGTGATTGTAATGTTGGCAAAGAACATCCGATTGCCAGCTGCCGTCCATGCACGGCAGCACAAGTCTTGCTCACGCACATGCACGCACGCACACGTGCATGCTGCCCTCCAACATGCCCACGTCTGGGGAGCTGGGACCTCTACAAAGCACTAATAGCACTGCTGTGAAACTGGTTTCAACACCTCAGCAGTGAATACAAACAGGCAAATTTTTCCTAGCTCCCCAACACAGGTGTGCAAAACATGGTGCGGCTACACCCCCTGCGCTCAAGGTGAAAGTTTGCTGCCAAGAACACGTTGCTATCTGCCAAAGATAAACTAACTGCAATGCAAACACAGCCCAGCCGGAGAAGAAACCCACAAACAAAACAGGCTTCCTGTGTCCTCTGAAGACACCAAGATGGTGTTTAAGGAAGGTGGAACTAATATGCATGTCCTCAAACAAGGCTCAGGAATAAAGGGAGAGTAGCTTATAAACAGGAACCTTCATTTCTAAGGCACCGGGAAGAACTCAGGCTGGAAAAGCTGCCTCCTGACCCAGGGCTGTGCTGCTGATCCTTACTGTCTTACCTTGAGGAATATTGGCCAAGACTCTGCCTGGCAATTATTTAAACGTTTAGTAGGCTGGATTCAGCCTGCCCTACACAGCTTTCTAGTTCACAAAAAGCTTTTGGACATGCCCACTCATTCAGATCTGACCCAGTTAATGGAAAATTGACATATGCTCCTATTTCAGTTTAAATGAAGCTACTTCAGGTAGCTGAACGCTGCTCCTGACAGACAGCCCTTTAACCAGAATAAGCCTGCTGTGAACTGAAGGGAGAGAGCTCACTGGCTTTAATCACCTTGGGTATCTGATTAAAATCTCACCCTGCAGTAGGCTGATGCAATTGTGTGCAGATGAGCACTAGGAAAACCATTGTCACAGTGTGGAAGATGGATCCTGGGGGCCCCACCGCTCCCCTGCCCACTCCCAAGCCCCCGGGACACCCGGCAGGGCCCTCCTGAGCCTCACCTTGGCAGTAAAAGGGGACAGTGAGGAAGGAAGAGATGGAAACTACCTCAGCTTCTTTCACTTCAGCATCTGGGGAGCCGTGTTTCCATGGTGCTGTGAATATATTAGGTTAGTACGAGACAGTGTGTTTCATAAAGATTGGGGCCAGATTGCCAGTGCTGTAACACACCATAGGTCTGCTGAAGGCAAGCAAAGGGGAGGTGTGACACGCCAGGGGAGGTGGAGGGGATTCCTGGCCACTGGGTCAGGACAGCCAGCTCAGGCCCTGCGATGAGAAGGCTAATCCTTACGGCTGTTTCTTTTGTGCAAGGAAAAAGGAGATCTTTTTTTTTGTTTCACCACTGCATTACCCAGTTCCACTAAGATGTTGTAGGGAGAATCCCTGCTCCTTGTCCAGTCCCCCTCTTCTCCACAACAGGGGGAACTTTTCCTCCACAAACACCTACCGCAATCTCCCATGGCTTCACGTTGCGGCATTGCATCAGGCAAGCCAAGCACACGAGGAGTGCTCAACGTATTGACATAGATAAGCTGAGATTGGTGGAGTCGGATGTAGGAAAGCAAGCAAAGGCCAACCTGTTCTCTCGGGCTGCCCTTGCTGCCACCTGCACAAACACGGCAGAGTCCCAGGCTGCATCAGCACTGAAAACCAGGTGGAGGGAGGCTGCTTCGCGCGGTGCCGGCGTGGGCTGCAGCAAGCTGCCCATCAGCCCGGCCCCGCTTGCGTCAGGGCAGTGTGTCCACCAGCTGAGTCCCCACAGCCTCCTGATCCAGAGCAGGCAGCACCATCCTCGGCTCCCCACACACCCCTGCCCTCCCTGCTGGCCAGCTTCCAAGGGAGGGCTCCTGGTTTTGGACAGCCTTGACCTGGTGCGCTCTGCCAGTCCGGCAGGATGGCTGGGTTACAGCCTGGCTGTCCAAGTGAGGTCGGGCACACCTCGTGTCAAAAGGCCAAGCTGGTATTTGGGTGCGGGCTGGTGTTCACTTGTGAAGTCTCTCACACCTGAGTTCTCCTTTTCACCAAGAAAATTAACTGTGACAAAATCCAGACTGGAAGTTCATTGTGTTTGCAACACCATAGTTTGGATTTTTTTTGTTACGGATATATGATGCCAAGTTAACACTTAAAAAATTGATTTGCCTGATTTCTAGAGCGAGACAGATTCATAGCTGCGATGAGATGGTATCAAAATCACACGTACGAAGGTTTCAGTACATCCAGAACAGAAGAACCGAAACCATTTGTGCTTAAAATACATTACATGTGAGCCTCAGCTGCAAAACAGTTACTTAAAAGATGCTAAAGCAGTATTTGATGAACTGGGGAGTGAGAAAACCCCAGTGCCAGTCTTTTTGCCCATGACCCATTTCCCTGGCTGCTCAGTGGGGCAGACAGACCCATCTCCCTCCCTCAGCAGGTGGTGGGAGGCATCGCTCATGCTTTCATGGTGCCCCATGGCCTGCCTTGCCCATGGACTGGACATTGCCTTGTCTCAATCTTCCTCCTAGTGTTTTCCACTGAGTGAATTCATCAAAGCGGGAGGTGGAGCTTCCCCTCAGCTTTTGTCCTCGCTGCATTCTTTAAATATTTAGTACAAGCATGTCTTTACATCACCCTGACTGAGGTTGGGTATTTCCTCCCAGAAGCTCCAGTTGCTGGTGATGGAGGTGAGCCAGGGAGAAGGACAGGGAGTGGAAAAGGTCCCTGTGGAGCTGGAAGCGCACCAGGGATGACAGTCTGCTGAAAAGAAGAAAAATCAGCAAAGGCTGAGGGAGAGCGCAAGGGAAACAGGATAAACAGGCAAACAGAGGGACTTAGGTTAAGATGAGGTGGAGAAGGTGTTTGGCTGGGGATGATTTTATATGATGGTTTCAGAAGGACGAGAAGACAACCTGGACGGAGACAGAGAAAAGCCAGTGGGGACTGCCCAGTTCATTCAGAAATAAAGAGAAAAAGGGAAGTGAGGACATATCTAGAGAGACAGGAGTGGGTAATAACAATTAATAATAATTACAGAGTGAACTGCTGAGATGTGTTCACTTCAACTTCAGCACCAGACGACAGCAATCACTTGCGATCTGTGCAGCAGGAGCTACCTGGTAAGAATCACAACTTCTAGAAATTACACTTAAAAGCAAACGTTTTTGCCCCCTGCTTCCTTCTTACCCCCCAAACTATCTTTTATTCATTTTGGTTTTTTAATAGATCCCCTGGGAAGCTAGAAGCATGTTGTTGCTGGGACAATTGCCCACCAATATATATGCTTTATAATTCTCTTTATTAAAATCTTTCTTTTTAAGAAACACAAATTGAAACACTTTGCAATCAGTTACACAGATCAGTTAATATCAGTGACAGTTCCTACATAATTAAACATGTACTAACAAATTCCAACTGTTTACAAGCCAAAACTTAAATTAACAAGATTATATAAGCTCAATAAATAGTACATCTGGTCCAGTTCAAGTATAATTCAACAAATCACAGCCTTAATCCTTAGAGAATAGAAAAACCCTGAATATAACCAGCCTAACACTAATTTAGTGTTAAAGCCAATATGAAACTTTGTCTAATCTTATGGGGCAAATGTTTAATTTTTGTACTTTTTACTTCAAAGAAAGTAAGTTGCAGATTGACATAAAAGACTCTTTGAGATCAATACAGATTTCACAAAAATGAAAACCACTGTCCCTGTTCAAAAAGTGCAATCTTTAGTTGAGATGTGTTGAAATGGTTTGTATATATTAAGGAAGCTCCTTCTAAATACCAGTATTTGTTTGGCTAGACCTGAGCCTGCTTTGTGCTATATATATATATATATGTATTAATAAACAGCGTGGATTATAGTGATGATGAATTATGCCAACTAAAAAAAAAAGTCAAGATTTTAAATAGAATAAACCAAAAGAAACAACACATTTTTACACAAGCTGAGAAAGGTGAACGGCTGCCTACAGTGGCCTTCTTCCTCAGCAGAATAGGTAGTAGAGAGAAGTTGAGGAGTTGAGTGCCTGTCAGCATTGCATGATGGCCTGTTGGAGAGGGAAGGAGATTATCTCTGAGTTCTCAAAGTGCATCAGGCCAAAAACTGATCATAGGGATGGTTAGGAGCTAGTTGAGAGTTAGTTGAGAGTTGGGATTGCTTTTAACTGCTTTCAAATGTTGAGTTTTGGGGGAAGAAAGGACCTTCTCAGAAGGGGAATTGCCTGTTTGGCTGTACCCAGGGTTTTGCAGATTGCTGTTGTGTCAAGACAGAGCCCAAAGGGACAGGGTGTCCAAACCACCTCTACAAATGTCTGGGTCTGATCACGTCTGTGGGGCTGGGCACTGCACCTGCATCACTCACCTGAGTCATCTACCTCCAGAGGAGGAAACTGCTTAGGGCAGAGATGCCATCTGGAGCCTCCTCCTTCCTCAGTGGCAAGCAAGGGCCTGTGCCCATGACCCAAACAAGGCATCTGGAGCCAGGACAGTTCCTGGTGAGCCTTGGTCAAGACTCCAGCTTTTGGAGCCCTGGATGGAGACCGAAACTTAAGCGATCGGGGACTGAAGGATACCAAGGCCCACTCTCTCATGAAGGGATTTTGCGTGTCTAACGCAGCTGGCCAGGAAAAAGAAGGAGGTTAAATATGCAAGCTGTGAATAATGGGAGTGAACGTAGTTCAGAATCAGAGAAGGGGGAAAGTAGTTTGAATCATCTCCTGTAAATCCAAAAATAAGCCCCTGGGTAAACACTCATTTTAATTATTCTTCTGCTGCCAGTCAAAATCTCATGGTTACCTACTGCTTTCCCTGCCTGCCTGTATCCACCTGTTGCCTGTTTTCGGAAAGTCTGATTTAAAGCTCTTTGGCCTGGGAAAGTCTTTGTTGTGGATTTGTGCCATGCCTATAATAAAGGCAGTGGACCCGTAGCTTCTACTGCAATACAAATAAAGAATAATAACAGTGATACTTTTCTCATTTGAGGTTACCTGGGGATAAAGTTGCTGGAGGCATATGACTTTGATATACAGTCAGCTATGTCTCACATCCAATTAAGCCTAACCACATGGTCTAACAAGCTCCCATTAGGCCGGTGAGAGCCCCAGTTTGATAGCAGGGTTAGCTTCAAAGATTTGATGCTTGCATTTGTAGTGATTTCCTTCCCTTGTGCTCAGATTGTGCTGAAGGGCATGAAGGGAACTTCATATTCAGATGATACATGACCAGCTTGAGAGCTGTGCTTTAGAAGACAATTGCACAATCTTTATTGCCATTTTCGTAATCTTACAGCTTGCAATACAAGCTCTTGCCCTAACAGCCCTGTGCTCAAATTTCACTGCAATATGGAAAACAAAGGGTCAAAGAAAAACTCAACCCTTGAAGGAAAAATACCTGGTTTGCAATATTTTTTTTTTCCCCCATAGGGAAAAACAAAAAAAAGCTGTTTTACATGACAAATGGACCCAAGTCTTAACATACTTCAAGTCTGGACAAAGGAGGATTTAGGCTGTACTGTTTTTCATTTCCCCTTGTCTTTTGGATAGGCCACGTCTGAATCTGGGATGCAAAGAATCCCTCAACTTGTGAGAAGCAGGAATTCCAAATATGAAATCTGAACCCACCTCTGGTAAAAATGAGTGGAAAGCACAGGCCATGAAATGGAACAGGGCTTCAGTCAACAACACCAGGCACCTCTGAGACACACTGCCTGGCTACAGGGTACTTCAGAGAACAAGCATTGCTGCTGGCACAAGACATAATGGAACAAATATGTTGGTGGAAGCAGTTTTGGCAATTTAGCCACTTTGGAATATTTCGCAACATCCATGTCATTCTTAGGGATGGCTAGAACCTTCTGGGAAACTACTTCCCCGGCACATCTAAACAGGACATCCAGCACCAGCAATTTTTACATAACCTACTGTGATGAATATTAGTCAGGCAAAGAATGGAAATACGTCTGCAAATCCCCATCTGTCTAGATTGTGTGGGGCATTTTATAAAAGCATAACTCTGGGATCAATTCTGGCAATGGTTTGCGTACGTATTCACTTTACTACACAAAGCCCTATTGAAATGAACCAGAAACTTGTACAGTGCATTTCAAAGGGACTTTGCAAAATACTAAGCAACAACTGTGCAGAAACAATAGTTCATAATAATGCCAGAGTTGCTGGTGCATCCTGTGTTCTCCGTGCAGCACTCTGTGAGCCATCAGTTGTTGTATTCGCCTTAAAAAATTCAGGGAAATAAAACACAAAAACAATATTAAAAGTCTGGCATCTTTCCATGAAAACCAGGAAAATTCAATGTTGCCAAGCTGAGGAAAAGCAAGCTTGAAAGAAAACAAAAAGACCCCAAAAGCAAGGATCTTGAATAAAATGTCTGTAAGAGACATGGTCCGAACATGTGGCACTTTAAAAAGCCTCTCGTGAGAGTTTCAAGTCTGTAAGACTCAAAGTTGGCACCCTTTAGAATTATCAAAAAGAAGAGTTTTGAACACAACGGTACCTGGAGAACATCCTGACCACACCATGGAAAATGCTGAAAACCGAAGCAGGTTACCTGTCAGCACGTGTATTCAAATTGCTCTCGCTGTGCTGGGTTCAGGCTATAAGGTCCCTGGGACAGACTGTGGCTCCCTCTGCATTCATACAACACAGTCAGTGTACAGTCAGTGCTTAACAACACAAACATTTTATCATTTCACCAAGCTCTAAGACACATCGAGGTGGATGCTGATGGGGTTTGTATTATGCCATCTACTGACTAGTTTTAGCACAATAGCTTTAGATGTCCTATGCAAATCCTACTTCTCACTGGGGCAATGAGTGAAATGGCTGAAGATATTTTAAGCAACATTAAAGCCTATTTATAGTCACATCTCCTTTCCTTCCAGCGTCCACTGGAGGATGCTGAGTGCTTCTAAATACTCTGCCTGACCTGATGCGTTACATCAGAATTAAAACTTTAAGAATCCCTGAGAATTCTGATTTAATCTAGGAAACCACTCCCAGCACGCAGAGTGTGAGAAAGAATTGCTCCACTTCTTACAGATATGCCAGCATTGCTTCACCGTGGGAAACAGTTTCAGGCATTTTGGTTTTTAACGGCACTCTGGGCATAGATGCATGGAACATGCTCTTTATTTTCCCTCCTCTGTACAGTGCAAATTGACAGTTATATCATAGAAAAAAAAAAAAAAAAAAAGGATCAGCATTCACTCATTATAGCTCTTTCAGTTCATCTGCATCATAGTTTTTTCTTCGCGAAGTGAGGAACAATGCCAGTGTCATCCTGAGGCAGATGGCTGCCTTCTTCCTTCATTTTCAGGCTCTCTTCTGCAAGCTGGGACAGATACTTCTGCAATCACATCAAAAACAAAGCACCGTCACCAAAACTGAAAATATTCAATGTGGGATGCTTTATGCCTTTACAGAGCCCTCACACTCTCCCAGCATCTCAGAAGGGAAGAAAACACACAGAAGCCCCATTTTGGTGAAAATTCAAGCCAGGAAATATAGTTGTGTCAGGCAAACTACTTTAGTACATGGAGACCCTCAGAAGTTCAGTGATTTACTCTGTGCCGCAAGGGGAACTGGGAACAGAACCAGGAGGACCATGACTCTGTGTAACTAGACCTCACCTTTTCTCCTTGCAAACTCTGTAGTCCCATATGCTATAGAGCCCGGACTAACTCCATTGAGTCAACTGAATTATGCTAGTATAAGACTGGTGTGTCAGAAAATAGATGCAGTTTCCGAGTCACAATTTAAAGCATATATATTACTTTTTCAGCATGTCCAGTTCAGAGATATACCTTTTTGCACAAGAACATTTGTTTTAAGCGAATAATCAAACTCAGTAATAATTAACACAATTTAGCAGTCTGGCTAGAGTACTTACATTTATTGTGTTTCTCTAAGATAAAGCCTTTCCGTGTTTTAAAGTACTCAGTATGATTTAAAAATACAGACACGGCCAGTGAGGCTTTCAGCCTTTTGGCAGTGCTCTGAGTTGGCAGAGCTGCACACAAAATGGACGATGAACTGGTGTGGGTCTGAAAATGGTGCTCAAAGTGTTTATTCAAGGTCAATAGACCTAGAAATGGATGGAAAGAAGCTTCTTCACAGCAGCAGCTAGTGTAGAGAGACACATGGGACATTCCCACATAATAATGTAGAGGTGTTCTTATTAATGACTTATACATACACCACATGCAAGAATAACTGACCTGCACGTTATCAGGATCATAAAACTCTCTTTTCTAGCTGATTATTGATCCTGATTTGTTTTGAAAAGACCATCTCACATCACTGAAAAATTTTATCTACTTGCAGGATTCCCCCAGAGTACAGTTTACTCTGGCATCCATGGGAAAGAGGTGAAATAAGAAATGGATGTAAAAAACCTAAGGGCTGTGTTAGGACTGCCAGCTTGTCTCATGTAAATACAAGTTTTGAATGTAAGAGGTCCATCTGAAAGGGACTCAGTAATGGTAATGAATGGGCATACCTTTGACATCATGATGACTGTACCCTTGTTGCTCTGAATACAGAGATTTGGCTGTGGAAATTACACAACTCTCAGTCTTGATCCCTGGGTACAAAATTCCATGTGGCAGAAAGCCAGAGTAAATGTTACAATAGTATACAGAGATATAGGGTCCATAAAGGCTGGGAGAAGCGATCCATACACCATGAACTGTAATAAACCACTAACATTTGTCGTTGGATCAGATAACCCATGCATTTTTGTTTTTTAATGATTATCCACCAAAACAAGACTGAGGTTTATCCACCACCTTTAGCTGACATTGTCAGCTATCATGAGTACCACAAACACCCGTTTTGAAGTTCACAGATCAGGTGTTCAGACTAATTTATAGCAAAATGACAGTCAAGTAAAAAAATGTTTTTTCATTTAAATACAAGTTTTGATGAATACTGCATAAGGCCAGTGGAAAACAGGGTAAAATGCTGCATTGAGTTGCCAAGGTAGCTCACACCAGATGAATCTGACAGCTTTTTGTGGTAGTGGTGGGAGGGATGGCCCAATGATGGATTTTTTGGACACAGAAAATGAAGTGGATCTGTAAATATAAATACCACCTGGGAAAATAATTTATTAAGCTGAAGAGAATGGAAAATTACAAACAGGCTGCAAGGCTGACAAAGAAACAGTTGAATTTTTTTCAGTGACTGCTGTTCTTCAGGGGTCACCATACTCAGATGAAGTTGACTATTTTACTTCAAGACAAAATCCTCATCATCTAAGCAAGGCTTTTGGAAGAAAACTGGTAAACAAACTGCTTAGTTTTGTGTTCAAATCCAAACACTGAATATATATTTTGGATGTGGCTCCAAGGAGATCAGGTGAAAGATGGCAAGTAGCAAATCAACTATAAAATACTCATAGCCATGAAAGCATTTGGGACAATGTCATTGTCATTGGACAATGGTATTTGTCATGTAGGCAAGATGACAGAAAGACAGTCTGCAGCAGCAGTCCCATAGCTTCACATACAGTAAAATAAATTAGAATCCATAGTTCTTATGTTGGTGGATACACTCACTAAATTGCATCATCATAGGAGAAGACTGACATTTCTTGCAGAGTGCATAAATAAGCATTATTGCAACTGAAAGGGTTCTAGTAATACAGAACAATTATTTAAAATTTGCTGAGTTTCCATTTGAGTGGGCAAAAGTTGGATGAGACATTTACTTCCTCCATTTAGTAAGATAAGAGGTACAGCTCAAGAGAACAGTCTGTTTTCATTACCATATTTGACAGATTTAATTTTAACAGCTTTTGTGGTCTTTGTTCTTTTATCTCAAGTTAGTGTTAGATATGTACCACAGTGCTCATGGGAAATGTCTTAACGGGGAGAAAAAGAGGTTTTTTTTCACACTGACTCAGTTTTAGTTGGACCTTTTTTTCTATGACTTTAACAAAATAACTTACAAAATGAAAAAAATCCCTCTTCTTCCCATGGGACCAGTTGCTAGGGGCAAGGGCTGGAGTTGCAATCTTTGCTTTAGCTCGAGTTTCTTTGGGACAGCCTCGCATGGGATACACAGCCTGCACTGAGTGGTGCCACCTCTGGTTGGTGAACCCCTCTGGATTTTTTTGTATGAAGCAAAAAAAGGCATGCAAACCGGGCACCTGTTTTTCAAGCTTACACTTGGAAGATGCACTATTAGCAGCTCTGCAGGCACAGTCTTTGAAAACCAGAGGCCTTTGTATGATTACAGCTATGTAACTTCAGGAAAGTCAAGAAGAAAATTCTCCCAGAGAAATTATTTGACTCTGAGTGTCACTGGAAAAGCCAATGCCTACTAGGCAGCCAGGGAAAGATAGCTATTACTTGAAGTGAAGTAGAGCTCCCGCATTTACTATGGGCAGAGAAGGGAGAAAGAAGGAGCAGGTTTGCTTTGCTCTTTCATGACTTCTGCTAAGAGTATGCGAATGCCACTTCTGTGGTGTACACACCCTGCACAGAGCCAGGGACTCAAGGAGATGAGAAGCAAGGCAACCTCCTCTGAGGAGTCCTCAGCACAGGGCAGTTAACACTCAGGCTGTCATGACTGATACTATCAACTGTGCATCTGAAAAGTGATAAAGCTAGGGTCTTTTGATTGAACTGCAAGCACCCGCGGTCTCTGTGTGCTGTTGTCAAGTGCTGATATGCTTATGGTATATTCTTATGGAAACCATACAAGTAATTACATGCTTCTGCATATCCTTATAGAAATGATTCAATAGTGGTGTTCCGCGTGGCGCAGGGAGGTAATTTCAGTGGGTCACAGGAAATGCCTCGGAGAGCCTGTGCGTCACAAAGTACTGCGTGCTGAAACACGCTGCAGAAGTTCACGCTAATGCAAAAATAAGTCTGGCAACATTATTAAACAAGTGGCATGTTTAATGCTGTTGAAATTAAGAAATAAGAAAGGCTGCTGCTGGGCTCATTCCCAGTGATAGAAATGTCTGGGACCCTCAAGAACAGAGAATTAAAGATCTGAGTGCTGTGCTAGTGACAAGGACCAAATGTAGATTAGAAGATCAAATTATCACCTGGCCCCATTTTATTTATGATCCAGACGTTGATTTCAAGGATCTGGGAATGAGAAACTGGCATGCTAACATTTGGAACTACTGAAGTGTTTTGCTTATTTAAACTTCATTTCATCTCCATTCTGTCCACAGAATAAAAACTAAATTTTTGTAGCATCATCTGTCTTACAATCCACCCCACGAGCTAGTGGTGTAGCTCATTTCAAGTGTGTTTTTACCTGAAGATTTTTGTAGTGAACAGTACTTCTGCAGTGACTTGTCTTTGCTGTCTCTTCATTTGTGTAGAACAGTCCGCAGAGCTTGCAGTAAAACCCAGTTCTAGGCACCACAAATTCCACACCTATTGAGAAATTCTGAATTACATTAAAATGTCAGTTGAAATCCTTCCCCTCCACAATAAACTTGTTTTCAAAGAAAAAAGCTGCTGTTTAATTAAATGACATAGATATGAAGACTGAATCCTGGATTCACTTCTCTGATTTCTCTAATTTTGCAATACTGAGCTGCAGTTTAAAATCCTGTGCACTGCAACTACACCTTCCACTTCTCTCTTAGATATTATACATATTTAAAAATGTACCTTCTCATGCATAATATTGACTGGAAAGTTCACTGGGTAACCTCAAGGGCTAGAATAGCAATAGTACTTATTAGCAGTAAATTCATGCTTAAGTTACACAGATTGCTCTTTAGGATGTACTTCTTCCAGGTGTTTTACTCATGATCAGCATTTACACAGTAAAACCCATACTTTTGCTTATACTGAAAGTATAAGCAATACTTTTATAACAAAGACTTTTAAATTACTAAGTATTTGTCATACATATTTCACATATAGTCCAAGGGAACTTACTTCATCTCATCAGAGACAGTAACAGCTCTCTTTTGCCATTCATCTGGAATGAAATTAGCAATGATCTATAATCAAAAGCCCGTTTCTTTCAACAGCTACCCCTCTGTCATATACCCTGTTCCTTCACTCTCCTCACATCTGTTCTGAAAAATAAATATAGCGAATAGCCTTAAAGTGACATCTTGTTGTAAGCTCTAGGTATTGCAGTGGGTGGCATTGCAGGCCGAGGGCGGCCTGGGCATCTGAACGTACCCAGGGGAATGCTGAGTTCAGTGAAGACATCCTCTTGTTCCCAGCCTGGCGGAGAGTGCCTTCTTTTAGACTCTACCTCCGGGTATTCCAGAGATCTCATTTCCAGGTACCTAGAATTTGCTTAACAAATGAATAAATGTATTGAATGAAAACAGTTTATTAATTTAAAGAGACATTTGTAAACTCCTTGGGAACACTTTCTGGGTGGATCTATAAATGAAGTAAAATCTGGAAAAAATGCTTTTCCATTCAAATCAGAGGCCTACTCAGTGCAAGTCCAACAGCTATATTACACTGCGCAGTCACCTCTATTTCTCTCAGGAAACCATTTTTCTATTTCTAATTCCACATTCATTATGTTTTTTCTTTTCATATTTTAAGCTCTAAATAGATCTATAACATTGTACATGCCTGTGGCACAAGCATGGTCCGACTGCAGCTCCATAACCACGTATGGCATTGCATGACCAGTGATGGAGCTGGGCTAACACAGATGTTGCTGAGAAAGTGGGGACGAGCAGGAGCTGTTGAGAACAAATCCCCAAAATGCCTAAGGAGCTGTGTAGGCAGAGGAAACCTTCCTCTGGTAGGACCCCTGCAGCACCATTGTCATCTTCTCCCTGGAGCCACTCTTCTCCCATCCTCAGCTCTCCACGGGATAGTTTCTGCTTTATCGCTCTTGGCCACTTGAAGATTTTGGTTCCTGGCCAGTAGGGATGGGATGGTTGGTCCCTGCTGACTGACATTAATGGACATAGGCAGGAGATTCAAGGTGTGGAAGACAGTGGATTGATTTGATGAGGCAGATAAAGCCAGTCAAAAGAACAGATGCTCTCCCTTCCCAACACGTGAATTGCTTTTATTTTAAAAAAGAGAAATTTGCTATCACAGAGGAACAGAATTACAATTAAACTGGTCTGATTTCTATTCTTCAGTTCTTACATCAAAGAACTTGTTCCCTTACCCTGACAAAATTTCTCTTGCATTGCAAATTTCACCTAGATAAGGGATATATTTTCTCATAAAACAAATGTATTTTTGCCCAAACCAAACCCTTCCTGCCTTTCAAGTTTGTAGTTCAAAGATCTGCAATTTCTGGCTATGAGAATGAATTTTTTCTTCATTGTTTTAAATATGTCTATTCCATGATTTAAAAGAAAACAATATAAAATCCTGACTGGTTAGGTTTCAAGTTAACTTTAGGCCCATCCCAGGTTTCCAAATCTGCAGCAGAGATCCTGGAAAACCTGCAAGCTTCAGTTAGCTCTTCTTAAGACACCTAGGGCTTTGTGGCAACTTAAGTCCCACTTAAGTTGATTTCTGGGCTTCTGAGCTGGCAGCTGCATTTGCAGAGAGCCTAGAGCCTTGCACTGCAGATCCCAGATATCAAGTCCACAGCAGAAACCTGGGAAGCACAACCTCCCCTGGAGCTTCCAGGCTCCCTGCTGGCAAGTTGGAAGCTGAGATGCTGAAAACAGCAAAGTAACTATGCTCTTGGGATACCCAACCCTTTCGTCAGCTGGCTGCCCAGGAAGTGGGCAGCCTGGGGAGCCAACCTTGCCATCCCCAGTCCCAGGGAATTTGCATGGCAGTGTTATCTCCAAATATGCAAAGCCTGGCAAGGCGTCTCTTCAGGCCAAACAGGTAAGTATTGAAAACTGAGTGAGTTTCAAATCTGTCCTGGAGGAAAAAGTTCAAAATCAGACATTCACATTAAATGTTCCAGCATTTTCTTGTGGAAAATTGCACCCTCAAAAATCTTCCAGCAACTTCTGTTCACAAACCCTTCTCCATCACATAGGCTCCAGTAGCAACGAAAGAGCATTCCTGGCCAATATGTTCTACATTGTTTTCCACTTCCCCTCATTATACACAGCCCATTCACTCAAGTTTCATTTGAAAGTGTGACGAGGAAGTGAACTCACTTTCAGACACTCAAGATCTTTTTTTTTCCTGACAGCTAAAATATTAATAGGCAGCTATGATTACATTTATTGGCATTATCTCACAGGATGGCCTACCAGTTATATTAAAGGCAGCATGTGGTAGATAACCGGAGATGACAAGGCAAGTCCTGACAAAAGGCACACATTTGCGTGAACAGGGACTGAGAAGTAACAATCTGCGGATGATTTCCATGTTATTAATGCTTCAGTACAGTCCGTAAGAATACCCACCTTGTCCAGGAGCCAGCCAGACATTACAGACACTTTTCTGTTGACCTTCAGAGACTGTCACTCTTTTCATTGACAATTCAAAATAAATTTAGCAGGGCACTGAAAGAGTTCAGCTAAACTCATGTGAACCTTGACATGACAATTATAGCAGCTTATGGCTTTCAGAAAGCTTGCAAGTTGCTTATCATATTTCCTTTACACTATTCAGCTAAGAGCCTCTAATGGTTTAGCTTGGCGAAAGGCACTGGGGTTCTTTTACTGAGCTGCTCCAAGGACAAGTCTTGATACTATTAGCAACATTTATTCTTGTTAGCAATAAATTTCAGTCTACTGTCAAGAGAAAACATGCAAGGCTCTCTGCAGGCTGAAAAGAAAAAAACAGTAGTTACCCTTGGCCTCTGGACACTCTTGGCTTCCGTGTCTTGTTTCTTCACTAGCATTTTTAACAAGCATTTCCATAACTTCTCTGCTCTCAGCTCCTTGTGATCCCATCTGTTTGTAATCATCTATAAATGTATCAGGGAGCTGGAGAGTCTCTTCTTTCAGATGAACAGAAGGTATATGGTGATCTTCAGGCTCTAAACGAGTGTCAGAGCTCTTATCAATTTTTTCTTCCTTCTGTTGGGGATCAGACTCCTTAGCAGATTGGTCTTCTCGCAATTCCTCTGGCTTCTGCTCAGGGTCCAGGTTTAGGCTTGATGCTTCAGTTACAGCATCATCATTATCATCCTCCTCATCATCATCATCCGGACAGCCACTAGAAGCTACACTGCCCTTTGCTGATCTGAAGTTTGTTTCTAAAGCTTTATGGGCAAATTTGTCTTCACTCCTGGTTAAGTGGCTGTGATCGTTTTTCAGTTCTAACATGGCTGACATACAGGGACACATTTCTGAAGCAGTTTTATTTTTTTGATCAACTGGTACTATTTCTTCAAGTTCGGTTATATCAGGTTCCATAATTAAATCATCTTCTCCCACTTCATCTACTGTCACTAATTCCTCCATGTTAGCAGGATACCAGGTCTCACCTTCTATCTCACTTCCACTCTCCCAGTCTCGGTCCTGTCACAAAGATGTAAAACATTTGAGAGATCATCGCTGTTAAAAAGTGGGCTTTGAACATCAGTAACCAGGAAGAACTTTGATCTGGCCATGCCTAACCCCTCCTGTATTTTAGTGTCAAAAGAACAATATGCCTTGGTGTTGTGATTTTAAACCTTATGCTCAAGGACAAGCAATCTCTTTTTAATTATCATATATACTTCACTTTGTGGAGATCCTGTAATTGCCTTGGGGATTAGAGTCTCTCCAGTCTCCTGATTCTTACTTTTCTGTAATCAGTAGAACAAGGCATAACCTGTTATACTTTATTATGCAACTGATGCTACTATGTGATCCCTAAGGAAATGAACATCTCCCCTTCCTTTCCCTCCATCTCAGGATGGTGAGAAATAGGCAGCAGTATGAAAACATACTGAACCCCAGTCTAGCCACTGTGGCTTTCACTGTGCTGGACTAGGTCCTTTAAATTCCTATGGTGACTGAGAAAACGTGACTACTTCCGTAGTCATTTCCTTCCACGAGCAAGAGCCCTCTGCCAGGGACTGTATTGGTAGAGATTGGCCTAGACCTTAAGAAAAATCAGTTTTACAGTTATACTCGAAGGTACGTATCTGAAATACCTCAAACATGCAGTTAGGACTTGTAGGACTCAGACACTAATATTGGACTTCAGAAGTATTAGAATTATAAGGTGTATGTTACTTTTAAGACACACTTGCAGCTTAGATTTCAACTCCCAGCCTCACCGTGTGCACATAATCTATTAATAATCTGTATTCTCCTCCTGTTTGGCCATTCCCATACTTCCCCCTCCTAGAATCCTAAAACAGCACGAAAACTCTGGGAGTTGACACTGTTCTTGCCAGGAGATCAGTTTTCTACAGCAACAGATATCAATAGCTTCCATATCTGACCATCAACCCATGACCCTACAGATATGACGCTGGAGGAATTCCAAGGACATTGCTGTCCCCGACTGCGATGCTGCAGTAGGGGTGCTGTAAAGGCATTATTTAATTAAAACCAGAAATAATCAGAAGAGGCTACTATCTATAGTCCATCTAAGGCCAACGTTCTGAAGTTTTCATCATTAGCCCCCTCCTTCTCCACTAACTGACCGCAACTCGTATTTTTGGGCACTGTTCACAAAGTTACACAGTTCACTTGGGCATACATTACTTAGAGTTGCCAGTGCCAAGGGCTGTGCATGTGAAGCAATGTACATGGGCAAAGAGCAACTAAAAAAAGAGTTCTGAAGACTTCAGGAAAAGCTATCCCTTAATGCAGAGGTCAACATAAGCCAAGTTAATTTAGACAACACCCTTCTACAAACCCTTTTACATGTCTTTCCATGGGGGTTTAATATTTCAGTTAGGAGAATGTGCTACCAAACCTGGGTTTTCACTCATTTTGTTGTGGAAGCTGCACCAACAACGTGTCACCAACCTTCTCTTTTCTTGTGTTTTCCAGAATCTCTCCAGATTCTTTTCCTTGTTTATTAGCTGAAGGTGGGCTCTTCTCTGGAACTTGCTCCTCTTTTCCAAGCTAAAATAAATACAACATACACACGTATGGCAACACACAGTGGTGCTCTATTATGTTTCTATTCTGGGTTTAGGGAAGCAAAGTCATCACAAGGTCACATTCTTTATTTCTAAAGTTTATGCAAGTCAACTGGGCTGTGGGAAAAGACCCAAGAATTGAATTCCATTAGCAAAGCTGCACAAATAAGAATTAAGAAAAAGAAACTGAAACAAAATTAGAGAGATGTAATTTACATCATAGAATTGGCTAGAAGACAGGTGGAGGAGAATGTGAATTTGTTAAAGTTTCCAGCCTCCACTCCTCTGTTCTCTACCCACATCTGTTATGTTGGCTCAGACACGGTAAGACAGCAGCAGTGTTACAACGCTGCAAAAGACCTCAACTGTTTTGTTTACTGATGTAGGATCAGCTGAGAATGCAACTGCTTGCGCAGTTCATACTTTGTAAGCACAAAACCACAGTACTACCTGGCACTTGGTAAAAGAGGGGTGAAGCAAAACTATGAGACATTCAAACCTATTTCTTCGTTTTAAGATAAATTATTAGCAGTAGTCCCTGAAGAGGTGTGCCTTTAACAAAGCAACTTTAAAATAACTTGAAAAACATGCAGAGGAGTGTGCAACACTAGTGATTTAGGATGCTGCCTGACATTTCGCTCTGACAACTCCTCCCAAGGAAGCATCCATCACAGTGAAATACCAGCCAAAGGAGAAAGATGACAAAAGGTGGTACAGACACACATACCTACGGCATGAGGTAGTACTGCTGCCTGTTACACAGACTAGCTGAGTTACAAGGTCTAGAGATTTGCACCAACGTTGCCCCCACAAAAGAATGAGTGCAAGGTCAACTAAAAACAACTGAAGATGGCCCTGGCAGCACAAAGTCACAAGTTTGAGATGCACCCCTGATCAGCAAAGCAACCTCCTGTGCCAGCATCCCTGAGGGTGGATGGCAGCACTGTATCACCAGGGGGGACTGGGGGAGGTATGGTGGCCAAGAGCCAGTAACAAGATCCCCATAGAACGGGGACATGAGCATGGGCTGGACTGGGACTGACTGAATGAGGCATTTTGATCTCTTCCCTCTCCGCTTTTTCCCAGTGGAGAATCAAACCCACAAATGCTGCCACATTACCGACTGGGGCTATTTCTCCAGAGATCCCATAATTTTACAGGTGAGCCAATTCAGTGGTTCTGCCATGGGAAGAGACTCCTGACAGCACACTGAAGGGAGTGGTGTGAACTATCCCTGCCAGAGCTGAGTGTAGGGACATACGATTAATAGAAACCAATTGCTCTGTTGGGTTGACCAAAAAGAACATGTTCCTCATTAAAAGTCCACTCCCCATTTTAGCAGTATAACAACCAGTTCTCTGTATTGTCCTACAAATATTGCACATCCCTGTAAAATACCACTTAATTCCCAGATAACTTAATCCACAACACAGGCAGTGGAAGGAGGTGATGGATGCAGAGAGAGCAGCTGTAGGGTATTCTGCCCTTCTAAGGAAGACTTAGAAGAAAGAGCAATGGGGCAATTGCCTCTGCACACGCAACCTGCATGCAAATATCAGACTGTCACTTGGTTTTGTTGGGAGTTGTCTGTCCCTTTTCCCTCACTGGTTACCCAGAGGTTCTGTGCTTGACACAGAAAGACAATGTCCATGTACTCAATACCGCAATGGTGTAATAGATCTGCATGATCTGGGCAAAGATGCAGACAAGATGACCTCCGAAGATCTCTTCCAAGATTCCCTGATTTTATCATGGCAAAACATTGCATGTCACCAGCACCACACCCACAACAACTGATCTCAAATATTTGAGAAAATATATTCCTTCAGCATTTACCTTCTTCTTACATACAGTTTGAGATCTCTATTTACCTCATTCTCAGGAGGTTTGGTTTCCTTCACATCACTGCCTTCAGCTGCAGCATCTTCCTCTTGGTCTTTTTCAGCTTTCTTCACCTTATTCTTATCACTTTGTTTTTGCCTGGAGCCCTCAGACGCTTTGCTGTGCTTCTGTTCAGCTGCCTCCTCCCTGGCAGCGTCCTCACTGTAAGAATGCCTGCGTTCCCTTGACTTTGCCTCTTCCTTTCTCTTAGATCTCCCAGGTAAATCCTGCAGCTGCCTCTGAAACTTGTCAGATTTTGACTTAGAGGTTTTTCGGTAATAGTCATCTTCCCTGCTCTTGTAGCCAGATAAAGGATGAAGGGAGCCAGGGGAACCACTCCTTAAATATTTTTCTCTGTGCCCTCTGCCTCCTTCAACCCGTTCATCCAAATCAAACTTGTCGAGCTGTCGGGAATAATGTTTCCTCTCGTGTACCCACGTGTCAGTCCTGTCCCTCTTCTCATCCCCATTCTCTCGCCATTCTCTGCTGTCTCTTTCCTCTTCCCGTCGAGAATACGGGGATTGATCCCACGACTCTCTCCCATTTCCCCAGTCGGTCCTGCTGGTCCCCATCGGGCTGTGGGGTGAACTGCAGGAAGTAAAGCTGGGAGTGTGGGATCGGGGTGACAGTGAGCGGCTTATGGGGCTGCGAGAGCGGGGCCTCTCTGTGCCATACCTGCTGCAGAGGGAAAAGGCAGCTGTAACTGGCTGACCCACTGTGGTCTACCAAGTTCTTGTAAACTGGAAACACATGGGGACTGCCCTGGTGCCTGCGAACCTGAGACCCCAGGCCCTTCACAGACACGCACTGCACAGCTGCAAACACAGTGAAGAGGAGAAAAGGCAGTGTCATATCCACAGAGCTTAACAAAATCCCCACAGATATGTCAAGAATATATTCATTCATTTAGCACTAAAAGTTTGTAATATGTTAATACCTTTACAATGACCATGATGTCTGTACCCTTAATACTCACTCACCTACGGTATCTCTGAGACAAAAGTAATAAAGGTCACCTGTTTAAAAAAAGGTATTTTAGGACTGTGATTCCTTTCCATTTTTGCTGGAAGGTCCAGAAGCCAAGGGGATCAGAAATATACCCAAATACATTGTAATGTGAACCGGCTCCCTCCCTCTAGGTCTCACAGCACTCCCAGCCTTTGCACTTTTCACTCAAGGGGGAGGAGAGGGGAACGGCCTAATTTGTGTGTTCTTTACATGCCAGACGTATTTTCTGAGTCATCATCATCAGTAGGAAAGAGTTTGTTTATTTTCACAACATTCACAGTTTTAATCTGATCTCATTATATGGGCCCTGCACCTACTATTGAACCTGCCTATATTTTTTCAGCGATTTGAAGTGAAATCCAAATTAAGAAAGCAAATGAGGTAAGAGAGGGAAGCACACAGATAATGCTTTCTCTACCTGTAGATTTACAGACTTATCCAGGTCCCAATTCCAAACTATGGAGAAACTTTACCTGTCCACTTCACGAAGCAGGTCCCTCTCCCTCTGCGAATGGATGTCCTGGATGATAGCAGCCACGTTCTTACCTGGTTTCTAAGTAAGACAAAGACACTGTTTAGCATGCTGCACTACTCTCCAAGTTAATATAGGTGATTTGTCCTTCAAGAAACAGCATCCATGCACCGCTTAATTATACTGCTACTGAGAAATATTTGGTTTCAGTGTTGTGGTTACGGTCTTTTCTGCAGCTGGTTATCTCAATAACACGATCAAAGCAGTAAAATGATGCAAACGGAAAATTTGCTCCATTACGTTGTAGCACTGTCTCCTCACACTTGGCTGCTGTAACAGGCTTTGAAAATTAGCTTGTCCTTCCCTGATACACAGTCACTATAGAGTATTTTCTAGGAATTGGATATAAGAGGAAACAAACCAGATATAATTTTTTCTACTATCTGAATTAACTATGTATATAGCAGCTTATCTCTGACGCTCTAGGAATGAACTGCCTTCTCTTCATCTCAGAGTTTAGCTCATTCTGGAGTATAGCTCTAAAAGACTGTTAGACACAAGAGCTTCAGAAAAGCTAAGTGCAAAGAAAGATGCGTACAGGAAGTGGTGATTACTTGAGATTCAAGATCATTTACAAAAGATGCACTACTCCAGGCTGGAGTGCACGCAATTTGTCAAACACTTGGAGCATGCACAGCTGAGCAACATAATCATGCAGGAACTCGGAGCAGTGTGTAGTGGTAAATAGCTCATGCGTATTCCCCCTTCCATGTTGCACGTTTGTTTGTTTGTTTGTTTTTTTCACAAAGAGAAAGGGCTTTTGCTCATGCAGAGAAAAATACTTCCATGACCTGAAAAAATGCCACTGGAAAGGCTGAAAATCTTCCTGAAGTCTAGGCAAACTCCCACACTCTCCTGGGTAACTCCTGTTCCACCTCTATGTTAAGATGCACAGTCTCCGCCACCTTACATCTGAAGCCCTCACCGTACCACACTAACAAAGACTGCCCTGGTTTATGGACTTTTGGCAACTCCCTTAAGTCTCCTTAAACTGTACATGTACAGGAGAGAAAGAGACTTTTCCAAAGGTCAAACCAAACCATCTGAGTTACTTGTTTTTCCTCAAGGTTTGTAAAAGGCCCCTTAACCTCTTAACTTGGAATATTACAGTTATTCTATAAAATAACTTTTTGCTGTGTTAGATAATACAGTATGAAGCTTTTCAGCTCTGCATTGCCAGTTCCAGTCCAAATCTCCATGAAAAAAAATACTCTCTTAGCATTACACATGGCAGTACATAAGCTTCCATAAATACGCTCACAAGAACACCAATTTTAGGACATCATTCAGGTGTTCACATCAGAAGTATCACACACTGTACAGAAAGTCCAAAGACTACTGCTCTGTTCTGACTCTATGTAAAAAATAAAAAAATCTTGCTTTTTCATTTAAGTCATTCAAGAGAAAGAAAGAAAAAGAAATCAGTGTGATATTTGGCACTGCCATCACTGCTTGGTATAGAGACTGTACTATGGCTCAAGCATACAAGCAGTGAAAAGCATTGCTTCAGGCTTAACGTCTGACTAAAAGGATAGCACCGTCTTTTTTTTGCTGGCATATTGTATCTTACACAGGGCTGTGTTTTAGACCTTTGTTAGACCAAACAACGTGGGGAGCCCGCTCAGAAGGAAGCTCAGAAAGGATTTTTGAAATAATGGTATGAGAGGACCAAAGAAAATAGAATCTTTTCCAAGAGCTAAAATTTAGAACAAGAGCAAGCAGCTAAGTATAAAAGATCATTAACATACATTCATTAATTTCTCTTTCTTAATTTATTTTTCCATAATACTAAAGCATTAATTAGAAATCAGGCATCAGCAAAGATTTTTAGATGTATTCTGCAGAACATGCCATGGAAACTCAGGAGATCTGATCAGGAATGACTTATCTTACCTTCAGCTGCAATTCCTTGTATCTTTTAGACATCCTAATAAGTAACTTGTCATCATTTATCATAGCGGGTTTTTCTTTGTAGTACTGCACCATGGCTTGTGCTGCTTCACTGTAAGCCATTTCCAGAAAGGCCTAGCACAAATGGGGAAAGCTTTAAAATCTACTACATGATTAAAAATACAAAGTATAAAAGAGAAAAGGCAGCACAATAATTTTTGTTTGGATTCTTCTCATGTGAAAAGTCTTGACAGTACAGAACTGGGCATCTTTCCAGCCCTGGAGCTGAAATAGTAATACACAGTCCGTTGGTCAGCCTCCTTTTAACTGCAAATAATGGTTTCAGCCTAGCTATTAAAGCTGATATGCAACTTTAGAAGCCAGCTTAGTTAAAAACTAAATGACTGGAATCTAATCTTTCTCCATATATGAGAACATCACCTTTCCCTTGCTTCCTCACTGGTGCTTCTACACCATGGTCAGCTGCTGACAGAATGCAGAACTGCAATGCTGCAGCATGCGCTGCTCCCGAGATTGTCAGCTGCGTCTTGCAGAATTGCAAGGGATCCAGAGAACAGCAGAACATCAGAGCACGAGCAGCCAGAACAAAGCCAAAAAAGAGTTCAAAAAACCTGAACAATGTTAACTAGCACTTTTATTTAAATGAAAATTGCATTTGATGTGACTGCAGTTTTAACTGGTCAGGGAATAAACTCACAGCTGTGTAATGACTGCATTTTGAAACATTACAATCTCAAACATTGCCCACTGGCATGGGTTCTGCATCCAACTGTACCGTCTGCTGCAGGTATGCAAGAGAAGATTTGCTAGTCTTCCCAGCCTACCACCACTGGTAGACTTAAGCTACCTTGAAGAAAGAGCTCTGCTACAATATGGTGCAGATTAAAAGGGAGTGAGTGAGGTGTCAGTGCCCCCTGTAAGGGCACAGCCTTCCTTTAGCATGTGTGCGCCAGATCACCCAGCGCAGCCATGGCCTGGGGGCTCTGCCACCAGCCTGTGACTATAATTACACCACTGTGGGATCTGCCTCTGCTGTAACAACCGTTCAGCAAACGGTGTAGGACAGCCAAACCAGGCTAGAGTGCAAGTCATTCTTCAATGCCCACTTCAGCTCTACGAGTATAGGTAAGAAAGCACTAAAACCCTCCCAAGCAGAACAGGAGAAGTCTGAAAGTAACCCTACCAAATGACTGAGAGAAGGTGGCCAAGTTATTAACTTTTTTCTAAATTATTACTATTAGTTTTAAAGTACAGTTTTACAACACTTCTTCACTGATATTTCAGGGTTTTTCTGACAAGAACTATGAGGCAGTGGTCATGTTTATGCCATCATCTCGTTCCGTGAACACCAGTTATTTTTTTTTTACTTTAAGAGCAGGCTTCATATATTTAAATTTCTGTTACAAAAAAAGAGATTTTCCCCAAAGATTCTGTCTTCATGTCAATATCTCTTTATGCCAATAGATGTCAATACTGGTGACCCCAAATGCACAGTACCTGGTTAGTGGATTTCATCAGGATGTAGTTGGTGACCTTCCCAAACGGGAGGCCCAGGTTAATGACATCATTCTCTGTGCAGCTTCCCTCGGGGAGGTTGCAGATGTGAACAACTCGACCCAGCGTAGATTTCCTCTGGGGAAACTGGGGAAAAAAACAACTCAAAACAATGTTTTTATCTGAGATATTCCATCCACTAGATACGTCCTTACATTTCTGCAAAAAATGAAATGTTCTGTTTTGCGTACCTGTTATTAAGGACAAATATTCTCTTTAAAACCTTGTATTTTAACATCCTGGTTTAGAAATACAAATGGGAATGGAAATGTTTAACTGCAGTGCAGCTTGCAGTGGAGTCTCCATCCCTGGACAATATAAGTGCAGAGAGCATTTCTAGAAGAGATGCTCTTGTTCAAACAGGATTAACAATATTGCTGCAAATACTGTTAATCGTCTCCCTGGCGTGTCACAGCAGAGGGCTGGGCTGCAATGGGCACAGGCCCAGGCGCTGTACTCAGCATCAGTGAGAGTCTGGAGGCCCCTTGGCATTTGGAGAGGGAGTGTGCCCCTGCCATGGGCAGGTCTCAGTCCCTCCTGATGAGCTCCCTGCAGGGCCGGTACCCATTTGGTACACCAGCACAACCCCTACGGCTCCTCTGCCAAGTGAGACAGTCACCCCATCTGCATCTGTCTGTCCCACTGAGGGCTCTGTGCCTTCCCCGCACATGAAGGCACTATGCACTATTGCTGAGTAAAAGGCCCTTAATTTGCAAGCAACGCACAAAAAATTAGTATTTTCAAGTATTCCATAAACGCCCATTTATGTGGTGCTGGTAGTGCCTAAAAATTGAAACAGATGCTCACTGCAGTCCCTGCTGAATTTACGGACATTAGAAATTAGTTTAGGTGACTACAGAGGTGTTCAGGACAGCAGGGGCTGAATTTATATCCCCCTTCTGCCCTGGTGGAACAGACTGGGCTGGGGGTAAAAGTGACCCCATTTAACTTGTGAAAGGACACGGAGCTGTACCTGAGATTGGAAAACCTACTACTTTCCCCTCTCATTGCAACAAACACACAGTAGGAGGGACTTTTCCCCTGGGGGCATACTGACCACTGGAGACACAGAGAGGCAGGGCTCCCAAATTGGGCTGGCACAGGCACACGGCGCCGGTACGGTAATCGCTTCCCAAGGGTGGTAGTCTATTTTGGAGTGCTGGGGCAGTTCCCAAAGAGCCGCCCATCTCGCTGACATGGAAAGCAGGCTCTACCCTCCTTGTGCAAAGAGGCATCACGGTATACTTGGAAAGGAACATAATTTACCCCAGCTAATGACACGCAAAACATCGCTCACACAGGATTAAGTCTTCCCAGACTACTTCCCTGTTTATGACCTCTGCTGTCAGGATTTTACTGAAGAAGTAACTCTACCTTCAGTTAAAATTGTGCCATTCAAGGGAAGATGCAAATCACGTAATCTTGTGGGATCAAGTTCACCAGAGCCATCACAAATGTTTGGCTTGTCAGCAAGTTCACAAGTTACAGAGCTAATGTTATCTTATTTACACCTTCATCCCATTACCTTCCCTCCCGGCTTCACCACTTAACCATTGGTGTATTTTTTGCTGCAGCAAGACTCTATTATACAGTGGTCTACTATTTAGCTTGCATCTTACAGAGCCTGCCCAGGTGTATAAGGTAAGTCAAAGAAGTGCCAAAGTCCAGAAGTAAGATATTTTCTTTAGCAGAAAAATAACAAAGACCTGATCCTGAAAAAGACTTGATCCTAAAAAAGATGAAGCAACTCTACTCCACTTGAATAGAAAAGGAAGTGATGGCTGCGTGCATCTGGCAAGGCCGCATGTAGCACACAAAAGAGGAATACAACTACAGCTAGCAGGGGAAAAGGGAGCCTTCCTGACAGCAAATGCAGTCCCAGTGTAGGAACACCCCAGGTCACCTGGCACTTTCTATTTGTTTTGTTAGATCTGTTAAGAGATGGTATGTGAAGAGTCTATGGGACTAGAAAGACTTAGCTGTTCCCTACATAGGCTCCAGAGCCCGTGTTCTAACGTGCTCAACAGTACATTAAATCAAATGACTGTAAGATGTTACCACCTCCCCACAACTGGCAATAGCTTAAATTAAAATGCTACGCCATAAATCTGCTGTAATTCATGATTAAGAAGTGGTCACATACTCATACCAGAAGTCAATGGGCTGTACCCAGCAATAATCTTGTCAGCTGATTGAAGTTAAATTGGATTCATTCATTAAATAGAGCTGTAAATCACAGCCAGACAAGGAACAGACACCTTCCATATCCATAGTCTGGAAGTTAGAGGAGCTGTTGTGTGTCAAGTGTTGACTGTAATTTTCAGTAAGTTAACTTTCTTTGCATCTGATGTCTATAGGGATTTACCAATACAGTTGGAGAACTACTATAAAAATAATTTTACACAGTAGTGAAATGCACCTCATACCGTTTGCCACAGTATTTCACCAATCCAATTTGGTTATTTTTTATTACAGCTTTTTTTTTTCCAATTTTTTTGTTTCTTGCTTTTCAAGTTCTTTATCCTTTTCCTGAGCATTGCATGAATCTTTTCTAAAGATACGAAACCGAGAGTCCCACCCCTCCAGTGCTAATGCCTCTCCATGCCCGAGTGAAGACTTGTAGCACTGTATTTGCCTTTTGAAGAGGGATAGAGTTATTTGCAGATGGATAGCACAGAGCAAGCTCTTCCAGAAATCTGAAGACTTTGTTTATGATTACATGCAGGGTCAAGTATAATCTCCCACTGCTCAGTTAAATGGCAGCAGCTTAGCTGAAAGTGAATACTACTGTGCAAAGGTGTAATAAATTATAAGCCACCTGGGTTGTGGGTGAATGACAGCTGGCAAACTCAATCTTAACACCTCTAATGTAGCTCCCTGTCCACCTGGAGAAAAAGAGGATTTACAATGCCCAGGAAAATCAAAGTTCTTGTTTCTTTTATCTCTCATAACACTGCAGGACATTCAGAAGGAGGACTTCTGCAGGCAGCTTAAATGATAAATAGTGACAGATTCTAAGGAGAAATGATACTGGCATTAGCAGTGATTTCATTTGTTGTGAGGTTGACAGACATGATGAAAAGGAACATTCCTCCGCACCCGCTGCTACTCCACCTCTGACCTTGGAGGCAGCCGTCATGAGCAGCTCTTTGCTCCCCGGCACACACAGTGCCTGTGACAGACAAAAGCTAAAACCCCTTCAAATAACCTCTGTCACAGCAAAACCACACAGTAGAAAATTGGTTGGATTAAACAAATCTGGGTGATGCTTCTGTAAGCAATGCCTGACGTGAACTGGAGTGGCAAGGGGACACAACTCTGCCTGGCTTTCCAGAGCGTTTGAGACCACATCAGGATATATACACAAAAGCTAACAAGGTGAAAACTTAAACCCCTGGATTACTGCTGCTACTCCATGAACGCCCTAACATGAGTCCTTGATGTCTCCAGCTTTCATCATAGCTTTCCGATACACGTTGAGCTTCATTTTAACCCTAACAACTTTCTATTTCCATTATGTATATGGAAATGTTTATTTGCCTTTTCTTTCCTTGTTTTTCTTTTTTTTTGTCCCCTCTTAAAATCTTTTGGCTTTGTCAGTGTAAGAACCACTTTTAATGTTACCCTTTTTTTCTGGCATTTGTTGATTACTGGGCTAGGAATTCAAGTGCACATTGGAGCAATATAACTGGAGATCTGTATTGAATGCGGGGGTGGGCGCTAATAAACCTAAACCATGGAAGGCCGTACACCAAAGCAAACTTGCTGAAAGGTTACCAGTGGCAGCAGATGATATAAATAGTACGCTAAAAAAAAAATAAGAAAAAGTTAGTGCAGTATAATGAATTGATCTGGGATCCCCAGGTGAGTAACAGTTAGCAAAGCTGCAGCCGCTAGCTTTTGCCACTATTGCTACCTTGGAGGACTCCAGCATAGGAGAGGCAGGGAGCAATTCCTACAAATAAATTACTGGAGAGATGGCAGGCTGCCTGCTGGGATTGGTAGAGTAAGTAAAAACTAATCCACATCTTCATTCCAAGCTGAAGCTGACCTTCCTGGGTTGAAAAGACTCAGAAAATGAGGGGAAAAAAGTCCATGAGAGACACACAAAACCATTTACCCCCCCTCCTCAAATCTCTCTGACAAGCAAACAACTTTTAGCATTGGAAAATAAAAACTAAAATCAAGTTCTGATTTGGCCAAAATCAAAAGCATAAAAGAGCTGCAGGGAAGTTGAAATAACAGACTGAATATTCAGATTATTGTCTAAAAGGAAGCTTTCACGGTTTTAACTCCACTAAGCAGGAGCGGCTTCTACAAGAATCTCAACGCGGAGATCAATTTACTTAGGTACTCACTCTTACCCCTGAGGGTGGAGAAGAAAATGTAGGACCTGGTTGGCCAAAGGATCTTGCTGATGTAGTGATAAAAGATGAGCCGACATTTGGTGGATAATCTAAATAATGGATTACACACATTTCATTAAATCTTGACTCATATTAATTGTATTAGTGTGCTCAGTAAGAAATGCCCCATTTACATAATAATTAATTTCATAGTCTCTACACCAAATTATACACTGTTTTGTTGTACTGTGAAAACAAGTCATTGTTTGAAAGAAAAATAAATTCATGCTTTGAAAGGCACAGTATTGGGCTTTTAGCCTTTCTGTGCACAACTTCTAAAAAGTTTTCCTTGGAAACTTGTACCACATTTCATTTAAAATGTCCACTTTTCCCCAGAGACTGACTTCCCTTTCAATTAAAAAAAAAGTGGTCTTAACTATTGCAGATACAACCATTCACCTTCGATACTAGATGGATTGAAAACTGCTGCATTATTTGGTGATAAATGCAATGTTCCATCTGCTGAGCTTAACACACACCGGATACCAGTGCTGGAAAAGAAAGAAAATAACTTTAGGACCATACATAATGTGTCATAAATATTAAAGCATAATTATTATACAGTAAATTCCCAGTGAAAAGCCACTGAAGAAAGGGATGCTTTGTTAGAAATTCAGTTGGAAGAGTGTCTCTAAAATAATACTTACTTATCTGAAAAAGCCATACATTTTTGGATGTGAAGACTTCCCTTAACATGCTGATCCCAGTCCTACGTTGAAACAAAGGGATGATGAGCATAGTGAAAATCCTGAGACAAATTTACAAGAGATTGCTTCTCCATTCAGTTTACCTTATCCTAAAACCAATACTGAGATGCTGAAGATCAAACTGTGTGATGCTGGAGCCAAGCGCACCTTCATCCAACGCATTTACTGATTTGTTACTTGTAGGTTAAATTATCAGTTACTCAACCAAAGGAGAGCTTCTCTGTATTAGTTTTTAAAACCAGTATATTTCTATTAATTTAGTTACTTTACTCTAGCTGAAGAGCTCATCCTGCAAGGCGCTGAGCACCCTCAACTCCTGCAATGTCCATGGTGAAGGTGCTCAGCACACAGGGCAGCCAGGACAGTGCTTATTAATTTCAAGAGATTAGCAAAATTCATCAAAGTACATTCAGCTATTTACACTCCTATTATCCAAATGAGGCAGTGTATTAAACACCAACAAACAGATCAACCAAAACTCACCGTAACGACATTTTCCCTGCCCTCTTAAAATGTTTAATGCAAAAAAGAAATGCCCAGCGTGCCCTAGACAGGGGCTACTTCAAACCAGCCCTGTAGCTGCAGTAACAACAGCAAACTCTTTTGCAAGCAGCTGCTCAAAGAGTAAAAGGGAAACATGAAAGAGCAAATACATTCAAATATCCCAAAGCCCCTGGGTGTGTAAGTATCAGGTACTATTTAATCTGCTGGCCATCTTCCTTCCTATAGAAATGCTGTTGTAAGGTTTTTGTTAGGCTACTATCAGTGTGAAAACACATGCCTTTGCAGTTAGGTGCTGGTCCTGCGATGCGATGGAAAAGGTCATGAGGATTTGTTCAGCAGGGCTCCCCAGGAGGCCAGAACAACCCCAGCCAGAGCCCACGAATGGCGGCAGGGCTCAGAGAGCCACGTAAATTGTGTGGCCTTCTCCAGACCTGACCTATATAATGTGACCTAGCACACAGGCTCTGGGAAGCTGCTTCTCAAGGGTGAGGTTGAATTTGGAGCTCCCTTGGCAGTATGAATAGAGAACTGGGAGCCTGGTCTGCACCACACGTGCTGGGCAGCTTCTTGCTTCCAGGCCAAAGTCGCTGGGGACCCTGAGTCCTAAATTTTCCTTAGAGCTACTAGAAGGAGGAAGAGATCCCAACAGAAGAATTATTAAAATAATTTTATCAAAATGCACTGTTTTGTTTAAGCAAGCTGCATCCACAAGACTGTTAGAGGGAAGCCTTTGGGATCAGAAAAGCGAAGAGACAGGGAGAGGCAGATGAAACCACAGATGCGTGGTTACAACACCAGCTTGAGAAGCCGGGGGATCAGCTTCAAGCTCCTCCTCCCCTCGCTTTGGGCCCATGAGATGAGCCACAACCCCAGCCCAGACCTCGCGTTTCTCACACCGTATATCACCGCTTTTCACAGTGAGATGTGGAACACAACCGTATCTTGCAACCCCAGTAATTGCCACGAAACAGATGTACGATGCCCTAAGCAAAACTATGGCCCTTTGTCTCTGCTTCTCTCGGGGCACCTCCGTGGCGATGGCCACTGGCAGCAAGGGGTGGCAGGAGCCAGTGGCGAGATCAACCACCAGCCAGCCCGTTCAAGGGTCTGAACCGTGCCCCGGGGGGCGCCTAAAACCACTCACCTTCAGATCGAAGATCTTCTTGTCACACAGGGCGCAGATGTGGGGGAAGTGGAGGGGGGCCACGCCGTGGAGGTCGCCCAGCTGGTGGGGCGGCAGGGAGCGGGCGGGCAGGTCGGGCACACCGCCGCTCCGCTCCTCCTTCTGCCTCATGCGAGGGCTGCCGAAGCTCTGCTTGCTGTGGTTGAGGCGGCCGAAGGCGGGGGGGGCGGCCGCACTGAACTTTGTGTCAGGTGTCGGCTCTTCGGGGTTGTAGAGCTCGTTTCTTATTTCATACTGCTGCTGACTCGCCGACGGCCACAGGCTGTCGCCGGGCACAAGGTCAGGCTTGTTTTGGCTGGGGAAATTAGGGATATTTTCCCAACTGTTGCTTGTACCACTGCCATGCAGGACGGGGCCGGGATCTCCTTTCGGATGGGAACCCGCGTTCGGGTCGCTGGGGAAGGCCCGCGCCGCCCCTGCCACCCCGTAGGCCTCCTTGGGGAAGGCCGCCGCCGCCTCGTGCTGCAGCTGGCTGGGAGCCCCAAAGTGACCCTCGAAGCATGGCCCCACCGCCGAGGAGGCAGCGTGGGCCCCGCCAGCAAGGAAGCCATGCTGGCTGGGCTGGTCCCCCTCTGAGGCGTACGCCTGAGGGGTGGCATTGGCAGCATTTTGCTTGCTGTACTCATAAAAGCCCCCCGCAGCAGCAGCAGCAGAGGTGGAGGCACCCGCTTTGTTGAGACCCACCACCACGGGCTGCTGGCCGGAGGTGGGAGCCATGACACCTCCGAAGGGACTCATGACAATGGCATTGGGGGTCTGGGCCTGGACGGGCCCCAGGCTGCTCCCCGGCGTGGCTAAGGCCGGGCTCTGGGCGGGAAAGGCAATGCCGGTGGAGGGGAATCTTGCGCTGGCAATGCCGGGCCCCTGCGGCGGCCCTGCAGCATGGCCCTGGGGGGCGTTCATCACGGTGGGGTGCCTCAGCTGGTTGAAGAGCGGCTGGGACATGGCCACTTTGGAGAGCACCTGGTTGAGGACGGTGGCAGCGGCCGGGTTGTTGGTGACGGCGGTCTGAGCCAACTTCAGCCTGTGGAGCGTGAGCTGCGCCTGGAGCTGCGCCAGCTGCAGGCTCGCCGGCGAAGGGAGCAGGGGGCTCGGGGCGCCGACGGAGAACGGACTCTTCTCCAGGAGCTTGGCAGCGCTGCAAAGGATCAGGATCTGGGTTAGCTGAATTCACCTGACGTCTACCTGCACTAAAGCCTGGCATAGGATACACGGCCACTTCTGGAGATATAGCTTATCTAAACCCAGGCAAAGCAAGGTGGCGACTGACAATGCAGCCATAACCTGTCATCTTCCCTTCCACATCCGCTGCCGCATCCCTGTCAATCAGAAAGCTACTAGGGAGAGAACTATGCCAAAGATGTCTCTTTAAAACCCCCATTGCATCCCTCACAAACTGTCTGGATCAGGCCTTCAGCTCATTTTAAGTACCCATAGGACTCAGGCTTCTAATGCAGACCAGGCACAGAGGCAACACAAGCCCTCTCACACCATCCCCAAATCCATGTTTTTTCTCTTCTCCACACTTCGTGCAACCTCCAGCCTCCCTGCTGAGACATCACTGCGCCTGACCATTACTCCCTTTTCCACAGAGGAGGGGGATGTGAAGAAAAGGACATCAAATGAGACTGTAAAGCCAGGCCTGTAGGTACTTCACACCCAGCACATCTGGCTGCATAAAGCAAGATGAAATTCACTGCACGTATTTATTTTAATTTTTTACAGTTCTCATTTAATTAATCTGCATGGCAGCCTGTTCTGTAACATAGTATATAGTTTCCCTGTTGTGTAGACACAAATACAGAGGAGGAAAAAAAGGGAATGATTTCCCAGTAGCTGGAGCAACTATGAACCAACCGTCCTGAAGAGTTTTCCCAGTTCAGCTGGAACATAAGACAAAATTTCTGCAGTGCCAGCTGGTGAAAATCAAGATCTTTATACTTTCTAGAAATTAGAGGTGCATTGAGTGTTCTCCTTCAAGTCTCATACGTGGGATGAATAAATAACTGAATTGCCCGCTTGAATTCCAGCGCTGGGAAAATAGGAGATGATATTTTCAGGCATATGATGGTGGTTCCTGGCTTTGGAAATCACCTTTGGGGCATCTCGCCAGTTCACAGCACCATCACCAACCCTTCCTCCACCCACCCCATCAAAACCTGCAAACATAAACCAGGAAAAAATAAATCAAAATTGGTAAGGTGTAGAAAAGCTAAAAGCAAGAGAAATGTTATAACGGAAAGTATTAGGCAGCACTAGCTTCCAGGCAGCTGCTCCCACCCTGCTTTTACTGCCTGCCCTGCACCCTTCCAGGATGCCTCCTGCATCACCTGTGGCAGAGCCAGCCTGGTCTGCATGTACGTACAACGTCTCGTGGCCACGCTCCCTCCATATGTTATGCTGCCTACGCTTGGCAGCAGCCATTTTCATGCCCTCACCAGAAAAATGTTAGCCATCGCTTCTTCCACCGGCAGGAGCCTCCGCTCACAGACGGCACAACTACTCAGCGTGTTACAAATGGCTGTTCATTCTGAAAATGAGAGCAGAGAGCACTCGAATAACAGGGATGTGGTCCAAAGCTCAATTAATTTACATTGTAAAAATGTATTGAGTTTCAATTTAGGCCTTTCAAAGCAGCAGGAGCTATGCATCAACCGCCACGCAACCCTCACTGTTAATAATTGGCCAATTTGCTAAACTGCATGGATGAAGTTGTAGTTAATGATAAATGTCTTGTCAGCATGCTACATTTGAAAACCACAAATTAGCAAAACATCTGCTTAAATCCAAAGTATGACTAAGAGAAAATGAATGGGTTTCATATTTAACGTTTAACTTCCACTAGCAACTGCAAGGCACATCTGTCTCCCAAAATACAAAACGCCGTTTGGATGAGTGGATCATTATGTAATGACGAGACTCCCTGCCAGCACAAGCTGCCACCAGCACACTTCAGAGCTGAGGTGCCTTTTGTTTCCCACATGTGCTTTCCATCGCTTACTCTTTCACTTGCACTTATAGCGCAGTTTGCTGTAAATTTGATTAGGGATGAGAGCCAGGACGCAAGTACAGTCAAAACAACATGGCAATCAGAAATCTCAGCCCATGAGATGCTGAGGACCCACAAAAGCTACCGAGGAGCCCCGTAAGGTACGAGGGGCTCAGCAAGCAGAGCATCCCACACTGGTACGCACACTGTCGTCACTGTCAGGGGACGTGGCACAACCCTGTGCCTGGGCTGTACTGTGCCAACAGCATCTGGAGCATTCTGGCTGTTGTGCTGCGTGGGATTTGCCACAGTCCTGACAATGGTTTCATTTTACAGCTGGTTATACCTTTTGTACGCTAAGTAAGCTGTAAAACTCTTTTTAAAAGTTTTATGGAGCATGCAAATAAGAATTGCCTGGTGGTCTTAAAATAAAAAGCCAGAAGCCAGCATATGATGTTTTCAGGCTCAGGAGCTGCAGATGACTCCTGTTCCCAGCAATCTAATTCCACTGTGCTGCAAGCCTACGCAGCAGCACGCACATCCCGACAGCTGCAGCCGCTCCCCAACTCTGGCGGCTACCTGCTGGAGGCAGGCATGGGCTCCCTCTCTCCAGTCAAACCATCTCACTTGACAGTGCCACAAGCCCTGAAGCTCCCTCAGCCTCCTCGTATTTTGACCAACTTTGGAGCATTGTCTCTAAGAAACCCCCCAGCACCTAAGTAGTGCCCTGCCAGAGCACCCCCAAGCTGGGCATGCTCGAGGCGCTTGCTGCTCCCCAGCTCTGCAATCGTTTCCATGCTCTGCAGCTGGGCATGGGGAAGGCAAGTGCAGGAGTGTCCTGCAGAGCTGTATGGTGGGCTGCCTCCGGCCAGCTCAGGCCAACAGCTTTCGGGTCCTGCTGCGGAGCAGGGCAGCACTCTGCTCCCTATGCCTGTCAGCTTCATCCCCGGACTCCAAACCAGCAGTGGGGAAAACTGGGGAGCTGCAGAGAGCCGCCTTACCTGCGGAAAAACAAATGCTGTAAGGATAAGCTGCAGCCTCCAAGCCGCTCGCAGAGGGTCAGAATTAGTGAGGAGGGCCGCTCCCATGCACCAGTAGGTCTGGGAATAGCCACAGCTTCGAAATCCAGCTGTCTGTTATGAATTTCCAGATTTCAGGGTGTTTCAGGTTGCATGCTTTATCCTCCCAGAGCAGAAACAGAGTATTTTATCATCTAATCAAGGCAAAGAAGGAAGGGCATATTCATGAGTCAGTGGGAAAAGGAGATAAGCAGATGGGAGGTTGGGAGAAGAGCTGTGTATAAAGCATTGTTTAGAGTGACACCTAAATTTGAGGATTTCTGTTCTGTCATGAAATACAGGACGTAAGAGACACACAGGACTGGTGTGCACAGCTTTGAAAATTTCCTTCCCTCTTTCTGTTCTACAATCATAATATTTATATACTTGATAACATAATTTTCCAATTAATCCTGCTACAGATTTACTAAACTGTTGGAAACTGCAAACACGAAGTGAAGATAGTGCTCAGCTAAGGCATTTCGTGGGGGCCGTTCACCACTGGGACACATACACCTCCCACCCCAGCTCGTGGTCAGGTTACCAAAGCGCAGCCCCCGCCTGCTCGTGGGGGGTCTCTGCCACAAGATGATTCAAAGCAGCTGAATGAAGCTCTCATTCTCCACTGAGCACCCAGGGAATTAGCCTACGTCAGTGAAAGTTTGCTCTATCCCGCACAAAACATTCCCGATTATAAGGTCAGTGATGTAAAAAGCAAACAGAAGTTGTCCTCTTTGTTTATTTATTTAACATCAGCTGTACAGCTGGGCTATACCAGCAGTCTCTTTGTACAACTAGGAAAGCCAGAAATAGTCTTTCTTTACTAAAATAATGGCAGGCAGGAGCACTGCCATACAGTTTCCACAAAAAAATCCATGAATCGGGCAAATTTTTGCACAGCTCTGGGAGACAGGAGTTGAAGATGTGCATCAACTATTGCAATACTCACAATGAGACTGCAAACACTGGCAAGGCTATATTGCTATAAATCAATTCAGCCCATCTGCTACCCCTGTAATCCTTCTTATGCTTTCAACATCCAAGAACAGCGAGCAACACACAGTGTCGGAGGTAAAGTATCTAGATGGCTGGATTATTTGAGTAATCCTGTCTACAGGAGTGATGAAAAGGCTGAACACAAAACACGTCTGTTAGAACAGACCGATAACCTGGAGACTGATTTTCAAATGACAAAACTAAGGATTTTAAACTGCTGCCCAGTACCTTTCAAAATTAAGAAAAAAAAAAAAATCTGAACTAATAAAGTTATGATCTTAGCTGCAACTACTTATTTTGGAAGTATTTATACTCACAAATATTTGAAATGCTGCATAGGGTGTGAATTTGAATACTTTTTTAAAAAAAGTCTAATTCATAGCAGTGCAGAATTTGTTTTCTTGCATTTTCCATAAATTTTGCACATCATCTAATATTTTTGCATTCCCTCCCCTATGACACATTTGCCTTTACATATAATTACATCTATCTGTCAAAATCTTTGAAAGAGAAATTTTTAATATTTTTTGTTTCCAAATGTGCACTTTTTTCCTAAGCTATCTGTATTACTGTCTTGATTTCAGAATTAAAATGGCCAAGGATATTAAGATACCCAAGTATCCCAGATGTATGACTACTCTGCATTAGCACAGTATTAGATTTGAGACCATATTTGCAATCGCATGCTGTCTTTTCATCCATTAAAGCTGTTTCTGAATCAATTTTTCTAACAGCAAACTTTAAATTTTTAATTCAGGACTCTTGAATACATCAAAGGGAATAATTTCCTAATTATCCAAGCACAAAATCAATTATGTTCTGTTATGCAGAAGTGTAAACATCCCTTCCCTGTAATGTAGCATGTATTCAAAACACATCGGGCTGCCTTCTGTAAACTCATCCAAAACAATTGCTGCTGTACTAAAAGAACAAATAAAAAACCACTTAAAAATAAACAAATAAATGGTTATATAGATGAAGTTGATAAGATATTAGGGGTAAATCTAGTCTTCAAATTAAAATGCACCATTTGACAGTACTTCAGCGAGATTACATGTTTATATGTGAGGAATTGTAAGAGAGGAGTGTTTGGCCTCTTGAATTCAAGGGAACTGCAAAACCGTGTTTCAAACACTGGCAGAAGTAAAGACACAGTTCAGCAATCTCAACAACCTATATTAATTATTAGAAAAATTAATTATTATAACAATATTTTATGTTATGCTGTTTTGCTGATCCCATTAAGAATACAGGGGTTACGTTCATTTTTGCTTGTTGAACAAACCCAGCACTTATGTCGATAAAGACTGTAGCATTGGTTAAAAAATGGACACAGGAACTTTTCCCTATACTCTAGACTGCATCTGGCCAATACTAAACAACTGTTTTCTTTTTCTTCAGCTCCACGGATGTATTTTATTTGGGTTTTAGCGAAATTACTTTCTCAGTCAGAAAAGCTTGGAGAGTGCTGAAAGGAGAAACTCCCTCCACCTTTATAATTTAAGCTCTGAAATCATCTGCTGCTGAACTTTGTTTTGCTGAGTTCTGGTTAGAATTGATAAAAAAAAGAGATCCAGTTTCACAGTAAGTTCAGCTAATGATGGGGAGCACTAAAAACTTTAAGCTACTTTAATACATTTATAAGCTGCAAGTAAAACCCTTCTTATCCCAAATAACGATTTCTAAAGCCCTCCATTATACTATTGAGGGAGTAAAATAAAACATCAGCCAATGTATACACATCCTTTGCCAAGTTAGTTTTGCATATGTTTGGCAACGGTCAACTCTATTATCTGGACAATCATCCAACCTAACAGTTAGCTGGAAGATGACATGTAAAATGTTATCACAGAGCTGCTAAACTCAGGTTTACAAAGCTGACAGGAGTTAAGTGCCTGTCTCCTACCAAGAGTCAGAGAAGTGCAGAGAAGTCAGGCAATTTCCGTTGGGAAAGGGACAAGATAAAGGGACAAACACAGTGGGTGTATCTTGGATAATGGCTATGATCACAGAAAAATAATTGGAAGTGATCTTAGGAGGATGGTTAGACAAGCTCCTAGGGTGGGATCAAGCTGAACTCAACCGCTCTTGACATATTTATTTAATCTGCTCTTAGGAACCTCCTTTGGTGGACATTTCACGACCTCCAGGGAAAATTAATTGCTCAGTGCCCCTTAGTCTTACAAAGCTACTCTTAACCCTGTGGTGGCTCTCGCTGACAGCATAAACCAGTATTCCTGTGCACACCGAGAAGGGCCTCTCTTACCTTCCTGCAGCTGGTATCAAATCTTCCCTACAACCATCCCAGCTCCTTTCTCTGCACAGTTTGTGTGTTGTATTTGTTCGTAATGCCCAGTACAACTGCTTTTCTTCATAACAGCAGAGCCCTGTGGTCCCCTGTTACACCCAGCCACTTTCCCGAAGAGCTATTGCTCAGAGACGTTCATTGGGAGGGCTCGCCGGAGCTCAGCAGGTCTGACTTCCCATGCAGGAAAGGCTAGCTCAGTCCTTTCTCCTTTTGACTGTCCAATGGATTTCTCATATCACCATTTCATATTGCCCTCATCAATATTGCATCCAGGTTATGTCAGATCCGGTTTGTCAGGATTACTCTGAATTCCCGTGCTGCCTCCGGAGCACTTGTAAATCCTCTCCTCTTGGCAGTAACTGCAGATTTAATGGATGCTTTGTTCACCCAAGCCATCAATGAAAGTGTCAAATAGACTAAAGACTGTTCCCAAGAAGCGAACCACGATGCCCCTTTGCGTTTTCTTTCCAAAGACCAGTAATTCAAGGACATCTTATCTACCTTGCAGCTCTGCTTTGCGTGCTGAAGAGACCACGCTCTTTCCTCGTAATCACTTCTGCTCAAAAAAAAAGCAACTGTCCTATTTGCAGTTGCAAGAACAAAAGGGTAGGTCATCTCTGCTAAGACTGAATTCTTATTAACAACTCTTGCTCTACAGTTCTGGGAGAGTTGTTTCGGATTGGTGTTTAAAATCAACTATCTGTTCTCATTTCTTTACAGCAACATTTATTATTTGATTTAGCCGCTTGCAAACACTGAATCCAGTGCCATAGACAACAATCTGCACTTACAGCGTGACGACAACAACAAAACCAGGTACCACCAAAGTCTGCAGCGGCCATCACACTTCCTCCCCCTGTTAGCCAGTATACATTTTATCCTGGAAATATGCTTCTTATATTGCGTGGAACTCCCGATTGTATACTGGGCTTATTGCTGCTTTCCCTCATGCAACACATCTCCCCATATTTAATTAGGCAAAGTTTAACTCCTTTCAAGTAAGGGATGTAGTCTCGTGAAGGTACTGCCTAAAACCAAGGTTATAGGTAACGATTTTCAGAAGTTGGGAAAGTTATTGGTTTTTTCCATGACATTTAAATGTTGTTTGATTTTGATGATGTGTCACAGTTTGTCAGGGATGTCTCTGAGGATTAGTGTGCACATGGAACACTGGTCTGCATTTTAAATTTCAATAGGCAGCCAGACAAATTCCTTTCGCTATACTGCAATAATCTATCTGCAAGTGCTTTTCAAGGAAACATAGTTCTTTGTTTACTGAAGTTAAAGAAATGTACTTTAAAAACTGTATTTTAAATCTATGCTAAAACCTGTCAGAAATATCTATAGCACCAGATCAGTGTCCTCCATAACACGTTGCAAAATCAAAAGTAGTAGAGGAATCGTGTCACAGTTTTACGGAGCTTTCAGGGCATGCCACGACGGTCTGGCAGCGTCCTGCTGCCCGTGCCTGCCTCCCAGCACCCTTCCTGCACAACTCTTACCATCTAGGCTTCAAATACCCTTCACGGTGCAAAGTCCCCAGGTGAGATTATTCCTGCCAACCGGCATCCCAGCAGGGCTCCTGTAAGAAGGGGTGTTGGGGGTCCCCAATAACCGCACTGCCCGGACAGCCGTGGCCCCCGTACAGACGACAGTGCCGCTGTGCCCAGAGTCCCCTCTCGCTCCTGCCCCAGGCGGCGAAGGGCACAGCCCCAGGGGCTTGCCTGGAGGCCAAGGGGCACAGGAAGCCTTTTGGGAGGGGAAGAGCAGGGGGAAAAGGTGGTGTGGATGGGAACGTAAATCCATAGAGTGAGCAAAGAGGCCGGGACAGGGATTAGCGTGGGCAGAGCTAGGTAACTCCAGCGGGAACGGGGCGAGCAGCTCCAGCAAAGGCACCCGTGCTTCGGGGACTGTGTCTGCTGCTCTGCCGCACGGCTCGGTGCTCACAACGCTGCTCCCCAGCCTCCCCTCGAAAATAGAAGAAATCTGGGGAGAAATGATCTGGAAAGCTTATTATAACTTAAGGCAAAAAAGAAAATGCAGCCTTTTAAAAAAAAAAAAGTCAGAAACCCTTCAAAGGCTTTTTACACAAGCACATAGACAAATGCCCAACTGAAAAATAATCCCTGGCATATAGTACTTACTAGAAAAGATATTACAGTAATATCTCACCGCACCTTCTGCTAATGTGTTTTCCACATGGTATTGTTAACCACTGCAAAAATAGTAAGTTTGAGTGTATCAATATCTCGCACTGCCTGGAGGCACAGCCGTTTTCATTTGTGTGTTGGAAGTAGGACGCATAATGTGCTAGGCAGATAATTCCTCATTTGAATAAACCATTGCTGTTTCACAGTAATATGAGACAATATAAAAGCCCTTTTACAAAGGTAATATCTTCAGTTTGTAGACAGGAAAATGACATATAACTGTAAAAAGGGTGAAGTACTAAGAGGGATTTTTATTTCTAAGTAGCTTCATTTGTACTCAAAGAAAGGATTGCCATTTGTGGAAAAAAACAAAAATATTAAACTCAACTTTTTTATCCATTCATTTTTAAATATTAGTCCCAATGATATATTTGAAAAGTTTAATGAAAAAGCATATTAGTAAATTAAGTCTCTAGGAGAACACTAGTCAGCATTCATAATGGTAACAGCACAGGCTACAGAAATCGCGCGCAAACCTGAGCTCTTCTGTTTGTACCCTTAGGTCAGCTGAAACGCAACAGCTTGCGACTAAGTCATCCAGGAGATAGCACAATCATTTCATAATTAATGTAATATCACCACCTCCTCTAAAAGCTGTTTAAATGCTATGTCTTACCAACCACCATAGCGTAAGAACGCACAAGGAGAAACGCTGGAATAGCTCCTATCCGAAGTGGCCAACATGATTTGCTTTCTCTTTACTGCTAATATTTAAAAGTAGGCAATTTAAAGTAATAATTTATTTTTTTTTAAAAAAAGAAAGCTTAACTTATTTTTTAAGCAGATTTCTGATTAGAAAACCAGAACCTCTGCGGATTTCCTAAGATATATATTACATAACTATATACTTAGGCCTATTTTTCAGTTTTCCTGTTATGTATATTTTAAAAGCACATAAATGTTATAAATTCCTATTGTTTACATACCCACACGCATTACTGGTATACATAAATTATACATGAATCTTACGAAGCCCAGATCTAATTCAGCTGTTACGGGTGTGCTGCAAAGCCTTTCCTCATTTCACTGTAGCAAGAGCAATGGTCCTGTATCCCTTTTCAGTTATATTTAATTTAAACATAAAACATCAAAGAAGATTGCTGTCTTTTCATGATCTCTTTGAAATCAGCCTTTAATACTAGGCCATAATATTTGTACTGTTACATGGAATTAATACGCAGTACATTTTGGCCTAGAAGCTTTCATTATCTATTTTGCAATGGAAGTGGCACACTTTTTTCTTTAATGCATTCCAATTTCTATGCTAAAGAAATTTTAATGTGAATCTTGAAAGATATATAGCAGGTTTTATGTATTTTTCTTATGTTAAAGAGCAACAGTTGGTATGAATCAGACCCGAGCGTGTTCCTTCTGGCAGAAAACAGTCTGTGCCAGAACTGCTGGAACTCCTTGGCTTTGAGAAGTTTAATTTATTGTTTTGAATAATAAACTGCCATTCAATCAGCCTTGTGAAACAAAACATAAAACAGGCCAGTGCTTAAATCCTGAACAGGGACCAAAAGAGTTTTCCACAAAGGAAACAAAATTGGGAGAGGCATTTTATATTAAATAATGTCAATTACTTTCTTCTCTCTTTTTGTCTGCCTTCGGTATTAATTAGGAGTAACTGACAGTTAATATGCTCCAAGCTCTGCACGGTAAAATTGATTAGTATACTAAGATGGAAAATAAGATGCAGTTTTTGATGAAAAATATCAGGTTTCAGAGCACTGCATGTGGCAGCTGTGAGGAAGGACAAAGTGTGAAGATATTAACCCGTCCATGACACTCAGCTGGGCATTTGCCCAGTCCTGCTGACAAAACTGTCAATGCAGACGGCCGGACACTACTTTTTGGTTAAGCAGTGCATTATTGACCCTTAATTTTTGCTTGCCGGTTTCGTCTATTTTTACTATAATGCACATGCTCTGCACAGTAGCTGTAGTCCACATGACTAAGCAGCTCATACAACTAAGGGAAAAATAGGTTGTAATTCATTAGGCTGGCCTGTATAGTAATGTTTCACCTTGTGTTACTGATGTATCTTTTAATTCCAAAACACTCTGGGACTCAGATTCAGTTTTCTGTGTGAAAAGATGTCTAAGAAATTTGTGACCGCTATTGGGTTTTTTTAAAAAAAATGTAATTATTTTCTTTAAAATTACCTTATTTATTTCCCAGACTTTACTTCTGAAAATAAAAGCTGTCTTGAAGTATAAAGTATCAGTTATTTAAAAGAAAAAAAAAAAACAAAAAAACAAAAACCCACACAAAAACCAAACCAAAATTAATAATGTTGCTCTGATTCTTTCTTTTTTTTTTTTTTTTTTAATTCCAAGGAACTCTATTCATAGCCTAATGAAAGCATTTCCAAATTCAACTGTCTTTAAAATATTTTGGTATTTTGACTTCTTTTGTGTTTTGCAAATAATTCTGTGGCCACTGGTTGTAAATGACATTAATATAATTCTGCTTTGTGTCTACTCACACAGATTATAAGTCTTATTACAGGGTGGTTAACCATGGCAAATCAATAGGATACAATTTGGTATGGAATGTCTTTTAAAGTATAAAAGCCCTGGTATTACAAAAAAGCTAAGCACTATAAGAAGCTACGGCGCAAACCAGATCGTATCGTTAATTTGAAATCCCAGTTAGCTGTTACCGCCAGAGCTGCTCACGCCTGCCTTTTCCCTTTGCTACAGGAAGAGCTGTACTTAAAAACTGAATTTTAAAGATCACTAAGATACTCCGCTTGGCAGATTAGCGTCCCTCCTTGCTAGAGACGGGGGAGACAGGCGTTTTGGCGCGGCGGTGGGAGAACGCGGGTGACATGACGCGATCCTACCTTCTTGCAACATATAGGGCTGCCGGGAGCAGCGAGCTGGTGCGGAGGAAGCGCGGCCAGGAGCCGATGTCAGCGTTGCGCACATGCCTCCCGGTAACATCCCACTGACATTCTACCTGCTCTCTGCACCCCGACTATTTACAAGCTTCCTTCCAGAAAGTCACAACTTTAGGAATGAAAAAAAAAAAACCCACTCCACCCCAAATGGAGGACTGGAAGGCGGATCACGTGGCCGCTGGGAGCCGGTCTTGTTGCATTACACGCAGCAAGTGTGGATGGCAAACAATATCGGTTGATGTTTATGCCATATGTTCTCGGTTTCTTCATGTATCAGCACCAAAATTGTGTTTCTGCACAATGTAACGCCACGAGATCCTACCGGGGAGAGGGTCACAGTCTAATTAGGTGAACTGTGGAAAAAACGCGGCACGCTAATGAAGACTGAGAGGGACTGACTTTTACAAAGCGAGCCCTTGCTCTGGAAGGCACAAGCATTACCCAGCTATAGTTTTTACAATTTCTTAAAACGCACACTTAAATACACCATGTTTTAACCCCTGAGCGATTTGTCTGTGTTCAGACTTGCTGCCTCCCAAGGACAGTTGAGGTTTTGAGGAAAGACACTGTTGTTATTTGGGCTAATGTTGCTCAAGTCAGCTATCTGCCTGCTCAGAAACAGTCAACAGAAAGGAAATTCATCGTCCAGCCCTAATCCACTGCCCCAAATGTATACAACCGCTGACCTGCGCCACAGGCTCTGCTGGGACTCTAAAGCAAAGGCAAGAGGCAATGCAAAACCTGCACGTCCTTAATGCGGTATTTGATGAGTTACCCCAGCAGGTCTCTCCTCGTTGCCAATCCATCCTGGTTAAATCAAAGCTTTTCAAGACTGAGTTTTGCACCTTCCTAAACCAAAATATTTTATACTTTACACCTGGATGTCAAAATTACTTATCTTTCCCGTATGTCACATTACTCAAAAATTAACATAGACACAAAAAATGCTGTTTTCCTGTCCCTGCTTCTAACATACCACAGTGTATACGTCAATAAGAAATAAATGAGCTGTTCTCCTGTATCCAAAGATCAAAATAAGCCAAATATTCCTATTTTTGCCTAGGGTACGTTAGTCCCTTCAGCCCATCAGACCACTCTCCTTACAGCTGTTTAGCTGGCCACTCTCCTAACCTCCTGGGACACAGCAAGAGCTTGTTAAACTTTCTTTTTGCAATTAACAGCATTAGTCTGGAAACCTTTTGCAGTAGAAGTGGCATTCTGTACGTGACATGATCCTTCTATGGAAGATGCCGTTTCCAAAATTACTTTGCACTAAGGCAAACCACAAAGTGAATATGCCTGTGAATATGCACCTCTAACCTTTAAAAAAATAAATTGTGATTCTGCAATACTTCACACTCGCTCACAGTGGAGCCCGGAGAAGCCTCCATCCACATTTTCTCACTTTCTTTCCTGCCTTCTTTCTTTCTCCCCGTGCCACCTCAGCGCGCTCTCCCCACCTCTCCAAAGGAGAAAACGACTGTTCAAGTTTCTGGCTTTTCTCCAAATAAAAAAAGCCTTATCTTTAGGAGATGGCAAAGACTGCGACCGAAAGGGGAAGGACGCCTAACAGGTGGTCCAAGAGTGTTCCTTCACACATGCAACTCCCATCAGGAAACAGCGGAAAATTCTGGGGAAGGAGAAGGAATTAGTAAAACCTAGGGGGCTTTTCTACAGCCTGTCGCATCTCCCCCCGGCACAGACGCCCTCACGCTCTCCTCTGCATCTGCATCACATTAAACAGGATGAAGAAACACAAACCAACTTTCACTTGACTCTGAACTCTCCATTTCATGTCACCCTCAGGATGGTCACGTGAAACACATATGGCGAGTTCAGCCTGGGAACCGCGTTGAGACCTTTCCGGCCAGGAGCAGAGCTAATCCCCACCGCTGCCCGCATATGGCTTGTGACTGAACGCTGCAGGTTCTTCCCTGCCTGCAGCTGCCGGCCCAGTCGGCGGCACGGGCAGGGCCGGCCAACTGGACTGTGTCAGCAGATGGACTTGCATTTTTTCCACCGAGTCCGAGCAGGCCAATGACGAAGGAAAGCGAGGCCAGCAACACGGGCGGTTTGATTTCAGAAAACGCTCTCTAGCACACAGGCTGCAAGCTCGCCGATCTCTGCGGAGAGGGAAAAGATTCACTCTCTCAGCTCTACAGTTTTCCCTAACCTGCATTTTCATCTGTCATCAGATACTAGTGTTTCGCTTCGCACCCAGGGAAAGAACTTGCCCCAAAACGACAGCGTTCCAGGCAATCTGGCAAATCTCATCCTTGTGGCATGTCCTCGCCTCATCTATCTGCTGAGCTGGGGAAGAAAAAAGAAAAAAGAAAGAAAGAAACCAGCAGCTAGTCCTTCCCCTCCCCCACTCCCCCCCAAGAAAAGACCTGACATTCAGAATAAACCAGTTAACATTTGCTATAATGCACCCTTCCAGTCTTTTTTTTGCTACCTTAATTAAAAATGATCAAAAATAAATATTACTTTTGAAAGTGAATCCACTTCAGAGAGAGACGGTGAAGCCTCTCAGCTGGTTAAATTTCAGCTGGGAGCCTCTTCCTTGTTTTCAAATAGGAACAATGTGCTCGTCTCGATACCCACCTTGAGGCACATGCAAGGTCTCCAACTGCCTGATGCCCTCTGCTAAGGCAATATGATGCTTCCAGGGGCTGGTGAGGCTAGAAAGGCTCACTGGCAGTTTTTGAATATAAGTGGGGGTAAGGAAAAAAAAGAAAAAAAAGAATGTAATTCAGACCCCTTGTATCACCAAAAAAAAAAAAAAAGGGGCAAAAGCAAAGATGAAGTAATGCAGCTGAGAACAAATTTTAACTGAGCAGCTAGCACACATGCAGAGAAATCATTGGGTCAAAGGCAGTAATATATCTGATGAGGAGCAGGAAGTCCTGTGGTGCAGCTTTTCAGGAAATTTTGCTCTCTAACACTCTACTTGGGGATTGTTTCGGCATGATTTTCTAATTCAGAGGTTAATCTTTTCATATAAATTGCCTAGCATAATCTCTGGACTCTGATCTCCCTTAATGCATTTAAAAATCTCTTTTTGTTACAGCAAGCACAAAAATTTTCAAATTCTGTCCCTATCTCCAGAGCTTCTGGATCGCAGAATTACTGTTACAAAAAACATCAGTACGTCATTTGGAAAACATCCTGAAAAGTCAGATGCATCAATGCAAGCCAAGCAGGGATGTGACGGATCAATTTGAATATTTAAACAGCAGAATTTTTAAAAAAATGGACTGAGATCTCCAAATATGGGAGTATCCCCACTCAGAGAAGATCATTGAATAAACAACACATCCTGATACCTGGATGGAACATGAGCCTGAAAATCTCCTGGCATAAACCACCATCTACAGGGTGGGGGTTGGAAGCTTATCTCCATATTCCACAAAAATGAGCTTTATAGTCATGCTTTCTGTAATACTCTAAGAAATGAGACACTGGCACACAGAATTGTGGTTGGATCTGCTGTAAGAATTTAGGTATTTCTATAACAATGAAACAAGTTTTTTAAAGGTGTTTGCTATATCAGTCTCAATTTTTATAATTTTTCCCTTGAGAAAGAAGAGATAAAGAAGCTGCCTTCACAGTTCATGCAGAAAATTTCATATGTATTTTTTGTGATTTTACTTGCAGCCAGTCACTCCTCCTGACCTCTCATCCTGCTCTGTATAGTAATATTCAAACAAATGATTAAAAAAAATCCAGCCACAATTCTTTTTGCTGCCAGCATTACAGCCTGATTTGGCAGGACAGCAAACAAGCTTTCTTACTGGGACTGGAATCAGACAACTTCATCTACAGAGGAAAAGTGAACATCTGTCTTACGTGTCTGTATCTCAACTAATAAATTAAAGACTAGAAATACTCCACAAACTGTCATTTCAAAATTTTTGGGTGCCTGGACATCAACAGTTTTGGAGAGCCACTAGTAAAGCCATTCAAAGTTCATAGATACTTTGACATGACATCAAGAAACAGTGACAAACCTTATCATAGTCTTCTAGGATTGTGGGTGCAACTGCTGTTAGGTGTTAAAACAGGCCCATATCAGCATTTCTAACTTATTTTTTTCATTGCTGTAGTGTCTGTAGAGAGTAAGGCTTCAGAGACTGGCAGCATCAAATCTAACTGCCGATGTAAACTATGCAGACTACAGTGTAGTGCTGCTGCCAAGATCAGGGTCGCTCCTGCTCCCTGGCATCAGATCTGCTGGGATGAGCTCTAACACCTGGTTTTGGGAGGGTCAAAGCACCCTCTGAGTGTCACGGGATGAGACATCTGTGTTACACCTAAGGTCAGACTCCACTGTTTAATGGTCCTTTCTAGTCAAGAAAACCTCTGCCGAGCTGAGATGACAAGCAAACACCAACCTCCCAATGCCCAGAAGGAGGCGTATAGGGTTTGCTCATGTCATCCACACTTGTTCTGTAGCTGATTCAACTACTGCGCTAGTGAAATACTTTAATACAAGTAGTTTAGCTCCATAGAAAATACAATTTAGCAGAGAAAATAGATTTTAAACAGGACCAGTAAATCCCCAGTCACCCATGTGTGCTGGCCTTCCACACTACTGCTGGCTAGTTCCCATCTCCAGGCAGAGAATCGTTACTTGCTTTAATGATGTTTTTCCTACTTTTCCGTCACTCCTACTGGGTTTTCTATTACAGTCCACAGTGAATGCAGTGGTTCATTATCATACAGGGAAACAATCTAGTGGATGGGACAGCAGCTGAGGATAGTGTAAGCGTTAACCACAATAATAAAGAGATCTTGAGCAGTTTCCATAGGTGCCTCACTTTTCAATTACCTGATTACCTAAAATCCTCCAGCACAACAGATCAGTCTTGAAGTCTCTCTCTCTCGTATCAGATTTAGTAAGGCTTCAGTCAGGTCTTCTGTCTGTGATCTGGCCTGTGGTCTCTGTCTCAGTAACACCTTCAGATGCTTTCACTGCCTGAGTTGTCTACTGAAGGCAAAGCCTCTGTTTGTCATTGGAGTTTGAAAGAAAATAATACACACAATCAGATCTGCTGCCCACTCCAGCATTAGCATATGGGTAACTTAAAGCGACCTAGCTAGATATCATTGATAAAAACTCAGTAACAAAGCATTTAGTTGGGTTTTGTCTCATTTGGCCATACAACTGGAAAAGAAGGACGTGGTCAGCTAGGCTTTCACCAATGGTGTTTACTGCAAGACTTCTTGTCCTGTTCAGCTATTTTCACCTAATGCAATGCCCAGGTTTTGTACAAATTAAAAGTATTGCAGAGCTGCCATTAATTTGCAGCACAGAAAAGATTCGTTAATTTTCTCCTCTAGGAATGAGCGTGGCTCAATACATGGGGCTTCCACAGCCCAGCTCTTCAGTAGCTTTCTCAGGAGTGTGCAAAAAAACTATTTCCCTGTCTTGTATGTCAGTCTTGGGGGCTGTGATGGCGACACCCAGTCCCAAGTGCCATCTGCCACGCTACATGTGAGCATCACACTCTGCTGCCCATTTGCATGCCTGGCTGGATTAGTCGATGTCAACAAGATAGTTACACCCTTCCCTATATGGGCACATGTGGGGCGTCCAACTTCATACGCACCATGGGGGAGGGACTGGGGGGACGGGATGGACAAAGCACGCCCTCGAGGCCTTGGGAAGCAACGCCAATCAATTTCTGACTCTTGAAACAGGATCAGAGTCCCTGGGAACAGAGCCAGCACCTTTCCCTGGGGCAGAGTCAGACATGCTGAGCAGATTTGGTCCTGAATAAAAGTCTCCTGCTAGCAAGGCGTAAGACAGCCCAACACTTCAGTGCTGCCAGCCTTTTTGGTTCCTCATCTCTCATTCTCTCAAGGGTTTGCACAGCTGGCGTGGTGAGTACAGTGGCACTTGAACATCCAAAAGCGATGCTGAGGAAGAAAGACTCAACAATCCATTTTGGAGCATCTCCGGGTTCTGTATGTGGTGCATTTATCACCGGCACCACGAAGGCAGGAGACAGTAGGGAATAAACCCGGGTTGTATTGGGCGCTTTCCCTGTCCACTGCATGCTGTGTTTGCACCCAGAGCATGAGCAAGGGTGTGCCAACAGCCCTCTTGGCCTTCTGATCACCAAGGAGGGAAGGAGGACAAGCAACACCAGGTCTATAAACAAATCATGCAGTGGAGAGGATAGAACTGTTTAAAATTAAGCTAAAGGCAGGGTCAAAGCTTCCCTAAGGTGCTAAGTCTCGGGGCTGAGCAGAAAATGAAAACATCAACCAGAATGAAAGCAGTGTGGTTAGTTACACTATATGTTCTTCCATCTGATATGTACACCTTAAGAAAAGAAAGATACTACAGTATTTTCACGTGAAGCAGCTGAATGTAAATGTGAAATGCTGCATGAAAATCACAGGAATAAGCCTGAGATTTAAATCAATACTAACATATAGGATGAGCCATTTTAATAACATCTCCACTCTGCTGCTCCCCAGGAAAACATGCTGATACGGGCTGGGAAATCTGAGGAGCCGCTCATGTGATGCAGACTTCTGACATTCCCCCAGACGTGACTAAGCTTAAACAAGTGGCATTATCTGGTGCATTTGAAAGCAAGATGTGAACAACATGATCGTGGGGCTTTTTTTGGTACCACACAAAATGTTCCCATTTGGATGGGGTTTGTGAAGTGAAGGATGTTACAAACAAATTAAAATTTGCCTGCGGCTTTTGTAGTCTTGCCAGCTTGAACGTAGAAGAAAGTGCTGAGAGTTAACAACCTGAACGTAAGGACCAGTAGTTCTGTGAAAATGCCTATAATTGAGCTGACACCATATACCAAGACAAAAATAACTACAATTCCTATTACAGAAAACACAGCTTTATCTAGAAATAGAGCCTAAAGTGGGCACTCTTACTCAGTTTTACAAGTTTTACGTCATTACAAATACATTGATATTTAAAGTCTGCTGCTTCCAAATGTACAATTAGTGGGTCATCACAAATACTATTTTCCAATCGTGAAGCTGAACACGTAAGTGAGCTTTGTATTAACTGCAAAGTGAATAAACGGAAAATGAAAATAAATGTATGATGTGAAGCCCAGATGCTGTTACCCTGAAGTGTGTGCACAGCTCAGGAAGACCAAGCTCAAACAGCACCTAAGCCCCTGTGCAAGCACACTCTAAAGGCGCACAGTGCACCGCCCAGAGCTCCTGCGTGGCATTTTCTCTTATCCTTAGCATGTGACTGATTTCGTTCTACATTCATAGGGACTTTAAAAAAAATATTTTTTGAGATTACAAATTAAGACTTCTGCTTTTTAAGAAATTAGAGCAAAAAGGTCACCATCTTGGCTAAAACAGAAGGCTAGGTCAGAGCTCTGGGTGTCAGAATAATTCCTTTAACAACAATAAAGCAATGGCACCAGCTGACTCTTTATTGCCAAGTCCTTCAAAAAAACTCACCTGTCTCGGTAGCAACTGCAGAGGTAATAACTACCTTCCTAAATCTGATCTAATCAGAAAGTTCATTATTTTCTTATTGGTGGTGCTTTTGTTTGGGAGGTTTTTTTGGCGTTTCAGTGCATGTAGACCATAAAATCAGAGGGAGCCCTCTCCCTTTCTGGTAGAACTTACGCACAGAAAAGAAGACCTTCAGGTTCAAAAGCTTCACCTGCAACTACAAACCTGTTGTAATGCATTATATCTTTTCATTAGTTATAATTGTTTTTTAAAAGATTTTAAAAACATATGTGGTGTGGAGTTAAACACAGCCTTTTCAAATACAAAGCAATGCATTTTTTCCATCTAAGGAAACTTGTCATTTCTAACGATTTTCCTACCTAGACTTTGGCATTTAGCTGAGCAACTAATTGAGATGCTCGCTGGCTGATACTGCCACCCAATGGCTTTTTAGTTATTAACAGCTTTTAAAAAAAAAAAACCAACACAACCAACAAAAAGGCAGATGCAATGTGGAACCAGTTCTGCTTCTGCTATGGGAACAGAAAGTGCCTGGGTAGGACGCTTCCACTAAAGAGATCTTATGAAAAATGACTGTACAAAATACACATTAAAAATACTCATTTGAGGAAGGTGGAAATGGAGCAAGTTCTCAGAATTTCAGCTGAATATTCTTACTATCATCTCCAGCAATAAACACAGATGAGCGATTCAACTCGCGTGGACACCAGCTCCGGCACCCAGTACTCAGCCAGGCACATCTGAAGATGTTCCGCCACCGCTGAAGAAGGGATAAACCGCCGCTTTCTCCCTCCCCTTGTCCCCAGTCCCTGATCAGTAACAGGAGCTGCCTCCAGGCAATTTTTTTTCCCAGACATTTAAGAACCAACCCAGATTTTCAGAAGGAGAAACTCAGCGCTCGGTTTACACAGTAAGAAAATACTTATTCCCAGGTGCTGTGACAGGTGCTGGGCATCAGACGGAGGAAGTTGTGTGGATAATACCCGCCCAAAAACTGCAGACAGTTGCAAACCTGGCTACACTTTAGCCCTACCTGACAAAAAGCAAATACTGACTGGCTCTCGAGAGTTTTTAATTCAGGGCAGGGAGAAGGATCCAACAAGTTATCTTGTGATCTCTGAATATGTATCTATGTAGAGAAAGCAAAAGGGCCTTCAAGAAGAGAAGCGAAAGGAAGCAAAAGGAATTAAAGGGCCAAGAGTGAGGAGAAATGGAAAACTCTGGCCCCATTCCTGCAGTCAAATCCATGAGAGATTTCTTTGCCCGCAGGTGGAGGGGACCCCATGGTGGGGAAAGCATTGTAAAGCTTCCTGCAAGGAAGGAGCTGGGAGTTTGCCATCACCAACCTGGCGCATGCCTTGAGTTTGCCTTTGTGTAACAGGGGAGTTTCCCTTCTTGTTTCCCTCTCCAGTCCCAAGCGGTCCTAAAAACATCTCCCCATCTTAGGTCGTGACAGCCTGACGACATTTGTCACCACTATTTCCCTCGCAGCCAGGGAGTGATGTGCAGCTGCACTACGGCTCTTGCCAGCACAAATCTCAGACAAACACCAGCCTTGAACTGCTCCTGACTCACAGCCAAATACCAACGCCCATCGGCAACATGGGACAAAACCCAGTGAGTTATGGTGAAACCTGTAGGGACACAGGGCTCCAACAAGAAAAACAAGTGGTTATGTTTTTCTCTCTTTCTGCTACATTGCAGCAGAAATGTAATTCTGCATTATTATACATGCTACAAGGTCCCAATGATTTCACTTGAATGGAATAAATTAATTCACAAAGTACTGTCTAGTAAACAATTCTTTTTGTCATTTCGTTGTTAACAAAGCTGATCCTGCTTTATTTTCTCACTCTACATAGGATTATGATGACAAACATTTTCACGTGTAGTTGCTGTGTCAGAAGCAGTAGTAAAATAATTCCCTTCAATATAGCAGCAAATTATTTTCCACATGCAAATTATAAGCAGTAAAAAAAATTTCCTTTTGGAAAAAAAATTTTCAGTACTTCATTTTGTATTCACAGCAGTTTAAGTCATCCACAAGGAAAAAACTGAGATAACAGAGGGGCTACAAGTGGTATCACTGCTGTGAGGGGGCATCCTTCTCCCCAAACTGGTAGTCGGTGGGTGAAGGTGGAACAACCACTAGATGGGGATGTCTGGCTTCAGAATGTAACAAACCCAAGAGGTTCCTCAGTCACCCTCTGCGATACAGCTTTTTCAGAGTATTAAGAAGGAAAAAGGGAAAAGAGAGAAAAGCCCATGCACCTGCCTTCTCCTTGTCTTTCTCTGGATTGAGTGAAAGACCAATGAACTGATTCACATTGTGCAAGGGACAGATAAACAGTATGAGAGAAAACAGGTAGGGAACAGTATCAGGTCGATTTGCATATTCCCAAACTGACCTGAAAAGAGTTTCAACAAATATCCAGACAAGACCAAACTGCTGGTGCATCTCCCCTGACCTCCTGGCAGGTCCTCACATTTCCGACCATCTCTCTTCTCTGACAAGGTATTTTTTGTGGCTTCTCTGCTCTTGGTCCTCCTCTTGTCCGCTTGTCCTCTTTTCCACCTTGATAACTTTATGGGTCCTCTCCTCTCCCTTCCAGAATCTGGTGGTCAGTTTTTGCCGCTTCTCTATCCATGTCTTCTTCCTTTCAGGTTACAGCTAGAACTTCAACATGCACCTCCTCTCTCAACTAATGGGACACTCACCCCTTCATAACACTTGCATGGCCCCCACCCCTTCAATCCATGACAGAGCTCCTGCACATATGTTCCTCCTCTTCAGATGGTTCTGTAGGTTCTGGGGAGTGAAGGCTATGTTCTTAATCCTCACCTTCAAACTCTTCACTTACCACTTGTTTCTGTTCCTCCTCATGAGTGCAATGCCCTCTCTGCATTGAAATCTAAGGCCCCTTTTCCCTCCATCTTCAAATCTCCTCTTCTAATAGTTCTCTTCTCCCCAGTGCCTAAAAGCAACAGGCCAAATAATCACACAGAAGTAGAGTAGTGGGGAACTACTCAGAGATACTTAAAATATTTCATACGTCATTTAAATATTCTAGTATACGTCAAGAAAAGGATGCACACAAAAGTCAGACTCCTTCTGCGTGCTCACCTTTACATATTGTTGGCCTTAGCTTGTAATTGCTAGAGAATCTGGTAACACCTTGCCGTAGATGCAGACAATCACGTGCAGGAATGATACATATCTGAACAGAATTGCTGTCTTTGAAAGAGCACATGATATGTTCACAACAGCTTTTTGTACGCTTAAGAACAAACCCACAGAAGACACCTGGGGAACCCTGTTATAAATACAGACAGATTTGGGCGTATTTCAAATAAACTGGATCTTCCCTTTTTTCCAGCTGAAAACTATTTACTCACATAAAAATTTTGTAACTGATATTTGTACACACTAAAAAAGACATCAAACCTTTTAAACTTTTCCTTGATTGTTTTTCTTTGTTCCAAGGTAAAAGGTTACAAACAGAACACCACTGTTTATTGCTTTGAAAGTAGCTGGGCATCTCCTTTTAAAATATCATCGTGTCAGAGTGAAAAATGGTAAAAAACTAAGAAAAATGGTTATTAAAAAAAGTTTCCCTCAACTTAATGTGCAAAATCTTGGCTTTATTTCTAAAGCCACATTTCAGAGATGACACATACTTGGTCAGGTTTTCAAACTCTAACAAAACAAACAAACAAAGAAATAATTAATGTCCAATATATATTGTCATGCCTTTCAACTTACTGGAAAGTAAAGGTAAATACAGAAAGCACTGTAGGCTGTGTTCTTGATCTCCCATTCATCTCAGCCAAAGATACAATATTGATCTCAGCAGTACAGACTCAGCCTCCACTGGGAATTTGCTGTAACATATTTGAGATCTGAGAAGATGCTGTAAATGTTCACACGGGAGCCTCACTGCATTTACAATAGAAGATTTAGTCCAAGCTTTGCACATCAACATGTCACACCACAGTGACAGAATAAAATCTTTCAATATAATTAAAAATATAGTTACATAAAGAAAGACCTCATTTTAATCTGCTTCTCAAACACAGATTCAAAATAAACTGCAAGACAAAGTCACTGTATAAACTGACCAGTAGTCAGTTGGGGTGCCTTAAATTGCTCCCCGAGCTTGTTTTCAACCACAGGCACTGAGTGCAATTCTGAAACTTCCATCCATTCGCACTGGTAAACTTTCAGACAGGCTCGTTCAGACAGACTCTCACACACTGGGCATCTGACCGTAAAGGGGCATTTCACCCTTTGCCAAGCAGAGCATTGCCCCACGCTCTGACCCTGCTCAGTGCTCCGGGCAGCCAATTATGCTGTGGAATTCCCTCCCATCAGGCATGAAGAAAATAATTCAGCGCATTATGCTTGAGCATACCACTATCTGGGTGGGCACTCCAATTTATTAAAAGAATAACTATATGTGAGCATCAGAAAAGACTTTAACTACAGCTCCATGAAAGACCCTGTGCAGAGATCTCTTGAGGAGCTGTGGACAATACTCCCAAAAGGAAACCCGAGACCATCCTCGGAATTACAACATCATCCACTACAGCAAGGAAGCATAAAACAGCTCATTAGCAGCCCTATCGAGTGACAGACCTAAAGCCAGCTCCAAAGTTGCCCACACCTGTCTGCCTATAGCGCCTGCCAAAAAGTCAGATTCCACTGGGGAAAGAATCCTTGTCCCTCTTCTACATCTGGATCTTGCAACCCCAATATGCTCCGGGGAACCGTAGGTTTTAGAGCAGCAGGGTGCACAGCTAGGGAGAAAAGACGGGCAGATGCTGTAAGATCCCTCCCCCCAAATGAATGAATTCCACACTACTGTGTTTGGAATGTGAAAACCCAAAATGCCATTACAAATATCCATCAATTTTAAGGATCACTATTTTAAGTAACACAATTTTAAGTAGTCCAGCAAAAATTATACAGTGGTATTTCTAGTACATCTTGTTCACTTATAACCTGAAAATGCATGAGCATTAGGAACTCATTTACAGCAGGCATCCATAGATGTTCCTTTGACAGACTAGGAGCAAACTTTATTAATAACATAATAGTTACTGTATAGTTTCGCACCGAACTCCAGTACTGCAGCGAAAACCCTTAAGTACGATAAGCTGAGCAGAACTCTTAAAAGCAAGCCAGAAAATCTATTTTTCCACACCATCCTTCACGACAATCTGAATACTTCATTAGTCTCCCAGGATCTGTTTTCTAGAAACAGTGGGATTTTTTTTTTTTTAAACATGCTTTATATACAGGCTTCAGCAGTGATCTATCAAGAAATATGATAATGAATTAGGAGAAATTAAACTAACAACTGACATGCATACACAAGTATCCATCAGAGTTGCAGTGACTGATTTTTTCCCAGACTACGAAGAGCACGCCCACATCACACAACACTCTATAGAAGATGGGAACTGCCTCAGTCAGAAACCAGACATTTTTATCCTTGTGGAAATCTTCTCTAATTGTAGCAAACTGCTAGATAAATGATGATAAAGAGATGATTACACAACATGGTAGAAAGGGTAAGAGGAGAGAGATGCAATTTTTTTCAGACAAGTTAATAAGAAATTTCAGCTCTCTGTAGTGGTGTCTTGGAACTGTGAAAAAAGACTCCTCTCTAAGGCTGGCGCTGTTTGTTTTCCTTCCTGATATAATTAGCACTATTACTATCGGAATTTACTGCACCTTTACAGTGAAAGACACAACACTAGATGCAGTGGCGCTGTAGTAGTACACAGTTGTAATAAGACCAGCACCACAGATCCTATACAGCAGAAGAATATTAAACAGCAGAAAATTAAAACTCCTCAGCCTGCCAAAATGCTGCAAGGCACCACACCGAGTCATTTCCAAGCCCACATGTAAGAATTTTTCAGAAGAAATTACAATCTTTCAAGAAGCAAAAGGTAGAGAAACCCTTCCTGATTCTTCCCTAAATGATTCTTGCCCTTCCACTGCAAGAATATAAACCTATGGGGTTTTTTCTATATATTAAACTGGGTTTTAAGTTTTGATCCCAAATAACATTGCACCTAAATAGGTGAAGACATGTGAAAAGAAGACTGGGGGGTTCTGTGCTTGGGAGGGAAAAGGATTTCACAGCAGCCTGAGTTCCTTGACCATTTCACTGCAACTTCCTCATTGCCTAGAACTGCCTTAACGCCAATTCTAGGCTTAATTAATTCTTAAAAGAAACGCATGGTTTTGATGGAAAGAAAAGACCATTTAATCTCTCTCTTAGACTACAAAGACCTGTCTAGCGAAAGTTGGAAGCACAATAAAGACCTCGGAAGGAAAGCCTGTGGAAAGCACCCGCATCCAAAGACCCACTTGCTTCTCTCCACCGGCCGGCCACTGCTGCGAGCTGGTACGGATTCAGCAGTTGGCACAGGCACCTGAACCCGCCGCTGCATCTTCCAAATTTTGGAACAAGCCTTCATTGACAGGAGGCAGGGCAGAGGCTGAAGAAGGTTTAAGGAGGGAGGCAGCTGACCTGGGAAACGCACAGGAATTCAGTAATCTGTGTTCCTGGCCCGTGTGAAGGGATCTGTGGCCCCAGCCGCAGGATGCAAGTGCTCAGAAGCCCGTTCAGTTATGTACTAAGCAGAGATTTATGTTGCAGTAACAAGTCACATATCATGGCAAAACTTGCGTGAGAGAAGTTCAAAAGGCTCCTCGTTACACGTAGGAGGGCAGTAACTAACAAGAATCTACTTTCTAGGTTTCCCCTCCCTGCCATGGCATTGAGACACGTTCTAACTATTTCCCACTCAGTGTTTTGCCTTTTACCTGAACAAACATGCAGAAATTTTAAGGAATCCCTGTCCCTGGGAAGGAGTCTATTTAGTAACAGATCTGCTAGAGATACCACTCCCAGTAGGATTTTAAGATTAATTACCCACCTTACGAAGATAATAAAAGTCAGATCCATTACAAACAGCTGCGGGTTCTTCTAGCCCTTGAAGGACAACATCTTTAAAGAAACCCCTGGCATCGTAGCTGTAACCCCGTGTGGGAGAGCCCAGGGTTGTACCCAACCGCTTGGTCACACACATGGTCCAAAAGTTAATGCACCGGCTTCTGCCCTGCACCATCGCCCTGCCATCGCTGAAGCAGAACTTCAAACCCCACTGTCTCTTTGGGATAATAACTTAAATCCTAACCCATATCTCCCTTCAAAACAACATACATTAACCTGATTTATTATTTTTTTTTTAAATGTGTTATGCATAACCAGTGTTCAGCTGCACAGTAGATGGCAGTAAATCTTCACTTGTCACCATAGAGACGCTCTGGCCTCCCTCCAGAATTGAAAGAATTTGTGAATACTTTTATGGCATTTTTCAACATACTGTAGGAGTAAAATCCTGCTCAGCTGCCCTCATCTTCAGCTTTCTCATCAACCTTTTCCCTAGGTGTGCACATATATGATTCTATTATTTCACACACGGTTTATTGTCAGAGCTCTAAAGTAACGGGATGTACACTCAGTTTAGCACTGTCAGATGAAGACTGGCTTATTTCAGTGTAATATAATCCAAAAACGTATGAAACGTAAAACAGAGGATTCTTAAACACAGCTGTAAATGTGTTGACACATACAGGGTGAGGAAGGGAAAAAAACATACTTGGTGTTGCTGACAGTATGTCAAATAGCATTACCAGAAAGAGAAGCAAGCTGCAGCATGTGATTTGGATGACACTCTAGGACACAGAATTTTATCTCGATTTAGATTTTCTGCCACAGAAAAGCATTCTCTTCCTGCCAAGCGTCTGCAAAGCTCTGAATCTCACTTACATTCTCAAATGCTCATCGTTTAACCTCTTATACCAAAGATGCTGTTTCAAACTTTAAAACGCTCCGTGTCCCAGTTCTCAAAAGGTACATTTGCTAAATCATTTCACACCTATGGATGTGTCAGCTCCTAGTAATTTGCAGGACACATGAAGCCATAAAAATTGAGCTAAAAAAATGGTTTTTGTAGAGGATTTGACCCAGAACACCGATGCGTAGAGGTATTTCCAGTTCCCTGCCTGGTCCCCTGACCAGGCCTAAAATGAACAAAGGTTTGCTAGACCAGCTTTTTTATCAAGTTTATTGTCGGTTAAGCGGCCATAATTCCAGTGAAATTGTATTGCTTATGCCAGCGGGGAAGGCAGCCCTGCAAGTGCCTTCTCTTCACACGTATCCAGCATACGAATGAAGCTCTTCTCCAAACATACTGTTATGCCTTGTTGTGTTTCAGACACTTTCAGAAAAAGCAGTGAGAAACCACAAAACAGTCTCTCTTTACATTGGATGATACTAATTAAACCACATTAATATTGTACTAACTTGTAACAGCACACAGAAATCTGTTTTATATCACATCGTTCTGATGGACTGCATTCCAAAATAATTTTGGTGCCAGCTCTCACATTCCCAAAAGTGCGTTAAAAACCACCTTGCAACCATCTGTAAAAGTCTCATAACTTGCATCCAGCACTTGAGCACTGGCCCTCTGGGAATTTTGGTCTAGCATTCAAGATCAGTACCCTGGTATCTGCGCAGGGCAGTGCGGCAGTGTGAAATCATCGGGACTCAAAACCCCACCAGAAGTGTCTTCTGACCACACTTCATTTCTATGAAAGTCAGCCAAACTGCTACTGCAGTTCTATTTCTCATGAGCAGCAGTTGGACTGCTTGCAAAAAGCAACTTGGCTGCAGCGTTGCAATTGCCTCTGCATTGCTCCAGGGTGTTGGGGCAGCAGGGACGGAGCCTGACGCCAGGACTTGCAAACAATATTGCCCTTGTGCCCTCTCTGTTTCAGCGTGGGACTTGCATGCAGTGAGTGAAAAGTGCTTACAAACAATACAACTTCTCTTCAACTGAATACTGTAGATCCATTTCTCTTGTAATTTTGAAGTACTCTGTACACATACTTGACCTTTTCCACTTTTTAGAAGACCCATCAGGGAGGCTTAGCAGCCATTTACTGCAGAAACAGAAAAAGCTGTCTATGAATACCAGACTATTAGCTGCCATGCAAATGAGCTGGATGCAATGTAGTATCTGGTCAAGTTTGATTTACTTGAACCCAGGAAAAAAAATTAAGAGGAAATTATTAAGTGACAGGGAAAAAACTGTACATTTTGACAACCCACCTGATATCAGCCAAGGCAACAACTGCTGAAGTTCTCTTAACGAGAAGCCTATCTTTGGAGCGGTGAAAGGCTTGAGCCCACTTAAAGTTGATCTCAGTAGTATGCATGCAGATAAAGTGAAGTCTACAAACGTTCTATATAGACAAAGTTTTAAATACTGGAAGTTATTGTAAGATGGGGTTTTTTTTCTTAATACTTTTCAATGTACACAAAAATGAGCAGCTGAAATTAGGACAAATACCTCTTAGAAATTGTAGAAATGGAATGGAAATGAAAAGCCCCCATGATGAAATATGCACGTATACACAGATATCTTTATGTAAATATAAACAACTACAGATATTGAGAGCAGCCCTGAGGAGAAGGACCTGGGGGTGTTGGTGGATGAGAAGCTCAACAGGAGTTGGCAATGTGTGCTCACAGCCCAGAAAGCCAACTGCATCAAAAAAAGCATGGCCAGCAGGTTGAGGGAGGTGATTCTTCTGCTCTACTCCACTCTCGTGAGATCCCACTTGGAGTACTGTGTCCAGCTCTGGGGCCCCCAACATAAGAAAGGCATGGACCTGTTGGAGCAAGTCCAGAGGAGGGCCATGAAGGTGATCAGAGAGCTGGAGCACCTCTCCTATGAAGACAGGCTGAGAGAGTTGTTCAGCCTGGAGAAGAGAAGGCTCCAGGGAGACCTTATAGCCTCTTTCAGTATCTAAAAAGGGGGCCTACAGGAAAGATGGGGAGGGACTCTTTATCAGAGAGTGTAGTGCTAGGATGAGGGGTAACAGTTTTAAACTGAAAGAGGGTAGATTTAGATTGGGCATTAGGAAGAAATTCTGCACAATGAGGGTGGTGAGACACTGGAACAGGTTGCCCAGGGAAGTTGTGGAGGCCCCATCCCTGGAAGTGTTCAAGGCCAGGGTGGGTGGGACTTTGAGCAACCTGGTCTAGAGGGAGGTGTCCCTGCCCATGGCAGGGGGGTTGGAACTAGATGATCTTTAAGGTCCCTTCCAACCCAAACCATTCTATGATTCAGTACACACATTAAGCGACACATACACAAAATACATTAAGAAGACTTCATTCTCAAAATTATTTTTTATGACTTGGTGTAGCTGCAGACCACATTACAATGGCTACCTTGGTCCTCCTAGATAGCTTCACCCATTTTAAGGGGCAATGCTCTGTAAAACTGGGATGTTCTCTGAAGGTCAGGGGACTCATACCTTCACCATCTAAGTCTGCCCAACTTACGGTCTAAGCCACTCATTACCACTGTGGTAGATACCCATGCTTTCTTTCCTTCCTTCACATGTCCATAGCACTGTCAAAAGAAGAAAGAGGAAGACTTTGCTTGAAACCTACAAATTAAGTCCTTATTAAGAAGTGGAGTATGCAAAAATCCCGTTGTTTTCAAGAAGCCTAACAAGAACATGGAGGTTGTACCTGTGAAAGGTCTCAGAGCTCTGAATTAGAACTTACTTGTTTGGTCTACCAACAGCAAATGTGTCACCTTCCAGTCCCTAGCCAAAGCCCACTAGCTTCACACTGCTTCACAACATCTACATCCTCAACAAAAGCACAGGCTCCTGTACACCACTGGAGCAATTTCAGTCCAAGACTCCCATTCGGATCAGTGTTGCTTTAGGTGAAGCACAGAGGAACCTTGCTAATTGTGATGTGATGTTTCACAGCTTACAAACACCTATCTCCCTACTCAAACACTGAACTGAACATCCTAATATGCCCACAAACTTAAGATTTCATTGTCACATTTTTTATAAAATCCCCTCACAAGACATTCCAGTATCTTTAAAGCAGCATTACCACCCATGGTTAGAGCTGAAAACTTGCTAAAGAAAAAGCTGTAATAAGTTTTAATTAAAAAAATTTAAAAATCATGTGGTTATTTGCTTATCCACTAATTCTTCCAGGCCACTGAAGCATGTGTTTAAAGTTCAGTGGGCTACTGACGGGTTTAAGCCAGTGGAATAACTCTAACCACTTCTGTTGCTTCCAATATAAGCAATACTGAAATTCTTTGGTGGATTTAGGCCCTGCTCACTACAAGTCAATGAAGCTCTGTAGTATGGTATTATATTTACACATTTACTTCAGAGCAGCATTTGCTCCACCCTTACTGTAGGATAAAGTGTTCAGGAAAAGAAAGCAAAAATCCTAGCTGTGACATGTACACACTCTCGCTTTAGAGGAGCTAATCTTTCAGTATGAGCAAAATGAGCTAGATAAGCATCTCTTCACACTCCATTAAGTTATGAGCCTCCTCCATATCAAAGACAACATACGACAGCTGAGTCATATACAGTATTTATGGGATGTCCACTTGTCCAATACAAATGCCCTTACAGAACCTAAAGACATTCAGCCCGAGAGGAAACTACAGACAAGTCTCCAACACTGCGACAGCGAACACACAACATGCAGACAGACTCACAGACTTGTGACCTTTGTAATTACACCCCATCGCGGGCAGCTCGCTAGGGTATGGACAGCCCTATTTATGGCAACAACAAATCACTGCAAGTTAGCCCCTGTCTGAGAGCCTGGAGACTGGCATACCTGAACCGTCAAATATCTCAGAATTCCTTACCCGGTACTTGTTTTTCTAGCGAGACAGACAAATCGGGGTCATCCCCAACCTCTCTTGGTTTTAGTTCTACTGCGGGTATGGGCAACACGAAAGGATACCATGCCGGCATGAGGAGCCAGTACTCAGTGCTAAGTACTGGTGATCAAGCTGTTCCCATGACTCTAAAAGGAACAGAAACAGGATTTTAGCAAAAATCTTTGCTCATGAGCCAGAAGTCAAAGTAGAGGAGGATGCAAAGCAGTTGGGGATGATAAGTGATTTATACCACTTTTTACCACTTCTCCCTTTCTAATCCTTTCACTGCCTCCCTGCCGGATAAATGCAATTCAAGTTTCCTGTCTCCACCTGGAAACTGCTTGTTCAAGATTTTCCTCCTTTTGCAAGCTTTGGTTCAATCCTGACCTTCTGCCTCATCCGCCTTTTCCTCATCTGCCTTTTCCACTCCTCCTCTCATAATGCTGCACAAAATCACAGTTTTGTAAAGTTCAAGGCTGGACACGCCACTGGGTCACCATGTATTATCCTGTGTGCCACAGCTTGGGATGCTTCACCCAGCTATCCCGGTAACACGCATTTGCCTGAAAGCAGGAGTTCCTGCAAAACACCACGGTCTTGATCTAAGTTAGTCAAAACAGGGAGAATTGATTGGGTTTGTCTCCTTTTGGTATGTTGCAGTGGCTAATTACCCTTACTATTAAAATGGAATTCTATTCCAATTTAAATATCCATATCTGAATATCCATTTCTGAACTTACTACTTTGGATTTGGCATTAAAATGTGTTAACAAGGATCCAGCTTGCTGCACAAACTGAGGTTACAGTCCTATTGTTATTTAAAACTGCATTAATCTTTATGCCTCTAATGAACTCCATACTGTTTGTGAAAATGCTGAATAAGACTGTTTCCAAGTCTCTATAGTATCACACTGAAAAGATCCCTATTCGACGGAAATTCACTACTGCCAATGGTTCTTTAAGCTTTGGGAGTTTTAATCCCATTCGAAGTTGCTGTACTGATAATGTGTTTGCTTCCTGAAAATCAAAAGACTGGGAGGTATGAAGTAAAATACCTTGCAAACATGAAATCTTGTTATCTATTTATCTACCTTTATGAAACAAAACTAAAAATCTTAAAGAGAAAAATATTCAGCAAACTCCTTGTAACAGAAGATTATGCTGACTGAAATAATTACACTTCTACCCTCTAAGCTTTTGTTATTTTAGTCTTTATCAATTGTATTCACCTTAAAAATTCCTGTAATATTGTCCCTTACTTGTTTCAGACTAATCACACTACAGCTACACAGACCACCCCAGTCATCATTTTACAATGGTTAGCCCTCCTCCACCAGTCTGGAGTTATTCCCTTATTCCATGATTTTTTAAACTCTCAGAAGAAAAATCTCAGGCAACTTCTGGATCCAACTCTTCAGATTCTCCCGTGCAGCTAACCAGACGGGTTGATTTTCAGTGCAGTTCTACTAGGATAAACATTGCCATACCCTCATTAAATGTTGACTTCACAGTACTGTATCAGCCTCATTCAATACAACTAGGTTATCCTGCTCCTTTCCAAACAGAAAAGGAAGTATTTATTAGGAAGTGAGGTATTTATTGAACAGTTCTGCCTTTTTTTGCATCAATTCTAGCCCCTTTACAGTCTTTATCTGGTATTGGGTCCCCCTCCTTTCTAGCGTCATTCTCCTGAAACATGTACATTCTTCTATCAACCATGGAATTTATTCTTTTATTTTTAACTTCCAAGCCAGAACGCCCCTGTTGGTTTTTCGGTTATTGAGTGGGAGGAGTGCAGTAGATATTTTGCAAGTGCTTCTTAACAAAATCCCAACTTAATTTATACATGTCTAATTTTTTCTTCTCAGTCAACTTCGCTGTAAGATTTCCCCCACAGTGATGAAATTCAACCTTTCTGAAACACCAAATCACTGTGTTACCCGCACAAACTGGCATATGTCTCTTTGATGGGAAGTAGGTCATGTTCACTGGTCCCTAGGCAACCATCAGCTCTCAGTCCCTTGATCAATTCATCTGCATCCCTGTTTGTGACGTCTGAAATGGATTCAGCTGGTATGGTGTGCTGTGTTTTTTGTGTTAAAAGATTATTATCTGTTTTTAGCAATGCTAAGTTTGCTACTATTGGCTGCATCAGACCTACGGTATATTGAATAGCCCATTTTTAAATATTCCATATCCGTTTTCCTTCTCCTCCCACACATTGCCATACAATGAAATAGTTCCCACCGGTCTCCGGTTTTATTTAATGCATTCTTTTCCAGAACTTGGTTATCAAATTAATCCTTATGCAGTCAAAACTCAGTGGATATGAGTTACTCATCAGTTCTTTAATACTGTAACATAGGGCATCATTTCTTTTCTTTTTTTTTTATGCTCGTCCTTTCTAAGAGTATGGATGACCACACAAGCAGAGAGGGAAGTTACCCGTAGCAAACTGCATTGCACCAGACGCACATGAACAAGCAGTGCAACTGAAAGTATGAGAAACGAATGGGCACCATACGGCAAGGCAAGGACCAGAAAGCTGATGACAGAGCCCTTGCTTAGGCAGATGGAAATTTGCTTCCATCGCGGCTGGGTGAGCTTCCTTGCGAGAGTTGTATCTAGTGCTCAAAGCCACTGTTAAGTCGAGATAACCTGACTTGGCACTGGTTCAGTCGTTGAAGTATCCCATGAGTTTTATGACCCTAGTCATGCAAATAGTTCCCCTAGGTTTCAGCAATACACGTTTCTTAAAAACACTGAGAACATCAGTTCCCTCCTGCTGGTCTTCCACAGCACATCAGTGCAACGTGAGCAATTTCTCTCTCACGTATTTTGCAGCAGGGGATCAATTTGTTCACAGCAAGCTGAGCTCAGTTTGTACATTTGACTTAGCGAAAGCACACAATCTTGTAAATTAAATGTTAATTCAGACAGGCTTTGCTTTCCAGTTTCTGAGGTACAGGCTGCTGCATGCAGAGAGCTCTGCAGCTCCCTGGAACGTGGCCCGAAGTTGTGCTTGGGCTCTACTATCAGGATGAATTTTGTTGGCTTATAAGGAAACAGTTTATAAGCTGCTGCATATTCTTCTTCCTTTCCCCTGACAATTACCTTTTGGTTATAGATCAGAACTAAGAACAACAACAGGGTATTTTTCTTAGCTACAGCTAGAGACATCTTTTGCACATAAGAGTAGAAAGCTAAGAAGGTCCAATCTGCAAACCTAAAATTAGATTATAATGGAGAGACTAAAGCCGGCTACCAGAACTAAAGGATGGATGTTAATGTGTGAAGTTAAATAACTTAATTATATCACACTGTCATATACTTAGAGTGACTGCATCTGTACGTTAAAAAAGGAGGCAAATATAAAGAAATTAAGCATACATTTTCCTATTGACATGGTCCATATTTTGATTTAAAATTGGTGGAAAGGAAAAATTGAACAAAATATGTGAAATGTAAAGGAAAATGAGAATAATGTATTTTTTAAAAATGTTCTTGCAATAAGAGATGGGTATGAAACAAAATTTTTCCTGTTCTTGGCTGGAAAAAAAAGGCATCACTTCTGGTTTTCTGTCTTAAAAGACACAGAGGTATAAGGGAAGCCTTCGTCATGTTGATTAAAATTGGCATTCATGTCCCAGTTCCTCAGAAGAGACAACCACAGTACCACCACCAGATACAACCACTGACTGACCCCGGCTGCCGCCTGCCCCAGCCCAGCTCGCCGGAGGAGGTAACTCATCCCAGACAAGCCACGTCAAGTGACAGCAATTTCTCCCGCCATGTACTCAGCAAATACATCCACAACAGAAGCGAAGTAGATGTAGGTTAGATCTTCACCAGGGAAAGGAGGGGAAAATATATCTAGACTTCGCTCCTCACCTCAATGCGATGGCTGCACTAATTGCGACTTGTCTTAATATCAGCATCTTACATGAGCTCTCCAGAGCAGCACGCCAAGAAGCCTAACAAAAAAAGGCATTTAGGGAAAGCTGTTTTCATTCCTCCCTGTCCCACCGGTTCCGGGGACCAGGGGTTTGGGGCCTTGACTTCGCTGTGTGACTGGTGTTCACACAGCTGCAGCCTTAAAACCTGCTGGGCATGACCGCCTGCAGACACAGCAGATTTCCATCTGTCTTCATCATCAAGCTGTGGCTGTCAATCCCACCAGCTTCACGGGAAACCCTGGTGTTACCAATCAGCTTAGCCTACTGTGCACACGCCACACAGCTATAAACCATAAAATTATTGTTTTTACAAGGGCAGTGGATTTAAAATTGCCCGACCCCGCCAATTCAAGAAATGCAAGGCCATTGGACAAAGAGAAATACATATGGAAGTGGATAAAATTATGTGCGCTGGTGTCTTGGGATGTAACTGAACCCTGAACCTATAACATATACATAAGCATAAAATAGAAAAGGCATTTTGTATTTCTTAGAGCCTGATATTTACAAGAACTGTCCTTGGAGGAGCAGTTCACCACGTGATCTGGAAAGCCAGCCATGGCAGCAGCATCGTCTGTGGGTACAGAGACGACAGGTGGGAGAAGCAGACGAGACAAGTTTTCTTTTAGGTGTATGAAGTTTGTATTTCATTCATGCTATTTGTGAAACGGAATACCATCAGCAAGTAGTCATGAGGCCGCAAGTTAGGAAATTACATCATATATTTGGCAAAAACTACAAGATATAAATAACCTGGAACATCAAACCTTTCACAGAAACAGATGCAAAAAGGGATTCACTTGCCCCTGGGCAATTCACTGTGTGTAACATTTACGTGTGGATGGGCAAGCTGTTTTTAGCTTCCCGGGAGTCAAGACAGACCTAGCAGAACTGGATTGCACATTCCCACAAGAAGGGCAGCAGGTGATTCTTACAAGCTGCAGAGTAGAGCAAAGAAGTTAATTTGGTACACTGAAAAAGAATAAATGCAAGAAAGAATGTAAGGAACCTTTTTCTTTCTCTCCATTGCCCTATTCAAAGTAATTACAGGAAGAGAAATTATTCAGAGTGCTGTAACTTAGTATAAGTAACCCTTCTCAAAAATTCTCTGTAGCCAGCCTTACAATAGAAGCAGTATACCTCCCCTTTTGCCTTTGGGTTATTTTAAACCCATTTGTGAGTAGTTCAACACCTAGAGCCTGACCCCGCAGAGATAAAAGCACAGGAAAAATTTTATTCCCACAACCTGTCTTACAGGTCCTTGTTGGAGCAGATGCGCATACATGCTTTCAGAACAGGGCATAGTGAAGCAGAAGTGACCCAAATGAAATTAAATGAACTCTGTACAAACTAACACTTATCGTGTCTTCTGCTTTTATAATATAATGACTTAGCTCTGTGGATAAAGGCAGGCATGGATTCCAGAGATCCACGGGGCGCTGGACCACACACCTGTCAACAGCTACTGGCATCCTATACCATTCATGGCATGGACGCACTTCTCCTGGCACTGGAATGAGCACCATGTCAATCGAGCAGCTAGAGAGTCTGCAAAATAAGGAGTTGCAAGCAGACAAACCTGCCTGTTACGGCAAACACTGTGGGAAATCTTAATTCATAACATAGAACGCAAATGAAACAAAAGCAAAAGTTTGAAACAAAATGAAACAAAACAAAGTTTGGAAATACTCTTTATCCTCCCTTACTGCCTAGCAGCCATGGCAAGACGTAGAGATTTTGTAGGTACTGTGCAAACATACACAGAACTAACTTCTTGCTGTCCTGCTCCTCTCTGTCTTGCAACATCAGAAGAGGTCAAGTGGTCACTTCAATCTGGATTTCCCACATTAAAGATTTGTATTGCTGGTCTTGCGTCCCCAAAATTAACCCTCGGTGTTTCAATCATCTGCAAAGTCTTTTCTGTATTCAAGAACTTCAAGGTGCTTTAGTAATTTTGCTTAAATATGTTTTACAGTTTTGGATTGCCAACTATAGAGTGTACTGTACTCTTTACAGGTGAGCAAAGAGAGGGAAAGCACAGAAATTGAGTGAATCCACCATAAGCAGGACCATGACACTGGCATTTTCTTAAACAAACTGAGTTGGCACGCATGCTTAACTAGCAGGAGCCGTACCCACACAACTTCAGTAAGCCTTCCACAAGCTAAATAAACAGTGCTCTGAAGCAAAGGTGTTCATTGCTCATTCAAGCTTATCTAGATACGGCTTGAAACAATGCAGAAGGCAGAGAACTGCAACTTTTAGAAACTTCCCAGGAAATGAGCACTGCTTGCCTATTGTAAGGCTTGTTGCCTTTCTTTGTCTTGCAGCTACAATTACTAACCATACGCAGAAGTTCTAAGATTTCTAACAGTTAATTGGAACCATGATCACATAAAAAATAATTATCCTGCAGCATAAAAATAATCTAAACACTGAGAAACAATTTAAAGCAAATGGCAGTCTTGCTGATTGAGATTTTACAGATGCTACAGAGAAATTGCTTCCTTGCTTCTAGCACTGCCATAATTTTAAGATTCAAATATAAACAAATCTTTATAGTGTTACCCATCAGCCTTTGCACACAGCTGCTGTAATCTCTCCTAGACTTTTCTTATTTTCTGTAATGATTTTACCTATTTTGATCTTTCCCTCTTAGTCATTCTCTCTTGCGGTGCAGACAGTAAAACACAAATGTTATTTAAGTACAGAAATCCTTAAAGTAGATTTCACTGGGGTTAGGGGCTATTTTTAGCCCAGCTAGCACAGATATGCACTGAAGTGTTTACTAGCTTGAACATAGGTCATAAAGTCTGCATTTGTCATTACCAAAGACCACCTGCAGTTTAGATAATTTATTATCAGTGACAACTGTTTATTACTCTCCAACAGGCAAATTTAACCCTTCTCTATCAGTCATAAAGCTCCTGAGCAAACACTACTATAGTGACCTTTGGGGTGTCTCTCAAGTATGTCTTTTAATCCTTGTGCCTACAGAAACATACAGGGGAGTAGCTGACCTCAGATTTACAAGCCTTCCATGCTGCTCAGGTCTTCAAGTGGGAAGTGCCAATTAGACACGCAGCGCCAAAACCCCCCAGGAAACCTCCTAGAGATAGCAGATAATTTATCCAGAAAACAAAACAGGCCCATCTGCAGAAGGTAGTGGAAAGAAGTCAAGAACGCAGACCAGAACTGGGTACGTTACTGAATATCCACCACTTCACATTTTATCAATTTCAATATTATTTCACCTCAAATTAACCCTGCAGACAGTTGTAAATTCCTGTGAAATATTCAGATATAAAACGCAAAGCCATTTATTTTGCACGTTATTTTCAAATATCTCCTCTACTGCCTTTATTAGCTATTAGTTTCCTGTTGCCTGTCATCATCTCTCTATGTTCCTACTGCAAACTCATCAAGAACTTCCTAAAGAAGTCTCCTGGCCTACCTCTCCCTTGCTGACTGCTTTAGGTAGGAGGCTGAGGGAAGCTGTGAAGAGCAACAAGATCTTAATTGAACAGGTTTGAGCAAACGCAAGAATTTGATCATAGGTAGTGATTTACAGGATCACAGCTAAATTGTTCTATGGTGGGTCTTTTCTATTAAACAGTGACTGCATTTCAGCCCACAAAAGCTGCTCTACAGTTCAATCTAGTAATAATACAGAGGATGGAGGAAGGAATTGCATGTGTTTTCAAATCAAGGTAATTCTCCCTGGGAATACTGCACTATTATATTTGCCCACCCCACGACAAACATGATAAACCTTGATTCATAGTCACCCTTAATTTCCTTTGCAGTCAATAAAGTTGATGGTCAACAAATAAAGACACGTGAAGGTTATAATTTGGATTTTGGATTGCCTAGATTGGAAACAATGTAACATTTCTCTATGACTAATTACCACAAGAAATAAAAACAAGTTTGGTGTTTTCTTCATAAGCCTGATGAACAGAATTTAAACTTCTGAAGACAAAGCAGTTAGACTCCTGGTTTTCTTCTCTTCATAATGAATTCATGTTAAATAAAGCTAGATCATCTTGCATCTAAACCAGGTACACAGCCCCGCCTGGAATCCGTTCTCTAAGCAAGGAAAACAAATCTGAAATCTGAATTCCAAAACAGAACAATCACCTCGTTCCTCACGAACTCCAGTTCACCGTATAAATGATCCTTGATGAATTCTCATTTGTTATCTGGGTGGACACAATTCTTCGGCAACTAACGTCCACAGAACCCAAGCTTAGTCTGTATCACTTGTCATGCTTAGATGAATACCAATATAAATAATTGTACACAGTGAATTAATATCTACTATGTAAATAATTACCATGACGCCCTCAATTTCATTCCTTAGGATACTCAAGGCAATTAAAAACAACTATCTTGACATTATTCCAAAACTTACTGAAGCCAAGAGAAAGATTTCTATTTATTTCCATGGAAAATAATCAAGTCTTTTAATCACACATTCATTCCTTTAAAAATGTTGTCTGTGACCTCTGAGTCCTTAATTCATTCGCAATCAAAATATTCTGTGCAAAATTACTGGGCATGACAACGCTGGCAGGTCTCCTGGGGTTTCCTGCCAGACTACTGTAGTCTTCAGCGCCTGAGGTTAGGTTTCTGGTTCTCTACCACCAAGCAGCAAACCTGGCAAGCCCCGCGAGAGATGGCTGCAGGTAGGGCTATTGGGGCTGCTCTGCTGACTTCTCGGCAAAGGGCTGGGCAACGCATGACTTGTGGAGCAAGAACCTGAAGCTCTGGCTCAGCTCTGGGCTCTGCAGCTGGAGGCTGGATGCCCTGGGAACCCAGACACGTGCTGCTGAAGCCATCGGGAACCGCACCTTCTCTGCTGAGAGCTCCTCCACCCTCAGCCTCCTGAGAAAAAGGCCCAAAGCAACTCAAAGATCTCAGCTGCCGCGCAGCGACGGATGCAGAGGCAGTGCCTCTTTCAAGGAGGAAGGTCCCCCTTGGATTGTTTGAGGGGAAAAAAATTTTGTATCAGTCGAATTTTGTACCTAAAATGCTGGCAAGCAAAAAGCCCGTTAGCTCAGAAGGCACAGTATAGGCCGTGTTTTTTCATAACAGGACACTGCTTAAAAAAGCAAGCTGACACGTTCTGCACTGGCTTTATCTTCTAAATGATTCTGTGTTCTGTGCCAAATCCAGCATATTATAATAATCTTGTCCTGGAATGGAACGTGGGACAAATTATTTATTACATATATTCACATACGGATGTAACTCTCAAAATAATCTGATGTTTACACATATTAGTAGCTGGGACAATAAATACATCAACAGCTTACTGTCTCCCTCTTCTATGAAGATTATAGTTCTCTACTCCTTGGCAAGAACTTTGGACTGTGCAACAACATAATTATGCATCATTCTCACACACTTTTGTGCTACAGAGGTCTTGTGCCAGGTCTCAAGTTTGTTAAAACAAATCTTGTAAGTTAATTAAGTCTTGGGCTGNAAAAAAAAAAAAAAAGTCTTTTAAGTTAATTAAGTTTTGGGCTGTTGCACTCAGTTGCTTATTGATGCAGTTAAATATCTTCAAAATCCACGTTCCTGTCAACCCAGCCTGAACTGAAGGAAACTTTGAAAAATAAGATTTGTTCATAATTCTGGAATTAACTTACACTATTGAGCCACATGGAGCCCAAACTTCAGCCTGGTTGCAGACGTGATTTAGAAAAATACATGTAATTGAAATTAAGGATGCCAGATTTACTGCTGGGATATACTGCTGCGTTTCCACTGATCTCCATAGCATTAGTTAAGAGCGAAGGTCACTTTGCATTCCAGCACGCTTCAACAACCAGCTGAAGAGCAATGCCACAGGCTCTAAAGAGCTTCTGAACACTAACAGAGCAGGGAGAGGTGAACAAGGGCAAGATGTCACCGATGCCTTGAGGTAAGTCTTTACAAAAAAGCAGAGGTAACTCGTAAGAAAGAGATTGAGTGCTAACATGCTTTCAGAGATCAGATTTGTCAAGGGCAAAAAAGGGCACTTTGTGCTAATTCATATCATAGACATATAGGTTACATATATAATTTTGTTATGTATATAATTTTGTTAGAACTTACTGATCGCTGCAACTACTACTTAATCAACAAACCTTCTGTCATAATTGCCAAGAGCGGTCAGTTCTTCAGAGGAAGGCTAAAAGCTTTACATGCTAAAACACAACAAGACGAAGAGTAAAGAACTGAAACTGGCTGGTTAAAAATGATGTTCGACTGGCTGCTGTACGTCTCCTTGGCCTACCCAGCTCTCATGACGTCTGAGAGACTAAAAGCCCTTTTGGCAATATGATCATTGCATGGGTAGGGTAATCTGTATCTCCTGTACATCAGATTCCTGCCTCTGTTGTCCGTCAAACTCATTTTCAAGCTTTCAGTTTTGCTCTGGTGAAGATAAAGGGGGTCTCAGGCCATGCAGGTGAACATGCAGAGTTCCTGCTGCTTTTGGGGTGTGATCAGAACGATAGTGCTGTTCCCACATGTTCATATAAAAAAAAACAGTAAAATCTGCTGAAATAAAAGCTTCTATGGTGGAGAGATGCTGTATTTTGGGAAATGCAACAGCAGAAGATCCCCAAACTTAGGTTAATCCTCTCATGCAATGAGGCCCCAGATTTCAGGACAACCCAAGAAAAGCTACTGTTCAGAGAACCGAACACCCAGAGGAATGGAGCTCTCCCGCTCAAGCGCAGCAAAGCTAGGGCTCTGATATAATATACAGGGATTAAGCAGTGGGCTTACAATACTCTTTCCAAAGATTAATATAAGATTTCCTCCTTAGATAATGTAATCATGTCATGTGTCAGTCCCATTTCTTCTAGTCATCAATATCTTCCTGCACGGCCATTACTATATGCCTAATTTTCTCATTCCTAGGGAAGTCATTCCATTAGGTTTTGGTGTAACCTCTTTTTCCCACACAGACTTGCTGTATAACTTGCTGGCTCATGTATCCACCAGGGAATGAAACACAGAATTTATCTGACGTTCCTACGTTACTGCCCTGGAGCAGATGCTCCAGCACAGAAGATTTTCAGATTATCAAGAGGGGATAAGAGGAATGTCACAGCCTCTGCTGGTCTATGTAGGGACATTTATCAAAAAGACAGCTGGTGTAAGATTGCTATATTCTCTTCTCCTGATGTAACAAAAGGTACTTTAAAAATGTTTTTAAGTAATTAAGTTGAAGCTAATTTTCCAAAATTCAACAGAATGAGGATTTCTTTCCCCCAGCTGATGAAGCTGTTCCCTTTATGCTGAAATAGCCTCAGAAACATAGTATTATCTTTCCTCTCGATCTCCACGTATGCCAGCAGATATTTCCATGAGGTACGCTGCTCACAAGGCACTCTGCCAAAAGGCCAGAATGAAGGTTTACTGCCCCACCAAAACATTAGGCTTTTTCTTGAGAGAAACAGGAATCTGTTTTCTTGAGGTCAAGGAAGCTTCTCCCCTGCTCTGGTAGGGGGGAGCCATCTGGGCTATCTCACTTTGACGAGCAACAGAACAATTAAAACACTTCAGAAGAAAAGTAGTCCATCAGCTTGTGGAGTAGAAGAGCTTCACATTTTGTATCTCAAAATGCCCGGGGGCAGAAAGTTGCACAAACATTAATGAAACTTCAGATTGCAGTCCCTCGGTTGCTCACAAGAAATTGCACCTCTTATCTGACAACGAACAAATACAACTCACACAAGAAAAAGGAATAAAACCTACATGAGAAAATAAGCAGCAGGGGAAATTAGTCTGTAAAAGCTTCATTCCTAAGATACATAAGTATCTGGCACGGGTAAAGCACCAGAAAAGACGCATGAAGGAAAAATGTTGTGATGGGCATCCATGTCGCCACAGCTCTGGAATGCTGCAGCGTATGTTTAAAGAAAGCCCCTCTGAGAATTGCAGGATCCCCATGGCATGGTGCACACATGGTGCACAGTACAGCATTATCTGAGGAGCGGATCTGAACAAGGAAAACATCTGCATTTCCTCCTGTTTACATGGCTACAATTTCTCCTTCACAAGGGAATCAGGTGCCCCATCCACATTAGAGCTAGCGCTAGCCAGTGCGTTTTTCCTCTGGGAAGCATTTTTCGCTGAGGACAAAGCCTGCTTTGAGACTTGAACTTGAAGCTATTCTGCTCACAATGTACTTCAGTGACATTAAAATAAAACTTTAAGAAAAAAAATATAAAAAAAATCAGCTCTGCTACAGTTTTTCTGAGTGTTAGCTTAATTAAGGTAATATTTGCCCTTTTTCAATGTATTTTCCAATGGTGGAGAGCCACCAGAAGGTGAACAAAACCAATCACACATATGTAAGTACCATGACAGACCTGACAAAAACAACACTTAACCCATGAGCAGGCGCCTGCAGGGCAAATGGATGTGGGTTTACCCATTTCGCTGTGCATGACTTGGCTGCGTAATACATATTTTGCATCAGCTTCTGCCCTGACTTTGTTCACATCAAACCCTTGTAAGAAGATCAACAAGGTCTTAGGAGGATATGAAATTACTGACACAACAGAACCAACATAAGCCATGACTTAAGTCAGCCAAGCGTCCTTAGCTGGCCACCTTTTCCTAGAGTATTTCCATCTTCCACAAAATTTCTGGAAAGCAAGAGACCAGTGTTTAAGAGTCAGCAACAGTTTAGCTAGAGTTTTACACTATTTACTTCTATTTATCTTTTTTTCCCTGTAAGGTTTCCATGTGACAGAAGAGTAATTTGCAACTGATGCCACTGAAATACATGACTTTGCATACATTACCCACTGTGGTGCAGCATCGAGATATTTCAAGCTAGCTTAAAATACACTGGCTTGAGCACAAGAAACGGGTCTAGATGTAACAACACAGAGCTCTGCCATGGCTTCATCTATCCCAGCAAGAACCAAAAGCAACTGGCACAGCTTGCAGATACGTGAGGCTTGGACCAGTGCCCACCTCTGAGCACAGCTTTGTGTGCAGGCTCTGTCGCTCCCACCCCACCTTTGAACAGGCATTTTATTCAATTTTAACAGCACTTCTGGAGAGAAAGTTTGGACTCCTGCTACCCACGTCCTCAGTGCACAGCCACTTGTCACCAGCCCTTTGCGGCAACACCCACATCGACATCAAACAGGCAAATTAGCTGTGCCACATACCGCAACAGCAGCTGTGGCATCTGCAGAGAGCAGGAGCCTGAACCCCTCCCTCGGAGCCCTATGGAGACACTGCACAGCTGTATGGAGACACGGCACTGGAACAGCAGGCATCCTGCATCGCTGCCACACTGGGCAGGGGTCACAGCATTTTTAAAAGTAAGGAATAAAGTTTTCATGCTCCTCAAAGGCGCTTTATAGCTAAGGGAGAAGGGGAAATGGGAGAGCAAAATACATGATTCTTCTCCACATCTGTATGGCACAGAAGATTGCTGCCTTAGGGTACCTGGTCCTTGTAGGATATAAAAATTGTAACAACTGGAAAAATAGCAAAACGAAGACCTAAGAATCAAAATGAAAATCAGGCATCTGAGAAACAAAAGGATTTTCAAAATCATACTGATAGTTTTGAATTTAAAAAATGTTTTGTAAAATATTCAACATCCTCTCCTTTTGGCTAAATGTTCTTAAAACTGCAAAAATCAAAGAAAGAGGATCAGACATGAAATTCCTGATTATGTAGGAAGAACATATCTAAAACCCAAAGAGTTAAAAGACCAAATGTTTAGTATACTTTCAAAGAGCAAGCCCATACTCAATCGCTCATCAAGTTTAGCTCTTCCCAGATTCTGGGATCCATTTTTTTCTGGCTTTAAAGCACTTCCTAAACATCACCTCTACACCACCTAAACAAATGATGGACTGGTATGCATAGTGCGTATTTTATGATCTGCTAGACCAGGATTTCCTGAAGCGTGTTCACAAAAGAGACCATATGGGAGAGGATTTCCTTCCACATGCACGATCTAATTTAATTTTCAGTTGCTTCTGTATTTTAATATTTTTTTATGCTTCAGTTCAATTTCTATTCCACTCCATCTCCCACTCAAGAAAGGAATCTAGAAATATAAAGGATAAGTCCAGGAAAAGCTTGCAATTCATTACAAAGGGTTACTTAAAAGAAAAAACAGCCGCAATGGATTAATGTATTTCCTTTCCCACAGCTTTTTCAGTTAAACCATAACTGTGCATATTTACTGCAACTCTTCCATCTGCCAGTGGCATTGTGCTGATACATCCAGCACACAGGCTGCGGGGACTGACAGCGAGGAGACAGGTCCCACCACTGCGCTCAAACTTTGTGATTAATATGGCATGCAGCCTGGTGAAAAGCCACACTTAAGGATATTGCTGACCATCAACAGTGACCCAAATCCTTGTTATTCCAGCCGTTTATCCTAATCATGAGTCAAGTCTGTAACAACAGAAAATGCTTACGAACAAAAACCGAAACAGATTGTTGTCAAAAGCTTAAGTCAAGGGATATAACCAGATTTGCTTCTTTTTCTTACACGAAGTCCTGCACAACCTGTGTAGCGGAAGAAGAAATGGCGTTTGCTTTTGCTTTTATGAAAAGCAGTATAACCAAGGAGGAGGCACTTAACTTTTTTACAAGATCAAATTGCGTCCACATCACTCTCAGAGTTTATCTTTGAACCCGATCCTTTCAGCAGGCATATATATAAACACACACACATTTGACAACAGGGGAAGTGTTACTGATGGGTAAGTTATGTAAATGTTACGACGTACTATAATCACCTTTACACTTATTCTTTGAGTCCCAAGGTTTCTGGAAGAGATCAACCAGCCACATTGTCACTCCAGTGCCCTGAAGTGACAAACCCACTAACTGCATAGATGTCACAGTAATTCTCCCAACAGCTTGGTGACCTCTTTGCAAACCTCTCTCTGGCACAACATTGGCCTGAATAAACCTAGCTCCTCCCCAAACTGAAAAAAATGTGTAAAAGCCAGTAAGTTGCTTCCATGTAGTGGACTTCCAGAAAAGGTGGTGTTTCTCCTCTTGTTTGGGATGGCAGGTCTATTTTTGGGGGGGTTATTTCTCAAATGTCACTCTTAATTACTAATAAGCAAGTTGACCAAAATTCTGACACTGACTTCAGAAGTCCGCTAGTTTCATCAGGGGTTTCATCCCTCTTTCGTATTTCCTGTCTCGCTAACACTTTATATATGAATCGTGGAGAACCCCCAACTGCACCTGGCTGAGATGGGCAACATCTCAGAACAAAACACAGCCATTTTAGCATCTTCAGAAGACCACTGAAACCCACATGTAAATCCTGGTTATCCAGAAAGGGTGAAATAGAGAAGTCCCCAGGAAATACAGCTAGCCTGACCACCAGGATCCTATAGATGCACCAAATAGCACACAGCCAGAAACAGATAAAGTAAACTCAAGCAGCTCCCACACGATGGAGAAGGTTGACTCTATCCAGAGGTCAAAGTAAGGCAGTCTCCCTTTGCTGAGACCAATAACCAGGCTTTGTGATACAGATGCTTATTCACTAGGAATCCAAATCAGACCTATCGGTTTCCTGCGCAGGAGTTAGCAAAACCAACCAACTTCAGATACTACCAACAGGGCTTTACACTCAGAACTATGGCCTGAACACATACGGCATTTCCGTGTCCCTATGAAGGGTCCAGGCAGGTGCCTTTTCCCGAGAGCTGACTATTACCATTAATGACCCACATCAATGCTCTTCATGCTCTTTTGAAATACAAAGGCGCAAGCCTTCTTAACTCTCTGCTATAAACTCATTTATTTACATCTTAGCACAAAGAAGATTCCCATGTGCAGCACACCAGGCTCACCTGTCATCAAGATGTTTAAAAAAAAAAAAAGTCTACTGCTCTTGACAGGCTAGGAGGTAAGAAAATGACTTTCGGTCAAGAGTGTCAGATAAGAGTGTCAGATAATATGGCAATCTCGTCAAGGAATGTCATAAGAAATATCACCCATTGCTGTTCATAAACACAAGCATGGTTTGGCTATATTCAGTTACAAGCAAAGAAGGATAATTAAGCAGCTCATGATATGGAATGGCTAAAGCATGTGCAATCTTATTTATGTTCTCTGCACCTGTGTTTTCTATGGTTTAAATTATAATACTGATCTTTTAAACTGCACTCAGGGAGTATCCCAGTTCATTCACATGAGACAGAGTAATATGTTCTATTTTTAATCAATATGTAAATGAAAAAGGACGCAAGGTATTGTTGAGCTTTACCAGTAGCCAAATATATATTGGCAAATTACTATTAAATTGTTTACTATTGTCTCAAGGCAACCTGAGTGTTCCAGGAACTAGTCCATGTGCCCAGTTCACTTGTCAGTGTTATTATTCCTCTCCTTTGTTCTCTCCGTGTTTATGGTCTTCTCTGTTGTGCTTCAACTCGCATTATTTAATTCACGGTATTATGGGAACCTCTTGTAGCTCATCTTTCAACCCAGACTGTAACCTCTACCCGCACAAGCCACGACTGCATTTTCCAATTCTCAGAGCAACGAAACCACACAATCCTTGCTAAAGCCCTCTAAATCCTTAACAAAGTCTTTGAGGTAGAGGCAACCACTCCTGTTAGATGTGCACAGCGCCTGTGGGAATGGCACCGAGACCTCTCTGCCCCCGTGCAATCTAAGCCGCAGCGATACCGAGGGCGAGAGCCCTGGCTACGAGTCTGTCGGCACAGCCCCGCGCGCCGTGGGACGCCTGCCCGTCCTGCCGGCAACCTCCCCAGTGGTGCCACCGCGGAGCGAGCAGCCCTTCCGCCTGGAGCCTCCCGCCACACGCCTACGGCCAGGTGGGTAATACAGCACTTTTACTGCAACTGCCCCCTCTTTTCCTCGCACCGACAGACTATTCCTGGCCTAAATATCATGGGAAAGATAATGTCCTCGCACTTTTATTGACTTACTACATTTTTAATTAGTTATTGCAGTATAATGGTAGATTATTGCATTGTCTGTAATTTCATCCTCTCTATATTCCAGTCACTACTCTCCACAGATCTTACAGGAGTTACCAGATATTTCCAAGGTATTTTTGTTTTGCATAGCCCTTAAAAGTACTTGAAGAGAAAGCATTGATAATTGGTTTGGATACAAAAATCAGAAGGAATATAATACAAATTCTATTTTTTTCAAAAAAGCCAGCTAGGTTCAAGCCTCTTAAACTCATCTCCCCCCC
>VYXH01012607.1:379728-402461 GCA_013397275.1 Burhinus bistriatus | reverse complement strand
CCCCCCAAAAAAAATCACCATATATGGAAGAAAGAAGAGATTGTACGATATGTGTGTGTGTCTAGACAGGGAATTCATGATATATCCGATGGCTCTGTATTTCCATTCCGTTTTAAAGGGTACGGATAAGACACTATGGTATTTTTGTATGGTGAACACCTTCCCCTAAGCTAAAAGAACAAAACTGGCTCCATAAAGGAAAAGTACAGCCGTATAACTAAAAGAAAATTAAACTCTTTTCAAGATACCTAAATGCATGCAAAGGAAAATAAAGTTTCTATCCTTCACAATTTTAAATGCAACATTAAAAACACTGTCATAGTTAAACTTAATCATTAGTTGACTTCTGTATTATAATATGTGGAATAATGATAATTAACAATATTTATGTAATACACCCTTTATATATCCCCCAAAAAATCTAATGCCAAACACATGAAAGAATTGTCTGACTGACATGAAAAGCTCATATTGTTCAACCGTTGTAGTGTAGTGACACTTAATTATAACGTCAAAATGCTTTTGCATTCGTCCCCTGTGCCCTCTGGACAGCACAGAATACTACTGACTGAGCTCAGTCAGGATTTCAAGAAAATTTACTTCATTGCCAGCATTATTAGGAATATATTAACTTCAAAGAAACAGAAATTATGTAACATTTTTAGCTACTCTCACATTCTGATGAAATGCATTGTTCAAGAGCTTCATTGGTTTTCCTTACCACCATCCAGTGGTCCTTCATCTTTGCTATACTTTTGTTATACCGTGCCTCTTAGAAATACACAGAAATGTACTTAAAAACTACTAAAACAATTACTTTGAAAATATTTGATTGAAAAGGATAACAAAGTGTCAATTCAAGGCAGGTGTTATTATTTTTTTAAAACAAGTTTCTAACATAAACAATTTACTTTTAGAGCATTCCCAAAGGATGACGTGGCTTTTAAATAAGATGTTTCTGCTGTAACAGCCAACATCTAGGGACATTTTCATTGCACTTTTTTCCAACAAACCAACAGCTTAGCAGCTTCTGGCTGTATGTCCAACTCAAACCTCTCAGAAAAGCAATACAAAAACCACAAATTCCTTAAATGTTGAATAGATTGCCAGCAGTACAGTACTGGAAAATTATTCTAAAAGTTAGAGCAACTATGATACTTTTTCCCAAGTAATTAGAAAGACCTCTGTTCTATACAGGCTTGGAGTTTTTTAACTGTTACTGTTTCTTTTTTTTTTCCTTCCCCTCTAGCTGATATTTTACTTCCCAGAAAAAAGCACTGCGTACTCAGTTTTAGATTATGGAGGATTACACAGCGTTAGGATTGTCAGAAGCAAGAGTGAAGGCAAGCTGTGAGCCAGATTAACACAAACGCTCTGTCACCAGGATTTTCCTCCCACCACCTAATTTCATAGGTTTTTCTCCGTTTACAATATTCTCTATTTCTTAAATTTAAAAGTAATCCTTCAAACAATCTTATCGTTATCTTTATTTGAACCTATGACATAGATATGTCCAGTGATATAGTTTCACTATTTCGCAGACTTGTCTGTTAAGAAGGATGTAACCAACCCAGCTGACACATTAACTCTGTTGTAGTTTATGGCAATTTAAAAATTTTCTTTAAAGACGACAATTACACAAGAGATTAAATTGAACGTTCATTCTTAATAACTGAAACTGACTCCCAAAACAATCGCATTTTAAAACTCTGAGCACATCATTCAGACTTGTACTCGAGAAAAACAGCAGAAACTCAGCTGACCGAAAAGCTGTGAGCATCCTTAACATTTGGGATTTACCATAAAAATGAAACAACAAGAATTAATACACTCAGTTGCCTCTCAATCCGTACTTCATATCCTCCTTCATAGGCAGGGCTTTTTCAATATTAAAAATATTAAAACACAAGCTGATGAACTTTTAAGATTATGATGAGTAGTGAATACAAAGAGAAGTCATTAACATACTCACCTAGTATATTCAAGAACACATAATTACAATTATGGCTTTCAACTTTTCCATTTCAGAGTTTTCCTGCAAACTTTAAAATTCCAGAAATAAAGATGACTGTAACCACATTTTTTTTTTTATTATGACTACTTTCTAAAATATATTGTAACATGTTTCCTGAACCAGATTTTTTATTTTTATATTAAGATATTCTACACTTATTAATATGCAGATAATTAGGCCACTGATTTAAATGAACAACCTTTGAAATAGAAAGCAGAGCTTTTATAAGTTGCCCAGACAAGTTTTATTATTGCTGTTTCTGAAATCTAGAAGCGTTAGAGCAAGGACGTGGTAGCCCGTTACTGTTTCCCCATTGCAAATGAAAGAAACAAAATAACAGTAACCCAACAAATCCTTTTGACATGATACAGAGAGACCTAAGACAGCTTTAATCAAATTAAACATCACTACTTATTTGAATATTGTTCACAGAATTCACCAACAGCATCTTTAGTTGAAAATGGAGACAGATGAATATGAAGAAGTCTAGAAACAATTTTCCTTTCACAAATTGTCCACCAAAGTATTTCTTCTTTTTATTAGCTAGCCAGTTATCTGAGTAACAGTTGAATTACGCTCTGTTAAAAGCTGACTGATAATGACGGACTTGGGCCGTTTTCACTGCACATTGATCAGAGGAAACACTTTCAGGCTCTACTGAAAATGCACGGCTACTTTTTAACGCTCTTTCGAGCACAGACGGAACTTCCTTTAAACAACCTGGTTGTGTGCTTAACGTTCTCCACTTTGTTGGATTTCACACAAGTAAAATCAACTTAAACAGAAAGCAATTAACAAAAATAAAGGCATAAATTTGATGCCTTTGCTTACAAAATTCTGAGTGGATAGTGCACTAAAAATTACTCAAAGGATTTTGTTGTTTTTGTTTTGTTGTTGGGTTTTTTTAATAAAAGCTAAAAACAGGCTAAACAGTCTCCCAGAAGTTATTTGTTGAAGTTATTTCACAATTTTCCAACAGAAGACTGGGTTCAGATTTTAGGGTCCAGACCCTGCAGTGGCAAATCTGCCCTAACACTCAGCTCCCACACAACACAGAAACTCAGCCCATAAAGGCATTTAGTCTACCAGCCCCAGCGATAAAGCTTCAAATGCCGGGTCTAGTAATTCCAGGTGTTCTCAAAGCCGTGTTAGCGTCACAGATGGAGAGGATTTTTCCCCATCCCCACATCCTGTTTTAAAAAGCAGATGTGGGGGCTCCCAGGACCCTGACAGAAAACTCTTTGTTCCCACTCGATTGGAGGGCGTCCAAGCATTCTCGCTAAAGAAAACGGGGTTTCTGTGTCCCAGTTGTGCTACGAAGGAAAAAAAAAATCACTAATTCCACGGGCTCCTTCGGGGACATTTTTTGATGAGAGTGGCCAAGGTTACCAACACCTCCACAGGTTCATCCGTTGGTTTATTTTAAGGTCATTTTTGGTTTTCTCTCAAGCCCAAAATTATAAGTGAACAAATTTCCATCAATGCAACAGCTCTAAGATTTAAGATCCGTCAATGAGAACTAATTGGGCTATGGCTTCAAATTGTACAATGTCACTTATTCATATAGGAGTATCTGAAATCACTAACTGAATGCAATGAGATTATTTTCCTGCTCCACAAAGCCAAGATTCCCATTCTTTCGTTAGTCATCTTATTGAGAAACTCAGTGTTTATTCATTGTGTGGGCTGTTTACCAAAGCTTAATACTGGACATTGGCATCTCTTTTGCTTAGATACCAGATAGCATGTGGGGGATTCCCCAGCATGTTTCTTCACGCAAAGATTCAGAAAAAGAACTGCTAATTCCAAAAAGGAAATTTTCAAGCTCCAGCAGGACTAACGAATAACAAACAGAAAACCCCAAACCAACTGCCTTTGGCAACTTTGGATGCAAGTTCAATTGTGAGAGAGTTGAACAGGAGTTTCTAAAATATTTTTGGTACAAGCTCACTGTGATATATGATGAAGAGACAGAAAGGAATATAAAATGTATTTGCATGTTCCTGGAAAGGAAGAGTTCATCGTCCCTGCTGCTCTTTGGGGCCAATAAGATGGAATATACTTACTGGTATAATAGGATTTCTAAAAGTACATGATTTGCTTCGTTATATGCCTATAATGTATATGCACCGAGTAAAAAGGTATATGTAAAGAAGTGTTCCAGAGCTAATTATTCCTAAGGAATATAATTCCTTCTTGATTTTATTAGTGTACCTTAAAAATGGCTTCAGAGTATTTTTAAAAGATAAATAAACCTCACGTCCCACCATGGTGATATTTGATATATTGTGCAACTGCGTAATTTGCAGCTTCAACTCCCTCACAGGTTTGCTTACAGTGCTGCATGCAGCAGGTCGCTGCCAGCACTGAGAAGTTTAGCTCATAGTTTAGCAACTCCAGTCTTCAGACATACAACGCTGCATCAGCAACGAGATTATTAGATTTTCTTTGCCACTCCATTTACTGGGAAACATTATACTGAAACCATACTGAAGATCAGCGGTAGAATCCACTCAAAAGAAACTTCTATAGCTTTCACTCCAGCTAAAATAAAAGTAGAAAAGCATAGGGCATTGCTTTAGAAAACAAATTCCAAGCGCAAGGACAGCAAAATATCACTCAAGGAATTTATTACGTTCAGCACAGTTCTAATACTCTGCCGACCTGTATTACCTGTTTGATACATGAAGAGCCTGAAAGCTGGGTTTGGGAAATTTAAAAAGTCACCATTACACATGTTAACATAGAAAATATCAATATGTTGCGGATGTTAAGCCATTTCTACTACCCAAATAGAACATTTTGGCTGTTCAAATCCTTGAAGATAGGTGGCTTAAAGAAGAAATCCCAACTCTAACTGGAGAGGTAGAGAGGATCTGTCTGGGACCAAAGCAGCTCATTCTTTACCGTGGTTCTTTGTTCTTCTTTTTTTCCCCTCTAAGCTTTTTTCCTTTTTGTGACAGTTTCAAGACAGGTGAATGACACTAAAAAAGATAAACACTTCTAATACAGCAACTCTACAGACCTCTAACCAGAAACCACATACAATCCACTGAAAAACAGACTGTACGCTTTTTAAGAGGTAAACGTTTTCCTATCTGCTCGTCTAGTCCTGGGAGTCACTGGGGATTAATCTACACTTAAAATCCATAGGATTAGAGAGTGCTTCAGAGCAGTATACGCTGCTAAATTTGTAATTTTTTTAAGAGCATTTAACAAACCTACGTAGCCAGAATTACAAACTCCCAGGACAAGGAGTGACTGAGTTGTGTGATGTGGATTTTTTAGTTAACACAAGCAGGACCATATGTAGTTAATGCAGGAGTGGCACTCCTGGGGATGACTGCAACAGAAATAATTTATCATAATAGTAATTAATAAGATACACGGTCAACATTTTCCTAAAGGATATAAAGATCTTTGTCACTACAGGAAAAACAAGGGCATTAATTAAGCTACCATTTATTCTGTGGTTTTAACTTAATTCCTGTTTTTCACCTGAGACTGTAACTGAGAAATTGTCTATACCGATATAAATAAGTAGTACGGGATCAAGGAATATCTGTTCAGCTCTTCTAACTACTTTTTAATCCTACTCAATACCAACATGTAGCACTTGTTTTTCATTCGCTACAGAAATATTCTGAGTCAGATTATCATTAGTCAGATTTCACAAAACTCCTTCCAACCATTTTAAACCAGTTCACACAAACCCCCATGAGACTAATATTGCAGATAACAAAAATTTAGACATGCAGCAGTTAACATATTGAAAACATCCAGGGAAGACCTCATAAATAAGCTACGGGACTATGTGAACTAGCACCGTAATGACCATGTTTTCTCCATTTAAGAATTTATATTGAAAGACAAAAGAATTTCAGTTTTCCTTTGTTCAAAGAAGTATTTCCTCTTCATACAGAGATTTGCATCCATTGCCTAATACGATTATATAGATGTAGGTGTTAAATACTAGCTTCTGCCAGGCTTCACTAACGCAAGTTCAAATACATAGTATTTGTCACCTTAATTTTGTTTTTCAGGTATAACTCACCACTATTGCTGATTAGACAATGATTGTTCTTGTCAGCAGGCATGCCAACAAGTGGCATAAAAAACATCTCCGTAACCACTGAACAAAAAGAAAACTCTGTATTTTCCATGAGGAAAACATTCCTGTAATATATTTTCCATGGGATGATTACGTTGAAGAGACAGAGGCAAGTTAATGATTATTAATAATTATATTTTTATAGAATCTGAATACAGTAAAAGGCATTCTTTTTTCTGTTAACACAGAAGTTCATGCATTTTCACTTCCTCCCTCAAAGTCCTGTTTAAATTCTGCAAATGTGTCTTTAGATAGGGAACCATTTACCAGTTAAATGCTTATACTGAATAAACAGTTTTTCTCTTTCCCTTTGCCCCCTCCCCTCCAGCAAAGGAAGAGCTGTAATAATATGAAAGAGACTGAAAACAGAGGAAAAACTACTATTTTGCCAAAACCACCAATATTTATCTGTGGTGATACTGTAACAATAAGAAGCTATGCACAACCTCTTATGAGATTTTTTTTTCTTTTGAGTCTATACTCATCATTTCTTCTGGAAAACCGTGCATTATTTATAGACGCAGATTTCTTAAATTTTCACAGTTACAGTTTGTTTACGTTATTTTGTTTTAGTTTTAAATCGCAATATAAATAAAGCCAATTAAAACATAGTTTCTTAGTTATGGAATTCTTTATTATTAACCCACAGACGGAGACAGAGTAGTAACTCTGCAGTTAAACTGCTTTGCTCTTTCAACACTGCAGGGTCCAAGAATTTGGGGCAGGGGAGCAATGTCGAGCCAAGACTCTAAATGGTTAAACAAAAAAAAAAAAAATTGTAACATAACGTGAGAGAATCTGGCTACTACCAGACTCCAACACAGACCAAGAACTCCTTTACGTGTTCTAATGGTTTCTACAGAATTTGATATGCTCCTTCTATTTGCTATTTTGAAGCTTCCTTCAATTCCTTACCTTTATGGAGGCGTATAATTGAGTTTTTGCTGCTTATCTAACAGTAAATCTCAAAAAAATGCACATAAATAACTTTTCCTTAAATAAAATACTAGGTAATTGCAGTGGTCCTCCTTAAAAACAAACAAAAAAATTAACTGTTTAATTAAAAATTTCCCCAATGCACCAGAAAAATACGCTTTTCCTGAAAATACACCTATTAAATAAAAACAATGAATAAATAAATGAAGAAGTGTATAAAATATTTAATACTTGCAACTTGTTTATGCTTAGGTAACACTAATTTATGCTTTTAATACATCTCTGTTTAACAAAGCACTGTTGAAGGTGGCATGCTTTTCTGTGGCCTCCTGGTCTCACTAGCGGTGCTCTGCCCCAGTCGCGTCCCGCACCCCTGCGACTCGCTGCACCTTGCTAGCACCTTTAATGAACACCCTTAAAAATAGAAAAAGAAGTTCGTGACTTCTCCTATCTAGGTGTTTTAAATACCAGCACTATCAAGCAGTCACCCCAGGACCCAGGAAGGATAAGGATACGTTGTCAACAAAGGAAAAAAAGAGATAAGGTCTTTGGTGCCCACCCCCTGACCTGACAAAATCCAGGGCTTGATATTGGTCTCCAGGTCAAAAATAGACTGTCTGCATCTGAAAGCAGCGTAGAACATTTCCCCAGTTATCTCATTGTTGGCTGTTTTGCAAGCCACATTAAACACTTCATATAATGGCATCTCTATCTGCTGTAACTCATTTGGGAACAACAAGCCAATCACGTCTGAGAAAAAGCATGTTTGTCAAGGGCAATAGGAACAATTAAGAAAAATAAATTCTACCTTGAAGTCCTTTCTCTTGTGTCTGTGCATTATGCTTTCAGTAGGAGCGGATGTCTCCTTTACAAACGCCACCACCATCCCATTCACAATAAGAATTAAAACGAAAACACAAAGACCTTCATCTGCTTTTGCTAATCAACACAATAATATTACACACTTGGAGGCACAAATGCTTCTAACAAAACATCGAATAGCCACATGAAGCAGTAAGATACATTCTCTTCCTTTTTATGGATCTGGGAAAGAAATATCATTAACTACTAAATGTTACTCTAAGTAATTAGAACAAACGAATATCATCAAGTTAAATGAATACGCTACCTTTTCTGATTCATTATCTTTGCTTTTGAGCTTTTCCTCTTACTGATAAAAATTCAGTAATAGCCCATGTTCCTGCTGAGCACTCACGTAAGTTCACAAGGTTCAACTGCAGGCATTGTCCAAGCCAGTATAGCTTAAATCTCAGTCAGCCAGGAAGCCAAGCAGATAAGCCCTGGCCTATGGAAAGTTTATCTTTTGAAAGGGAACAGGGTGCTTGAAACAGAATTTAAGGTCAGGACAGTCTGTAAGTTCATGTTATGTTATGGTTTGTAGATTAACAATCAAGTAAATGCATCGACGAGATCATCTGCCAGGTTCTGCTAGGGGCTACCCACTACTAATCAATCCATTTGATCTAGTTTGAATACGGAGGTATTGGACCCACACTTTTTCCACCGCAGAATTTTATATTTTCATAACAAAGTAAATAAACCAGTTTTTGAGATATGCAATTTAATTAATAAAAAGGTGTTGTGCTTTTAGCTGAGACGTGCAGATTTCTTTGCAAAACAGCAGAACAAAGCTTTGTCTGCTACAAAGCTGTCTTGCATAAGAAACCTTTTTCTATTTTTTAAGGAAAATATTTGCTTTTATTTAAAAATAGTATATTCTAGATTCTAGAAACAGAGTACTGATAGATTGTTTCAAGACTAAACAATAACATGAATTTCTATAATGTTTTTTAAATTCAAGATCAGAAACCAACTTTTAAAAACACCTTCTGAAGTTGTAATAGTTTAGCAATTGTGCATCACGATTAGATCACATTGTTGCATAAAGACATTTTCACTATAAGAAGTATTGAAGAATGATTTTTTTAAACTGTACAAGAAAAAAATCTTCCATTTGCATTTTACTCAGAATTAAGAAAATTCTACCAATAACCTTGGTATTTGACAGAAAGCTTTAGAAAATATTATTTGACTTTCAAAACCTTCGAGTATAGTGCAATTCTAAGGTATTGAACAGTTGCATAGAGAACAAAAATTTCATTAAATCAAAGGGGAAAAATCATCTGTTATAGGTATTATTCGGCAGTACTTAACTAGTCACATTTGACAAAGTATCAGTGTATAGAACAGGACAAAAATCCCTGCTAAACCAGATGAAATTAGCATTATTCCATGAAATTTGTTCCTGAATGTGCCCTCCGTCTTATTTAAAAGATCTGTACTCACAAATTTAATCAGGCTTGGAAATAACTCATTTATTTTTTTTAAAAAAAAAAAGTAAAAAAAAAATCATTGAACGTAAAAGAGTTGTCAAGGTTTTTCCTATATGTGCTCTGAAAAATAATTCAACATAGCACCATGGAGATTCAGACATGCCTAAATAGCTTTCACATTATATATGTTTAGTTTAGAAGTGATAAAGAATTTGACCTGCCAGTCTCCAATCTGAGATTCTAACCCCAAAGAGACTGACTTTGTAAGAAAAATAAACTCCTGCTTTTTGAAAGGGGTTTTTTCAATGACACACAATCCTTTTGATGGGATACAGATGAAAACATGTATTTTCCTTCTGCACTACATATATATCTATACAAGAATGTGAAACAATTCAAAATAAGAATAAGCCAGTATCTCTCAGAAAGTAATAGCTTCTTGAGCTAATGATTTACATTTCTGTGCTCAACAAATCTAGAGAATAAGCACAAAAATGGGACATTTTTGCAATCACCTTCGAGAGCAGAAATACACTGATATGGTAAACAAGAAGAAGCTATAATACAAACAAATGTGAGACACTATTTTCTTTAATGTATCAAAACAGAAAATATTTAATTACAGTAAAATTTTCTGCTGTGCCAGTGTTGTTGTTGACTGACAGATAAACACGAGTGATTATCCATTTTGCTTGTCCCATCCACATCGCAGTATCCCATCACCCCCCCCCAACCTACTCAAAAGAGTCTCTGCATAGAACAAGACTCCTGGATGGTTCTCAGTTTGATCTTATCTATCATCAATGGGGACAAATGAGCAATACAGTTTGATATCCTGTTCTACGATTTCTGGAAAAATTATTCTTTTTTCTGTAAGTAGAACAAAAGACTGAACAGACCATGCCACATGACTGCTTCACAAAAACCTCCACCTTTACACAGAAAAAGGGCAAGGTTAACATGTACAACCTGATGTTTAAACACTAAAATAAGTTATTTATGCAGAATACGTAGTTTACGGTTTGCTCTGTAGCTTTCCTATAAAAGTTATGGTTTGACATAGCTGATTTAGATAAACACAGCTCCTAGGAAACAACAACAAAATATGGTACCCCACTACTGATTTTAAAAAAATTGCCTAATTGGGATTAATTAGAAATTGGGGGCTGAGGTGGGAAGAAAAATGTAATTAGTTATTTTAAAGGAACATTTGCAACATTAAAAAAATCTTACTTGTATCTGAGTAATTGCTGCTAAAATGATCTTGTTCTACTTCTGCAACTGAAAAATTACATTAAAGTTTTAACCATATTATGCATAAAGAATTTACTTCTAGACAAGACAGCTTTTACACTTACAGATAACCTTTTTCTCTTAAAATTAGAAGATGACCATAATTCACAAAAAGCATAAGGAGTAAAATCTTTTCAAAACACTGTATTTCGATCAACTGGCTTTCCTACTGGCAGTGCCACTTTAAACCGTGATGGAATTTTAAAAGCCATCCCAATATATCAAAATCAGACTCAGAATATCTTAACAAATTTCTCAAGTTTCTATGACTAATAGTATATCACAGAGTTGATAGTTATGGGCTAAATGCAATCCTGACCTTTTGCGCTTACGGCTACGAGACCTGCAGTCTGTGCGCTGAGCCAACACAAAATCTACACTTACAGCAGCGTTCTGCATGCCAAAAATCCTTCGAGGCAGGATTTCAACTTGTTTTATACAATCTCTTTAAAATACAGGAATGGGCTCCCTACTCCTCCCCTGAAAGGTAATGTCTTTTACAGTCACTCCCACCTTCATCAACAAAGTCCAATTTTTTTGGAGTAGAGACCCCATAGTGCTAGAAAGCCACTGTTAATAGATCATTTTCAGGGGCCTTTGATAAATGTTACATTTTCAGAACATAAAGTTTTCTCTTCCTGTCAACTCTGAAAATCTCTGGCCTCTCTCAGACAAACAAATGCTGAATTTCCACTCCCACCGTGTTAAACCGAGTCAGTGGGCTGGATTTCTGAGCAAAAACCTTTCCGGGTTAAATCCGCTGTGATTCTCTATGGCATTTCTTGCAACCAGGAAAAAGCGATGGATATTTCTTCTTTGTGCTTTATACACAAGGTTCAGCTGTTGAGGAAGAAGCAGCCAATTCTCACACAAAAAAGTTAAAACCAAAGAAAGCTTGGTAGAGGGGAAACTGGCCATTTGGCAGATCAGGACATGACAAGGCATCAGGAAGACTAGGAAGATTTTGTGTGGGAGAAAACCTGAAGGAAAAGTTGAAGAATAGGGGAGGAAAGGGAGAAGGGCTGTGGAAGAAGGGCATGAAAATGCCATCTTTTCAAGACTCTTTCCCCTCCTCTGTCCCCTCTCCCAGCCCCTATTTCACCCGGGAGCCGATTTTCCACATAGTCTTTGCAAAAGACGCAGAGAAAGAGGCAAAGAGGCTGTGTAAAACTGAGCGTCACAGCCCTCCCCCTGGACTTGGAGGAATATTTAATGAAAAATGTAATTAGCTCTCTGCTACTCTTCAGTTTCCAAAAGCCACTGTCATTAATTTTGTTTCACAGGACAAGCCACAGAAATCAGACCGGCAAAGCACATTAATCACCAGCAATACCGCAGTGAGCAAAGACAGCTTGAGTTAATAAATGAGCCCGGACTGACTGACTATGAACAACAAATGCTCCTTACAAGCAGCCAAACTGAAGATCATCAGGAAACTGTAAAACGAGGCATGCGCATCATGTAAACCTCTCCTCTTTCCCTCCTCTCCTACAAGGGCATGTTTTGACACTGAACTGTGGAACTCCCCAGAGACGCGAAGGAAAAATAAAAACAGGTACCAGCCAAGCAATGCCATAAAAACCAGATGAGGAAGTCACCGGATAAAACAGCAACACAAGGAAATGTGGCACAAGCATCAAAATGACAATTGTGTTCGAAACTGCTCTTCTCTCCAGTGTTTCTCAGCTCCTGTTCCAACCCTCCTTGCCTGAATGCATACAGGCTGGGTAGAAAGTGCCGTGCCAGATCAGATCAACCAGCAGAGCCATCTGTGTCCTACCAATGGCAACCTACGAGCAGCTGCTCCATGGATGATGAGACAATCACAAGATACTAAACCCACTTCAGAACACGTTCTCCTCCTTTCCAGAAGCTACTTAATACCATGTATTTATGCCTCTTTCATTATTCTTCTCTCCATCCCATTCTTCTGGGCTTAACCAAAGGGTAGGACAGCCTAAAGAAGTGCCTACAAAACCCACTCTACAGGATAACTGCCAGTAGATCGAAACCTCCTCCCCCAGCCCTAATCTCCCTTGAGACTTCTTGGATGTGGGTTCAAGTGAGAAACCCTACACAGCTGGACGTCAGGATGCACAGGGAGCTTCGTTCCCCATGTACTCCTCAAATCCTGCCTCTGCGCAGCAAGACTGCACCTGTCCCGACGCAGGACCTCTGGCGCCTTCAATTAATGCTGAGAAAATCCTGAGCTAAGTGCCTCCTTAAATTTGATGGGTTTGCCATTCAAATGATGGTCTGTCAGACTAATAAAAGAACCAGTTAGTAAACAACATTATTGCACGAACACTGGCAGAATTAAGAGCAACTGCAAGCTGCAATTAATTTGACCTTAGCCACCACGCCCACACAACCAGTGATGCTAGTGCCGTGGTTTTATTTCAGATCCACGCAAACAACAACAAACAAACATTCCCATCACTTCTCCAAGGAAGAGGAATCAAAATTACCCAGTGCTGCTAGAGAAATTTACAATTGAACAGATGTAAACTGCTTCATAGCCCTGAGGAAAATGGAATTCATTCACTGAAGTGTAGCTTGAGCTAAACTAATCCAAGTTGCGTATCTAGTTCTCGCAGAGCTTTGAGTAGCAATCAATCTTCCTGCATTCACCAACAAGTGATTTGTTAATCTGCAGTTTTCATAACGTAATAAAGAACATTTGGATTAACCAGCTATCGTCATAACAGCCTGATGAGCTTCTTAAAGTCTCTTGGTTACTTATTGGGTATGGCAGGGTATACGGAGCAGTGAAACACGCTGGGCAGTATGGATTACATCACGTTCTGCCATCTGGAAAACATTACAAGATAATCACTAATACTGTGAGGCCTCCTGAATCCGTTCTTCGTTTATAACGTAACTGTTTGAGCTCCAGAAAGAGCATCTGAAGAGTGATTTGTAAAATATGTTACTGAAATCCTAAGTAGGATATTGTCTTAAATAAAACCCATATCTAAGCACAAATTTTATTTTCACCTTATATCTTTAACCAATTACATGCTGATGCAAAACTCCACTGATAAATTGTCTTGCTAAATCCATTCTTGCGGTGGATTAGTTAGCTCAGAGAAACCATACTGGGATACAGCTCTCCAGGACCAGCAAGGTGATTTGAAGATTCCCCAGTGGCTGGTTAGCGACTTCGATTAGGTATGCAGTCAGATTCAAAAGCGTGATGGCATTTGACAGCAGCACAGAAATTTAAGGTCACTGCCCCAAACAGGTCAGTGAGCGGGTGGGACAGGCTGGCAGCGGACAGAGCCACTGCAGTCCCAGGACCTATAGGTTGATCCTGCGTTAGATGTTACTCCTCTGCTGGTAGGGGCAGAGAAAACTGCTCCTGGTCAGCTGCTGAAGAGAAATGCTGCCTGAAGAATGCACCGGAGAGCAACCAAACTTCGTGTTTTGTATAGTCACAGCTGCCTTTAGTATTCACCCACTCTTCCCATCAGGAATGCCCACCATCCTACGTTATTTCTGGCCCGTGATGCACATGCTGCAGGGCTCGCTCTCGCTGCAAGAGAACCCGGACGCGCTCCTTGCCAGCAAGGGACTAGCACCACTTCTGACAGGCGAGGCAAAGTTTGTACAACAGCACTTACATCCATTTCTGTGAAACTTGCGCCATGGCTGAAAGCCAACAAGGGCCAACAACGCACAGCAGTTCAGTTTCACAGCGGATCCCCTTTACAGACAGCCCTGGGCTGAAGCATCCCATGGTGCTCCTTGAGATATCTTCTTCCAGGAAGACAAAGCCGAGCCCTTGACAGGGCAACCTGCGGAGAGCTCAGCAAATGAAACCTCTAGATTGGCTTTCCCAGGCAGCCATTCCCATTTCACCTTCAAGACTTCAGTATCCCTGAGGAGATATGCAACAAAGTTATTACCCATGGCTCAAGAAAACCTACTTATGTATGTGTATATATAAACATGTATGCACACATACACGTACACTCTCTGTCCAAAGTCACGCTCATACAACATTCTCAACTCTTCCACAATCCCCAGCCCTCCAAACAGTCAGGTCAGGCTAACCTCATCGCAAATTTATTACAAATGTGGCAAAACCTATAGAAGGAGTACCTTACAGAAGCTGCTGTAAAAGTTAAGGTTGTGCCACAGACCATGCAATAACCTAAAATCTCAACCGACAGAAAAGCCAAAGCCAGGGGGGTGGGGGTGGGGGGGGCAGATTTGGAACCCTTCAGGTCAGTTTTTAAAATCACGCCCTGAAAATATAAAAACCGTTTCCATCATATCAATGTTTTGACCCAGACTGCCCCAGAAATGTGGTAAGAAACCAATGAACCTTTTGGACAATATAATTTATCATATACATCATCGTCCCAACACCGTTTTTTACACAATTCCCTAGTTGAAAGAGAAGAGTTAAAAGAGTGTCTTTTTGGAGGACACAAGAGCTGTGTGGGAGACCACAATGGAGTACTTGTATGTTGGGAAAGGTTAGCAATATTAATAGCTAAAATTGTGAATGATCTCTAAAATAGGAGTTCCTTAAATAAGTAAAACTGTATGTAAGTGCACAAACACACACACTAAAGAACACATGCATGCATAAAAATGTTGATGTATTACATACATCTTTATTACTAATGTTGAGACAGATGTTTTCTATTCCACCTGCGTCATATGCTACACAGGAAAGTTACTTCCTCTGGTTTCATTATCAGATCACACGACAAGAATCTTTGTATTATTTTTGTACATTTCAGTGAACACCGCTTTATGACTTGGCTCTTTGATTTTATTACTCACTTAAATAAATACATTTCATGTACCATTTTTGGAAATGACAATGAGGATGCTTCAAATTCTTCAAATAAAGTCTGCTATTAAACCCATTTAAAGCCACAGTATGAAGAAAACGTAAGAATTTTTATAGTCTAGTTTTAAAACCATATGCTTAGCTCAGTTAATAAATCTGTTCATGTAAACTCTGCAGCATTCAAACAAATGTATAAATGCTCAAGCTGCTAAAAACCAGATACAGTTTCTAGTTCTCCAGTTATTTAATCCAGTCTATTGAAAACAACACTAGAGAGCTTAGTGTCTGCTTTAAAATGAGACAAAGCTGTTAAGATAATTTTAAACAGGTATAGCAATTACAAAATAGTTCCTTTGGCCACCTTGCGAAATACACTTTTAAGATTATTTAGAAGTACAATTAGCAATTCTACTAGATTTGCACCATAGCCATAAAATTCTCCTTTCCCTCTTCAATCAATTTTAAAGGTAACTGCTGTGCTGATCTCCAGCTTATATTGAACAGATGAGCACTAGTAAATCAAAAGCTGTCCAAATCTCCTACTGTGGATTAACATATACATAATGGCTGCTTGCCCATAACTGGAAATCCTTCTGCTAGGTTAATGCTGTCCGGTGCTTCACTCCCAATGGCCAAAACATAACGTAAGATTCCAGGGGACAAATTCTTCAGGCTCCATTTCAAGCACAGAAGTACGTGAACACTGTTAAAATCCACTGATTTTTTCAAGATGCTTTTGTCAAGCATGTGTTTCACTAATGCACAATAACTATGTTCATTTACAAAAATAAACATACAAAATCAATCAGTTTTGAAAGCTAAACAGCAGCAAAAGATGAAGACAAAGATGACGGCAAGCAGAAGTTCTGCGGGTACTGATAGCGTAGCATTTCTAATATTGGACTACAGTCTCCAGTTGAAGAAAATAAAATCTATTAATATAATTAGCCTTATAAAAATCCCATTGTCTAGGTGAACATCATGTCCATATTTAAGTCTTAAAATACAGCTTTTCATTTCTGAAAGAATAAGGGGTCTGTGTATTTCTTTACGAGACGTAAAATGCTCACATAAATCTCTGTGCTGACAAATTCTCAATCTGAAGTCAAAAATGGGCAAGAGGACAGGACAGCATGACCAGAGGGGCAGTGGCCAGCCGAGGCGGGAGGATTTACAGAAGAGATGGTTTGCCAAAGGTTTTCTGGAGAGGGCAGGGAGGGGGTGGAGGCTTGGAACAAATTAATGGGCAAACTGTTCCAAGCACCAAGACTGGCATGGGAAGATGTGTCCAAAAGACGCTGGCTCCGGGTTTGTGTTACTTAACATCACTGTCTAGCTATCTAACTATACGGCCACCAAACACCACGAATAGCAACATGTTTCTCACCAGCAATACAAATGTGCTGTGACCTAACACCCAAGCCTATGAAATCTCCGGTATTCCTGGTAAGCTGGAGAGGGAGGTATGTGGAAGTACACCAGCCAGATCAAGAGCACACGGGATTTGCCTGGGGAGATGTAACCACACTTACTGCCATCCCCAGGTACCAGCCACCCTAAAGACACCCTGAAGTTTGCAGCAGGTGGTTTACTCATTTAGCTGGCAAAGGCAGGACTACGTATAGACTCCCATATGCCATGGTCCAGGAGCATGTGGACGCTGAAGGTGACGCCTTTCGAAACTTAACCACTTCATGCAGCTTCAGGTACCCAACAAAATACAAACAACCCGGCACAGTGGAGCCTGATCACTGCTTGACCGGACACGAGAAACTACAGGGAAAACTCGCCCAAGATCTCCAACACCACAGCTGCTCCCAGTGACAAAAGCAAAGGAACCAGGAAAACACTGAGAAGGAAAGAGCAGGTATCTCCATTTTGTACTATGTTTAGGATCAATAGCCAGTCCCGAAAGAGAATGTAAAGAAACACTGTGTTCCCTCAGGGGTGTCCTTTTCACTGTGAGAGGGGTCAGTTAGGAAGAAGTCCCATACCCTGTGCTTCAAACAGCTGGTAGTCAAAGAAATTGAGGGACAGATGTCACAGGGGACAGAGACAGACAGACGCCCTTCTCCTTTCACACCTCTGGGTGCAATGCCAGGTTCTCAGTGCAGTGTTAAGGGGACGGTGTGTTACAGGGACTGCGCTGGGAGATGATGGTTTGAAGGAGGAAAGGACACCCTCTGCAGGCTGAAACTCAGAGACTGGAAAACATTATTTCTCTACGTAAGCAAAGACGACTTAATTTAATTTCGAAGGTGCTTGACAGGGATTTTTCATAGATTCACTGCAATGCAGGAAGAAGAATTCAGTATACCCAAGTCAGCAGAAGAAAGGGACAAATCTATGGTTTAGAAGCAGTTCCACTGCACCTCCTGTGCTGGAGCCACATCACTCCTTCCACCCAAACAAAAGCAAAGGCGTATAAACAAAATAAAATAGGAATAATCTTGCCCAGAACAAAAGATTTGAAGAAATGAAAGTGTAACAAAACATTTTCAGTTATTATGTTATTTTCTATTATTAAGGTCAAATGAAAATTATTCATTTGAATTCTTTTTACTTTTTTTTTTTAAAAAAGTGGGCTTCTTCATTATAGTTTCCAAAAGAAAACATGAAACAGATATACAAAAACATCATCTACTTGCTAATTTTTTAACAGATCAAAATAGATTTTAAACACTTACCACGAGGCTTCCATCATTGTAAATAACTACAGAACTACAAATTAAGCATAAAACTAATTAAACAAACATCAAGTAGCTAAAGCGTGTCCACAGAAAAGATGAATATAATTATAGCTCAGTAATTTGAGAAGAGAATATTTTGAATAAGTAGGTAATTAAGTTAAGAGAGGCCTAAAGAAAGATTTCACACTCACATTCATATGCTGAAGCAGTTTAAAAATAGAGAGCAAGAACTGCCTGACTTCACCTTTTAATTTTAGCTGGGTGATGAGCTGGTCCCAAAGACAGAAAGGCACAGCAGGATTTTTTCTCAGCAAAGTGCCCTTCGTATTTTTATGCGAAGGAAATGCAGTATGTTCTATTAATATCCTGCTGTAGCCCTAGATAAGTCTAGGCACCCTTTCAATCAGGAAAAAGTTCTGGTTTGTTTCTTCAAATCACTTGTACTCTCAAAGACATACACACAAGTTGGAGAACCTCCCAAGCTGCCCCAGCCACTTCACAGGTAAATAACATCCACGGAGGAAAAGACACTTAGCTTTCCCGTCAGTCACCTCTTGCAAGCACTAAAGCTGTAAGTATGCCACTTTCTCTCTCATGAGGAGGGAAAAGCAAAGGACTAAGTTTGCACCTTGAGACAAGTTTAACTTCATTCTCATTTTAATTAATAGGTGGAAAAGAAAACATCGATACCAGGTAGACTAAGACTACGTTGAAGAAGGGGGGGGAGGGGGAAGAAAAGTTGTTTAACTTAACCCAAAGAAGCTGGGGAGAAGTACGTAGGCTTTTCCCCACATAAAGAAAAATTGATTCTTCTTCTGACTATGGCTCCCTCACACACTTCACCTTCCGGACATATCTCGGATTAACTTAACCCAAGCACAAGCTTCCCCACAGCAGGTCCCAGCCCATCCAACACTCTTTCAGTTTGGCAAATTTTTGCAGCGGGGCAGGGCTGAAACCCTTCCTGGTCAATGGCATCACCTGGAGAATTCTTCCTGTCCTTCAGGGAATGGTGGAAATGGAGGATATGGAGGATAACCAGCAAAGAAGGGGGGGGAGCCAACATATTCTTCCCACAGTGACAGCTATCCAAGTGAAGGTCAGATTCTCCCCCAAATCCTCAACTGTCTCAAAAGCACCTTTTTAACTAAGACTAATTTTGCTTGATAGATGGTAATGGCTCCTAGGCAGGAGTCTGAGCTAACCCTGCGGTGAAAACAAGCCTGCTAAACCCTCCTCTTGTCTTCCACAGTTGCATTCCCTTGCTTGTATTTTAGAGCAACAGTCGGCACTCAGACTCTATACTCATCCACCCCCTCTTATGTTTAGCCTTTAATTATGGATTCATCTTAGACTCTACCTGTAAACTGCTTACATGTGCAAATACTGGTCACTGATTCACTCCAGCTATTTCTGTGAATAAACATTTGCAAATTTTATTTGCCAGGGAGATGAAATGTGAGTTAGGGGAAGTTTGCATTAAAATCCTGCTGGTCAGCAATTACTAGGCAAGGATGCCCTGCCATTCTTATCTATAGCCCACTGTCTTAGGGAACTGTTTGCCCAAAAGCACAGGAGGTCCATACTGTCCTCTTAGCGACCTGCTTCCCATCCATTCAGTGCTTGAGGAAATAAAGGACAGCACAACACTTATGCAGGTGACCTAGGAAGACGTATGTAGTTTGCTTACACCCATGTATCTGATAGCTTTTGTTCTTAATCTTAACACTGTTTTGCATTTTTAACTACCATATTTTTTCCACAATCCTACCCCAATCCCAATTCATGTTACAAGTTCCATATTGTTCTGAAAACTTTTTTCCATTATGATATACAGATGAAGGGCATCGTCTTTTCGTCCAGCCAAAGCATGCTCTGCATTTCATTTGTACACATGTAATTAGCTCATTTACTCTTATCACTCCTAGCATTTCTAGTTTAAGTGCCAGATACCAAAACTGGCCCAGACCTCAATGGCACTTTATTCCCACCATAGGAATTACATCTTCCACTTGACTTCTTGCATCAAAGCACTTGAAACTAAGGATTGAAGAGATGACAAATTCAGTTTCTTTTACTGAAGATCCCTCTATTTTAATCAGAGATGCCTCCTTGCAAGAAGGTTGTCAACTGATATTTTTACCTTCTCCTGCTTAAGTTCAACACAAATTTTGTAGGGTGAGATCATCACTCACTGTATCACTATTTATAGTTACTTATTCCATCCTTACCCTAACAAGACCCTAATCAACAAAGCTTCTGATCCTCCTATATTAAAATTTTAACATGAAGGATTTTTTGTTTGAAAGAGCTTTTAATATGAATGAAATTTCTGCTTTTCCTGCTCTAAAAAAAAAATTATTTGAAAATTCAATTAAAAGACCACCACCAATTCTTCTTCCTTTCCTTGTCATAAATAGTTCAGATAATGCTTCTCTGTCATCCTCCTGTGTAAAGAAATAATTCATGGGTTATAGGTATGAGAGACTGGGTTTGTGTAGCAGAGGATAAAGAGATTCAATTTATCTTTCCTTCTTCTAGAAAGGGAAAAAATATCCTTTTGGAAGAGTTTACCATGCAGACACACCCCATCCTTCTACACAGTCCCCTTGTCCCTTCAGCAAGGTAATACACCCGACTCCACCAAGTGGCAAAGCAGTTCAGATTTCAGAAGGAAACGTACAAAATATTATTAATTCCTCAAACAAGCAGCCAAGTCTGAGTTTGCTTCCAGAGTCCATCCAGCAGGATCCAAATCCAGGGTAATGACAGGAACCTCTCCTCTGGCTTTACTAAGCTGCCAGGTGAGTAATTCTCCAGGGCTTATCAAAGATGCAATATAGTCACTATAGCACTGGTTTTACTGCACTTGTATAGAGCAACGAGCCCAAAGGGGACGTGGGCTTGAAGCCAGGCTTCCAGCTACTCCAGCAACATCATTACCATCAAACCCTGGCACCCAAAAGAAACGCCTGCTGCTCTCACCACTGCCACCCATGCACTTCTGTTCTTAGAGCAGTGGTCACTCCTAAAAGCTGATCACTCTGCCAGCTTTGCTACAGATAAATAAGTACAATTACCTCAGGGAATTTAAATTAAGAGCTGTCTCTGTCTCACAGAGTTATATACGACTCTGTCATGTTTAAGCTTGAAGAAGCATTTTTTCTGCCTCCCTTGATGATTCTGTTATTTCTTAAGAGCAGAGGCTGGAGGTGGGGGGTGAGAAGTGATGTACTCCAAATCTCCTTGAATTACTGAGACGTCTGACCCCAGATTTGGGGTCCATTTGTCACAAGTCACGCCCTTGGACGGTCTCTGCCTTGTCCACGTGACATCAACCAGCAAGCCCTCTTCCCACACTGTGCTATTTGCACAAACCTCCGGCTTGGAGGAAAAAGTAGATACGGAGCCGGTTTGCTTCTAGTGAGGTCCCCCTGGCATCCAGCTAAGAGGTGAGAAAACTAAATATAACAAACTTAAAACTACAATTATTGTAGGGGAGCTTGCCAGAGCTGCTCTGAAGCTCCTAATGGTCTGTCGGGGATTTATGGATCAGCTGTGAAAATTTACTCACAGCTAAAACTTGCCAATCAAGTCCTTGGCTTTGGAACACTGCTACCAACTTTCACATAATACAGTTTGAAATTATAGAAATGCCAAAGCAAAACAGCAGGTTTTAATGCTTCAAAGAAGGACACACAAAAGAAAAATCTAGTATACTAAACAGATCAATAAGAAATAGGGGGGTGGGGGTGTCTCTCTTCTGTGTGTTTGTACCTCTGTGTAAAAGTGTCTTTATTCCACAGAACAGAAGGAGATTACAAACAGAGCAGTGCCAAGTACTGCCAAAATGCACAGTAAGAGACAGTATGTTGTACAGAAAAGGCTACAAATGGCTGTCTTGCAGTTTACAGCAGATTCCCCCTGTAAATTATGCCAGCAATCCAGAAAGTAATTTTAGTCTCTGATATTTTATGTCCTTGCCATATGGATTAGGATAAAACGTGATCTTCATAAAATTTATAAAAGATCCTTTGAATATAGGGGGAAATACCACAAAATTGTATCTGTTATTTTCATGTTATTCCATTAAAAAAACTGTAGTAAATGTAACAACAGGAACGAAAAAAAATCCTGAGAACTGACAGGGAACACAAAGCAAGCAGCCAACTTAGATGAAAGATGTAAGACCGTGTCTTTTTTGACTCGTCGAATGCTCAGCACAAGTGGGAAGGCAGCAGTGATGGCCACCTGTAAGCGCAGCGCTGTGCAGAGCAGCTGACAGGCTCTTTGTAAACCCCTCTCCACCTCCATCTCTACAGAGCCCCACAGCTAGTGAGGCTTTAACACTCCAGAGTATTGGTTTTAAAACATGTCAGACCATTAATATGCTATTAAGAAGCACAAAGGAGCACGGATGCATACTTCTCCCTGCACAGCTTCATGCTCTCTTTTAAAAGAGAGGTTTCAATGCCGGAACACAAGGTAACTTTCTATTATTTTCTTTGGCTTCTACTGTATTAGGTCTGTCCTATCAGCGAGTACTGTTCTTAACATTTCCGTGCAGTGCGCTTCTGCCTAGTGACCT